>CM035162.1:67950646-68345423 GCA_020205615.1 Panax quinquefolius
AAAGCCCCCTCTTTCCTGGGAATGATCTAGTTGTTATATATTGTGAGTTATAATATTAATGATGAATAAGTTCGTGTTGATTAAAGATGAAATTTATATTTCCATTATGTTGGGATTATTAGTGTTAGTGAAAATCGACATCTATTTCGATAATAATGGATGTCTGGAGGTTATATTGACCAATCGAGTAATTAATCGGATAAATGAACAATTATTTGCTATTAATTCACATGCTTATAACTATTTGTTCATATGTGTGTACTATTGATTCACATGCATGTACTATTAGGGGAGGTAGTGCAAGATTGATAATACTTGCATGACTATATTAAAAATGGAGGTATAGATGAAGGTACTATACTATAATAATTTTTTTCACATGATTGTACTATTGATTCATATGATTGTACTATTGATTCACAAGATGTACTATTAGGGGAGGTGGTACAAGTTTGATAATACTTGCAGGACTAAATTAAAAATGAAAGAAAAGATGAAGGTATTATACTGTAATATTTTGAGCCCCTAAACGTGCAATTATCGAAACTATGTTTTCCTATAAATAGAAGCTCATTCTTCTTTCATTCTCACCAATTCACTAAGACTCACTAGAGCAATTATAGAAAGAAAATCTATAGAGAGAGAAGCTTTAGAGAGAAAGTAGAAGAGAAGTGTGCTACCTCACTATTCCAGTATCTAGTCATCTTCTGAGGTAAGGGATATTATTTTGTTCAGTATTCATAGGAATAATATTTTCTTCCATACTCTGTAATATGTGAGTAATATTATTTCATCTCGTATTCCTGATTATTCCCTCATTTTTGTTAAAGTATTGCTTCTATACTCCGTGAAATAGTAGAATATCCTTGAAATTTGCGCTTCATCTAGTATCGTTTCACAAGGATATTTTCTACACATTCATGTTAAATTTTAAGCTTTTCATGTCGGAGTACTGTCCATGAGTAGTATTCATTTTTACGGTACTATTCACAAAGTACTATTCACGGGGTACTATAAAGTACTATTTATGGATACTATTCACGAGTACAATTCACAAAGTACTATTCACGGGGTACTATTCCCAAAGTACTATTCACAGGGTACTATTCACTCGGGTACTATTCATCCAGGGAATTATTCATAAAAAAAATTAATTTCTTTGTTGTCCAAATCATTTTTGATACAATATTATTCTTGAATTTTACCCCACAAAGTAGTATCATGTTGACAATTTGGACGTTACTGATTTTTGGATAAATTAAATTATAAATCTTTAAAAATTTATCCTCTACTTTCATTTAATTGAATTCTTATATCATTGTCATCATCCTCATGCTTATATTATGTTGAAAGTCATCTGTGGCCTGTAGTGCATAGATGGACTTGGTATGATTATGACCAGGGATTATTCGGTATAATCATGACCGTAATGTTACAAAAGATGTGGTAAAAATACTCATTGGCCTGTAATGCATTGATGGACAATTGTTAGTATGATTATGACCAGGGATTATTCGGTATGATCATGACCATTGATGATTACATGAATATCCTTGGCCCATAGTGCAGGGATGATTCAATGATGTGGTTTATTTATTAAGCTGAGTCTCAGCGATAAAATTGATGATAACCTTTTTAAATCATAGAAGATAGTAGATATCATGCTCTACTTGACTCTTCTAATGGATTGCTTGTTCCGCTGCAGTTAAACTTGATGTTTATTATATTTTATCAATTTAACACTGTTGAAGGATAACAATAATTTATTCTGCATTATCTTAGTCATTTGCATTAGTAGTCCTCACTATTCAGTGAAATAGTGTGATAATAAATGTATTGAGGATTCTATTTGAGTTTGAATACTGTCTGATCTTCTATTAGCTTGCATGTCATTCGTTGAGTGCTCTCTGGTTTCCTTCATGATGGGATGTATCTTTTCAGTGCCAACCAGAGGCTTCATTCCTTTGGATTTTCTCAGAGTGCTCATTTGTTGAGAATCGTATTTATTCTACGATTCTGCCTTGGCATTGTGAGCACATCTATTATAGTCTCATTTCTACACCCTACGATTTAGCTTTGGCTGTGCAGACACTACGACTCCGAGATCAGATCTTGACACTCAACGATTTCTATCATTGTGCTTGTTGTCTTCATCTGATCTTGCTCGACTATGATCTCTGCATCTGATATGATTAGTAGACTCTACGACTCTGAGTGTAGTCTATGATTCTTGACTTGGGCTTCTAAGCAGATCTTGATCGGCTCGTGAGCAAAGTGTCTCTCACGATTCGAACATGACTTCCTCAACAGATTACGGCCCTGAGAAAGTTCTACTCGACACACTACGATCCTTCCTCGTCTCTCCTGGCAGTCTACGAACTCCAAGACTACTATCTTGCAGACTACGATTCTGCCTTGATAGCTCTCGAGTTTCCTTGACTCTCCTAGCATACAACGATTTCTGGTGCAGTGCTCGACGATTAGACAAGCATATCTATTACATTATAAGATCAACCTAACATGCTTGATCTTTCTATGTTTATAGTCCTTGTACATCTTTTCTTTTTAAGGAATTTACAAAGTTATTTTGCTTATGTAGGATCAACCTAACATACTTGATCAATTCATTTAAGTCCTTGTACATATGTTTCTATTATCTATCAAAGGACTTTACAGCTTTTCTTTATGCAAGCATACTTGTATATTCATTCATATATATCATAATCAAATCATATGTAAATAGGAATAACATTCATGTGACGGCCCCGAATCCGAGGTCCCGAATCACCGCGGATCCGTTTCGATCATTCTAACACTATTACTATATTTGCGAAAGATATAAACATAAATTGTTTATACAATACATTACACACTATTCCCCAAGGTCGAGTAACCTTAACTTATACACAATTCATAATTATCTAACACATAACATCATTATCAAACTATACTATTACAAAACTAATTGCGCACATTAACTTTAAGCTGGAACTGTCTTTAACATTTCCTTGTATCCGACGCATTCGTCTTAATCTGCAATATTTTATCATGATATAGCAAGGGTGAGCATAAGGATTGCCCAACAAGTTTAAATTCAATAATATAACGATATATCATGATTGAAAGAGTCTGAATAATAAGCTGGCTATAATTCAAAAATATAATTATGAACTAGCAGAAACAAACTTTTGACTGAACAAGTATTATACATGAACAAATATATCTGGACAAAACGATAATGAAGGTGATCAGCCTTTCATACCTAAATTATACATGCAATATGTACAGAGTACAATTATACATGGCAATCAGCAATGATTAACCATAAGCATATCTAAATTAAACAACTCTTAGTAGAGTTAAGTAAAAACAAACTTGCCTGAACCGTTGAATACCGCTACGCAATTTATAACGCTTTATCCGAAGACCTAATATTAGTAATATAGATCTTCAATATTAGAATAATATCATCACAATATAATACTATAATATATATATACATAGAATAACCTAAACACATAGCACATAACCCTATCAGTCTATAACACACATATAAATCAGCATCAAGTCACACTATTTAAGTCCGAGTTGAATCCAACATAAATCTAACATCCCGACAATCTAGTCGGACAATTCACGAGTTTAAGTTCAATTAAACTCTACCTAACACTTAACCATTAACTAAGATAATTTATTAACAGTCGAAATATTTTTCATAAGCTCGCAATAATTTTTAAATAATTATTACTATTTATCTTGATTTTTCAATCATTTATAATGTATTTATCTAATTTAAATACCACATAATTCCTTTATCATTAATATTTATTTATATGATTTAAATACTTTAATCTCATAAAAGTTTTTTCTTGAACATAAAAGTCAAATACCAATCCAGCAACCCAGATTTGGAATCCAGCAAGCTGGATTCTAAATCCAATATCTAGATGGCCAATCCAGCAAACTAAACTGCAATCCAACAAACTGGATATCACATCCAGTAACTAGATTGCAATCCAGCAAACTGGATTCAATATATTCTCAATTCAGTAAACTGTTTTTCAATCTAGCAAGCTGGATTCCATATCCTTTTCACGAAAATACCAAATCAGTTTATTATTTTTCCATCCTTTGCCCAAACACATATACATATATTTATACACAAAAAGTATTTTTTCCATAATTTTCCAACTTCCTTTAGTATTTTTCAAAAATTATTTTTAGTGTGTAGCTTAAGAAATTAGCCCAATCATTCTCAACTCCATAAATTCCCATCTCTTGGCATAATCTTATAGGTGTTAACGTGACGCTCCAGTTTAACTTTCGTGGCCATCGGAGTTGTAGAACTCCGGTTATAGCGATTTTCGTCCGAAAACCCCAAATATTGAAATGGTCATAAATTGGTCATTTTAAGTCAGAATGAGCTCATTTTTGGACAAGATGTACTTAATACCATATATTTTCATGTCCCAAAAGGCCAGAATTTATTTCACAAACTAAGTGGCCGAAACAGCCCCTGGAAAGTTCTTCACAGTAGCGAATTGTCGTTTTGCAATTTTTTCGTGCTTTGTTAAAAATATTCCATACGGAAATCTACAACTCCTTTTTCAGTGATTCCACTTGGAGATGTTAGAAAACTTATAGATCTAACTCTAGGACTTGACCACACTCAAAAATTCGAAATATAATAGGATATATGATCATTTGAATTTCATGTTTTGTTTTCACAAAAAACTAATTTCTAATTCTTGGTGATTTTTAAGAAAACTTTCATTTTTTCACATAATAACCAACATAACTCATCATAACATTTACTAATACCTCATATACCCATTATTCTACCATAATACATGATCTATTCCATCAAACAATCATCAAACACAAGATTAACACAATCGGGGCTAAGAAAAATTAGGATTTTCTACATTTGAAAAACCTAGTTTCCATTTCATACATTAGATCTAACTTTTAACACACAAGATGGATAGATCCACACATAACACACTCTAGATCATGTAGATCTAGAGTTATGAAGTTTTGAATCATAGATCCAAGTTTTGATTTTTAAAAAGTCCACAATAAATTACATAATATAGTTTAAGTATACCTTTGCTGGATTTTCTTTCTCCTTCTTGCTAAGATTTGATTATGGAGCTTGATACACACACACACACTCTCTCTCTCTCTCTCTCTCTCTCTCTCTCTCTTCCCTCTAGGGGACTGCCAAATTCTCCTAACCTCTCTCTCTTTCTATTTGATTTTTGTTAGCTAACTTGGATGTGGGATGAAAGAGAAAGAGAATGGGTTTTGTTTGTTAGTAAAAATATGTAGATATATTTTGTATATCTATTGTTTATCTCCCAATATCTCTAGCTCTTCACTCTCCTCTCATGATTATGTGGTCGCTTGGACTTAATGCTTAATGTGTTGATCAAATGAAAATTGGACACTTGTTGGAAGTTGTCCACTTACTAAAGTAAGTCATCATTACATTATTCCCCTCTACTCACTCTCTCTTTCTCTTTCTTAATCATTTTAGTGTTACTTGTACACTTGGTTAAGAATGTTGGTTAAATAAAATGGTGACACATGGCTAGAGTTGTTGGAACAAATATTGCCTAATGAATTAACCATATGCTTAATTACAATCTCCACCAAATCTCTTCCTTCCTCTCTTTGTACAAATCCGGCCAAGTGGCCTTATCTTGCTCAAGTTTGATTTTTGTTTTGTGTAATATTTAGTATATTCAATTACTAAAATGCCCCTCTTCAATTGTACTAAGAGATTGGGCTTCAATTTAATGTTTTGGGCTTCCAATTTAATTGTTTGTGCTAGGTAAGCTAATATGACCTAAAACCTTAATTTTATTTTTATCCTAATTAGTTACTTAGGGTTTCCATTCTATCCAAGTTGGAATTTAAAATGTTTCCTTTTATGCATTTAATCTCATAACCCAATGAGACATGTCTCAATTAGGTTTAAAATAATTTATAACTTGAGATAATATAATGTATCTCTTAGGTTAGTATAATCTTACCTACTAACATTCTTTATTAGCACATAATCACATATATATCAGTATCCACTTAATCCTGAATAATTCACCTAAATACTTCACAGAATTTTGAAATCCTCAAAATTCTATCTTAAAAATATCAAACGATACACTAATTGTAAGACCCCAACTATTATAAATAAAGATGAATTTTCTATAAATATTATTTTTGAATATTATGGAATAAATTTGATATAATGTTATAGTTGTGGGTAATATTTATAAATTTTGCAAAGTATGCAAGTTGTTATAAAATATTCGTTTGGTGGGGAATATTCTTTTTGTTAGGGAATATTAAATACAACGGCTCAATCATTGGTGGACCCCTAGCGGAAATTATTGTCGGATTGAGAAAGCGACAAAAATATTTTATAAAAATAACTTGGCGGAGGTATTCTGAATTAAAAGCTGTTGAACTACCGGTGGTAAAGAAATGCGATGTCTGGCGTGGTTGCATAGTAGTACACGGTATTGATTATTGATGCTTACGTGAGAAGTCACTCATTATACTTTCAATTATTGCTACGATAATTCTTTGCATCATATCTCTTATATTATTGATTCAATTATTGTCATAGTATCATACGTATAATATATTATATTATTAATTGAGGCGACAAGTTATAAATGATTAATAATTGTTGAAAGATTAAAAATGTGTTGATTAAAAATAAAATGATTTGTGGTAATATTTATTGATCCTTAATGTATATAAAGATGCATTATGAGGCGTTTGTGGTAAGTTTGATTATTTTATGGGGGCCCATATGTCATCATCTAAAAGTCTCTTCGTCGATAGTAATTACCTTTGTGAATAGTAATTACCTTCGTCAATAGTATTTACCTTCGTCGATAGTAATTACCTTCGTCGATAGTAATTACCCTTGTGAATAGTAATTAGCTTCGTCGATAGTAATTACCATTCTGAGCGTCGAACCACTTGTCGTTTCACATTACAAACGTCGAACCACTTGTCGTTTCACATTACTGAGATCGAACCACTTGTCTTTTTTCACATTACTGAGCGTCAAACCACTTTTCTTTTCACATCACCGGTCGTCGAGCCACTTGCCTTTTCACATGGCGGGTCTTAAGCTAGAAATCTTCTATAAATAGAGGCCTAGTGCTTCATTATTTTTCAATTCATTCAAGCTTTAGAGAGAAAGTATAGAGAGAATAAGAGAGAAAGAAGAAGAGTATTTTGTTACTACACTCTTTGTGCGTATTCAATCTCCTACCAAAAGTAAGGGGTGTTATTCTTTCTTATTCATGAAGAGAAGCTGTTGTTATTCCATTGCTTATTATTACATTGGAATAACTTTTGTATCGTGGTTTACCCTATACTTGGTGACATTCTTCTATTATTACATTGGAACATCCTATGCGTGTGTTTTACAGGACTGGTTCCGTCTTTATTATTATTATGTTGGAACATCATATACGTGTGTTTTACAGGGACTGGTTAAAATCTTTATTATTATTACTGTTGGAACATCACATGCATGTGTGTTTCTGCGGACTGGTTCCGTCTTTATTATTATTACTGTTGGAATATCACATGCGTGTGTTTTACAGGACTGGTTAAAATCTTTATTATTATTACATTGGAACATCACATGCGTATGCGTTTCTGGTGGGACTGTTCCGATTATTTATTATTACATTGGAATAACTTTTTTGTGCGGTCTATCGCATGCATGGTGGTGATTCTTTTGTTATTCCATTCTTTATTATACCCGGTTGGTTAAAACTTTGACTTCTATACTCCATGAAATTAGTAGAATATCCTTGATATTTGCTTTTCATCGATATCTTTTCATGGAAATATTCTTACGATCATTCTTGAATTTTACTCTACAAAAGCGATATCATGTTGATAATTTGGACGTTAATAATTCTGGATAAAATTAATTCTTGAACTTGTTTTATTGAATTCTTATATCATTGTCATCATCATCCTCATATTTATATTATGTTGAAAGTCATACATGGCTTTGTAGTGCATAGATGGACTTGGTATGATTATGACGAGAGACTATTGATTGTAATCATGGTAGTAATGTTACAAATGATATGATAAAAATCCTCGATTGGTAGTAGTGCATTGATGGACGAGTTGTTGGCATGATCATGACCATTAATGAATACACAACTATTCTTGGCGCGTAGTGCATGAATAATTGTGGTCGTGATACTAAAGAATATCCTTGGTAGTAGTATGGGGGTGATTCGATGATGTGGATTATTTATTAAAAGTGAGTCTCGGCTATAATGATGATGAAAAACCTTTTAAATCATAAAAGATAGTAGATTTTATTTTCTACTTGACTCTTTTAATAGATTGCATATTCATTGCAGATTAAACTTGTTGTCTATTGTATTTTATCGGTTTAACATTGTTGAAGACTATTGATAATTTATTACGCATTATCTTAGTCATAATATTTCTTCTTTGGCTAGTTGAGCTCACCCTTTCTTTCCTTTGTTCTCTTGAGGAAATGAGAATATATTTGGGACGAGTCGGGAAAGAGTGATGGTCACGAAGATAGCATTAGTAGTCCTCACTATTACGTGAAATAGTGTGATAATAATTGTAATGAGGACTCCTTTTGAGTTTGTATAATATCTAGTAGAGCGATATTTGTATTCAAACTCACGGTTTATGTCGTATTATTACTACGACGCAGTTATATTAGTAAGTTGTATTTAAATTACATACCATGTATCGACTACCCAAGATGGGTGATGTATACCTAATTTTGGGAGGCGTCACGGTTAGTATCGAGCTTAGGATATGATCCTGGCTAAGATGTGAGAATAGTACTAGGAGGAGAGGCGGGGAATACCTTCGCTAGTATGACCTACCTAAGTTTATGTGCTATTTTATTGGTTGGTGGGAAGATAGGGATAATTTGTTACATGTCAATTAACCTTTTGTTTTGTGGCGATTATCTGAAAATGACATCGAGAATGTTGAGAATAGCTATGGAAGCTTGAGCGATCGTTGATTCACCACATATCAATAATCGAGGATAATGTGCATCGGGAAAGGCGACAATCCTCATGCAAACAACAACAACGACCAAATGATGAATGATCAAATGTTCGGAGGCTTTATGCAATTTATGCAAGCAATGATGGCGAGAGGACTCTGTCCAAAGCGTAGGTGGAAACACGGAAAACTCTCGGCGGTCACCGCTAAACAATTCAAGGAGCTGGGACCATCAGGAGTTTAAGGGAGAGCCAAAACCACTTACGGCGGAAGCATGGATAGCATGATTACCAAGATATTTGATGTCTTGGGATGCTCGAGGAGCAAAAGGTTCCCTTTACGCCTTTATATTTGTGGCGGAGGCGGATTCTTGGTGGGAATCGGTAAAAGCGTACTCAACTTTCTTTGTCTTGAAGATATCTTGGGAGAAGTTCGGGGAGGCATTCAACGACAAATACTTTCACGAAAGTAAGTAGCCACATGAAGGAGGTGGAGTTTATCAAGTTGGAACAAAACAATATGGCCCGTGTGCCATGATACGAGGCAAAATTTGCGGAGTTATCACGGTTTCGTCCCACTTGGTGGATAATGAAGAGAGAATGGCGCGAATGTTTTTAATAGGTTTGAAGCGGGAATCGTCAACATCTTATTTCTCATAAAGCGTGTTTGTATTCGGATGTTGTAAATAGGGCTCGATTAGTGGGGCGCGATAATGAGTCAGCCTTAACTAAAAAGAAGCGGTAAGCAAAATTATAATACCGGTGATGAGTAGTCGTGAGCGGTGACAACAAAGCGTGGAGGAATCAACGGGCGGATATAGTAACCACTTGGTGGTAATCGAGGGCCAAAACAATAAGAATGGACATTTCAAGAAAAGGAGATTCAACAATGATGGAAAGGCGTCGGCAAGACCTTTTACCGTTGTTAGGAAGGAGAAAGACCACCTATCATATGCTTCAAATGCGGAGGAGAGGGACACATCGGTCAAAGCTGCGCCATGCTTAGTCAAAGCATGTTATAATTGTGGAAGAAGGTCACTTAGCTCGATTTTGTCGTTTCAGAAGACAAATTTGACTAGGATGGAGGCACCAAAAGTAGTCGAGAAAAGTCAAAGCCGGTAGTCTGAGGAGGCGTTTGTTGTGACCTCCCAAAGAGCAAGGAATCCGAATGAGGTCATCACGGGTAAGCTTATCATAAACTCTAATGAAGTCTATACTTTATTTGATCTACGGTTCTACCCATTCTTTTATTTCTCCTACTTGCGCTCATCGATTAAATTTGACTCAGGAGAAATTAGACTTTGACTTATCTGTGGAAACTCAGTTGGGAGAAACCTTCATTACATCCACTTTGTTTATAAGTCTTGTTTGGTTCAAATCGATACCCTCACATTACTGTCGATCTTATTTCATTAAAAATACTTGCATTTGGCGTGATTCTAGGGATTGATTGGTTAACTACTTATCATGCAAAAATTGATTGTTTTCATAAGGTTGTTAGCTTTCATATTCCTAATCAACCTATTATATGCGAATTCAAACGACCAAACCATTAAAATCAATCACGGTCATCTCAAGCCATAAAGCTATTCGTTTATTGAAAAGCGGATGTCAAGCTTTCTTAGCTCATATCACTGATTTAAACAAAAATACGTCGGTTTTGAGCGATATTTCTATTGTTAATAAATTTCACGGCGTATTCTAGAAGAACTTTGGCCTACCCCAGGCGTGAAATTGAATTTTGTATCGACCTTGAACCGGTACAAAACCTATTTCCAAAGCCCCATATCGAATGGCTCTATTGAACGAGGAGTTAAAGACCCAAGCTGCGAGGAATTGTTAGACATTGGCTTTTATTCGTCCTAGTACTTCTCCTTGGGGTGCTCTGTTACTATTCGTGAAGAAGAAAGATGGGAGTATGAGACTTTGTATTGATTATCGGGAGTTGAATCATGTCACCATCAAAAATAGGTATCCATTGCCGCGTATTGATGACTATTTGACCCGGTTGCAAGAGAGCAAATTCTTTTC
Organism: Panax quinquefolius; assembly: GCA_020205615.1. NCBI lineage: Eukaryota > Viridiplantae > Streptophyta > Magnoliopsida > Apiales > Araliaceae > Panax > Panax quinquefolius. Next base: position 67,961,725 of record CM035162.1, read on the forward strand.
AAAGATTGATCTTCGTTAGGATATCACCAATTGAAGATTAGAACCGTGACATTCAAAAGGCGGCTTCGGAACTCGATGCGGGCATTATGAATTCCTAGTCATGTCCTTTGGATTGACTAATGCTCTGCTTTGCCTTCATGGATATGATGAGCCAAGTATTCATGGAATATTTAGATCACTTTGTGGTCGTCTTTATTGATGACATCCTTATTTATTCCAAAAGCCGTGAAGATCATGAAAGCAACACTTGAGGCGACACTCCAAAAACCGTGAATATAAGCTTTATGCAAGTTGAAGAAATGTGAGTTACGGCTTGAAGAAGTAGCATTCCTTGGGGCGCGTGGTATCAAGTCATGGAATATCATTGACCCAGCAAAGATTGAAGCTATTCAAAGTGGGAACAACCTAAATCGATAATAGAAATCGTAGCTTTCTCGGTTTAGTGGTTATTATCGGAGATTCGTGGAAGGATTTTCTCGAATCGCTACTCCGATATTTCGGTGACTCGGAAAGATACAAAGTTTGGTTGGAAGCGAAGAATGTGAGAGAGTTTTCAAGAACTCAAGAGGAGACTTATTTATTTTATTACGACAATACCATCGGCTCGGAGGATTTGTCATCTCTGATGATGCTTGAGGGCAAAGGGTTGGGATGTGTTCTCATGCAACATGGAAAAGTTATAGCCTATGCCTCGCGACAACTCAAAGAATATGAGAGGAATTATCCTACTCATGATCTAGAGTTAGCATTTATTATCTTTGCACTTAAAATTTGGAGGCATTACTTGTATGGGAGAAAGTGGAGATCTTTACGGATCATAAAAGCCTCAAATATTTCTTCACTCAAAAGGAACTCAACATGCGACAACGGCGTTGGCTTGAAGCTGTTGAAAGATTATGATCATACCATCAATACCATCACTGAAAAAGCGAGCGTGGTAGGCGGCGCATTGAAGTAGAAGATCGTATATGCAAATCTGAGTGCGTTATTGTCAACACAAAGGCCCATTTTGTGTGACTTGCAAAGGATGGAGATAGAGTTAAAGACTCGGGGGACGCGTGTGATGATAGCGAATATCTGAGTAGAACCGACTTTAATCGATAAAGTTAAAAATTTGCTCAAGCTACGGACACGGAGGTGATCGTATTATGAGGAAGAAAGTGCAAGAAGGTGTTATCTTGGGAAGAAAGAATCGATGAAGAAGGAATACTTGAGTCAACTCCGGACTTTGTGTTCCTAAAGACCACGATTTAAAGTATAATATCATGATGGAGGCGCACAACACACCATTTGCAATCCATCACAGGAGTACCAAAATGTATCATGATATTAAGTCATACATTTTGGTGGAGCAATATGAAAAGAGATATAAGTATTTGTTTATCTCAAGGTGTCTAACTTGTCAACGAGTTAAAGCGAGCATCAAGTACCAAAAGGTCCATTGCAACCACTTGAAATTCGAGAATGGAAGTGGGAGCACATTACCATGGATTTCGATTCACGGTCTTCCTAAGGTTTTCTCAAGGCATTGATGCGATTTGGGTCATTGTTGATAGATTGACCAAGTCGCTCATTTCTTCCGAAATCGAGAAACTTATACACTTGAGCGTCTTGCTCGTATGTACATAAGCGAGATTGTAAGGCGCATGGTATCTTGCGGTATCCATAGTTTCGATCGAGACCCAAGATTCACTTCACGATTTTGGGTTAGTTTGCAAAAAGCTATGGGCACAGACTTACGATTTAGCTCGGCATATCATCCTCGGGCCAGACGAGACGATCGGAGAGGACTATTCAAACTCTTGAAGATCTATTAAGACTCTGTGTCCTTGATTTGAGGGAGTTGGGACAAGTTCTTACCATTGGTGGAGTTTTCCTACAACCAGCGAGTTATCAAGCAAGTATTGGCATGGCTCCATTGAGCGTTGTATGGAAGAAAGTGTCGTTCTCGGTATCTTTGGGATGAGGTGGGTGAAGCAACGTTGTTGGGACCGGAGTTGAGTGCGTATGACTACGAAAAAGATTCAAACGATCCGACAACGTATAAAAACCTCACAAAATCGACAAAAAGAGTTATCTTGATCTTCATCGAAAGGGCGTGGAATTCGATATAGGAGATCGTGTGTTGTTAGAGTTGCTCCATGGAAAGAAGTTACAAGATTTGGAAAGAGAGGAAAACTTAATCCTCGATTCATCGGTCCATTTTAATCCTCGATCGAGTAGGAGCGTGGCCTATAGACTCGCTTTCTGCTTGAAATATGTCTCGTGTTCATAACGTTTTCACATATCTATATTACGTAAATATGTGAAAGACCCGAACCATATTATTGAGTTAGAACCAGGACGAAATAGCGGAAGATTTGGCGTATGAAGAGGTTCTGTTCAAATTTTGGATAAGAAGGAACATATTCTACGCTCGAGGTTATACCTCAAGTCGAAAGTTTTGTGGAGGAACCACGATGTTGAGGAAATGACTTGGGAGTTAGAATCTAAAATGAAATCAAGGTATCCTTACCTCTTGACATACCAGTCGTACCCTAATTTCGAGGGCGAAATTTCATAAGAAGGGAGGTTGTAAGACCCTGACTATTATAAATAAAGATGAATTTTCTATAAATATTATTTTTGAATATTATGGAATAAATTTGATATAATGTTATAGTTGTGGGTAATATTTATAAATTTTGCAAAGTATGCAAGTTGTTATAAAATATTCGTTTGGTCGGGGAATATTCTTTTGTTAGGGAATATTAAATGCAATGACTCAATCATTGGTGGACCCCACAATGAAATTATTGTCGGATTGAGAAAGCGACAAAATATTTTATAAAAATAATGGCGGAGGTGTTACTGAATTAAAAGCTGTTGAACTACCCGTTGGTAAAAAAATACGATGTCTGGCGTGGTTGCATAGTAGTACACGGTATTGATTATTGATGCTTACGTGAGAAGTCACTTCAAATTATGCTCAATTATTACTACGATAATTCTTTGCATCATATCTCTTATATTATTGATTCAATTATTGTCACAAGATTATCATCATATAATATATTATATTATTAATTGAATTGAGGCGACAAGTTATAAATGATTAATAATTGTTGAAAGATTAAAATGTGTTGATTAAAAATAAAATGATTTGTGGTAATATTTATTGATCCTTAATGTATATAAAAAGTACATGTTATGAGGCGTTTGTGGTAAGTTTGATTATTTTATGGGGGCCCATATGTCATCATCTAAGAGTCTCTTCGTCGATAGTAATTACCTTTGTGAATAGTAATTACCTTCATCGATAGTATTTTACCTTCGTCGATAGTAATTACCTTCGTCGATAGTAATTACCCTTGTGAATAGTAATTACCTTCGTGAATAGTAATTACCATTTACGAGCGTCGAACCACTTGTCATTTCACATTACTGAGCGTCGAACCACTTGTCGTTTCACATTTCTGAGCGTCGAACCACTTGTCGTTTCACATTCTGAGCGATCAAACCACTTTTCTTTTCACATCACCGATCGTCAAGCCACTTGCCTTTTCACATGGCGGTGCTAAGCTAGAAATCTTCTATAAATAGAGGCCTAGTGCTTCATTATTTTTCACGAATTCATTCAAGCTTTAGAGAGAGAAAGTATAGAGAATAAGAGAGAAAGAAGAAGAGTATTTTGTTACTACACTACTGCGTTATTCAATCTCCTACCAAAAGTAAGGGGTGTTATTCTTTCTTATTCATGAAGAGAGCTGTTGTTATTCCATTGCTTATTATTCTCTTGGAATAACTTTTGTATCGTGGTTTACCCTATACTTGGTGACATTCTTCTATTATTACATTGGAACATCACATGCGTGTGTGTTTTACAGGACACTGGTTAAAATCTTTATTATTATTACATTTGGAACATCACATGCGTGTGTTTTACAGGACTGGTTCCGTCTTTATTATTATTACATTGGAACATCACATGCGTGTGTTTCTGCCGGACTGGTTCCGTCTTTATTATTATTACATTGGAATATCACATGCGTGTGTTTTACACGGGACTGGTAAATCTTTATTATTATTACATTGGAACATCACATGCATGCGTTTTCTTTGGGACTGGTTCCGTTATTTATTATTACATTGGAATAACTTGCACTGTCTGCGATCTATCGCATGCATGGTGATTTCTTTTGTTATTCCATTCTTTATTATACCCGGTTGGTTAAAACTTTGACTTCTATACTCCATGAAATTAGTAGAATATCCTTGATATTTGCTTTTCATCGATATCTTTTCATGGAAATATTCTTACGATCATTCTTGAATTTTACTCTACAAAGCGATATCATGTTGATAATTTGGGCGTTAATAATTCTGGATAAAATTAATTCTTGAACTTGTTTTATTGAATTCTTATATCATTGTCATCATCCTCATGTTTATATTATGTTGAAAGTCATACGTGGCTTTTGTAGTGCATAGATGGACTTGGTATGATTATGACGAGAGACTATTCGATTGTAATCATGGTAGTAATGTTACAAATGATATGATAAAAATCCTCGATGGTAGTAGTGCATTGATGGGACGAGTTGTTGGCATGATCATGACCATTAATGAATACACAACTATTCTTGGCACGTAGTGCATGAATAATTGTGGTCGTGATACTAAAGAATATCCTTGGTAGTAGTGCGGGGTGATTCGATGATGTGGATTATTTATTAAAGTGAGTCTCGGCTATATGATGATGAAAAACCTTTTAAATCATAAAAGATAGTAGATTTTATTTTCTACTTGACTCTTTTAATAGATTGCATATTCATTGCAGATTAAACTTGATGTTTATTATTGTATTTTATCGGTTTAACATTGTTGAAGACTATTGATAATTTATTACGCATTATCTTAGTCATAATATTTCTTCTTGGGCTAGTTGAGCTCACCCTTTCTTTCTTTGTTCTCTTGAGGAAATGAGAATATATTTGGGACGAGTCGGGAGCGGAGTGATGGTCACGAAGATAGCATTAGTAGTCCTCACTATTACGTGAAATAGTGTGATAATAATTATAATGAGGACTCCTTTTGAGTTTGTATAATATCTAGTAGAGCGATATTTGTATTCAAACTCACGGTTTATGTCGTATTATTATACAGCAGTTATATTAGTAAGTTGTATTTAAATTCTGTACCATGTATCTGACTACCCAAGATGGGTGATGTATACCTAATTTTGGGGTCGTCACACTAATTTTATGTCTAGGTTCTAATTTTGAACCTTAAATAAATTAATAAAAATTTTAAAAATATTCAAAATTCTCGGGTTGTCACAATTCACATGCTTATTCCTGACAATAATATTCTTTACTGGGCTAGTTGAGCTCACCCTTTTCCTTTTTGTTACAATTTTCTTCTCAGGAGGTGAGAATTTAGCAGGAACCAGCCGGGGTATGGAGAGATGATTCTAGAAAGTTGTTTTACCAGTCCTCATTATTTTTGTAAAATAGTGTATCAATAATTGTAATGAGGACTCCTTTTGAGTTTAAATATTGTCTATTAGACAATATTTGTATTTAAACTCACAGTATATATGTGTTGTCGTATTTTGCACGACAATTGTATTAATGAAGTTGTATTTGTTTTTGTACCATGTATTTGGCGACTCAGAATGGGTGATGTATACCTATCTTAGCGGCGTCACATATGAGATATAATTTGAAAGTTGATCTTTGATGATATGCTTCTGAAGTAAATCTCTCTACCTGTTATGTGAGAAGTAACATGCATAGTAAATTATTAATTGATTATGAATGCATGAACTGAGTATGTTATTATATGTTATGTGATGCATAAAAACTATTAGAATTGATGGGCTGTCGAGCTCACCCTTGCAAATAACCACTTTTGCAGGTTAAGGACTCACGGTAAAGATTCGTGCTACTTGATTGATAGAGTTCAATAGTATCAAAGAAGATTGATTTATTTATTTAAATATATGCTCTTGAATCATGTTAGGTTCTAGGAGATGTACATGATAGTAGTTTACGATGTGTGGTACATGTTGAGTTGTAAAGTTGTACTATGTGATGTATAGAGGAGCTCGAATCGAGATGTAAAAGTTTATACAATAATTCGAATAGAATGAATCATAACATAATTTGATTCAAGGATATGTAATTGATTCAAGTTAAGAAATCAATAAAAGATTTTTCAAAGGAGTTTGAAAAAGTTTAAATTATTCCGTATTTTTATAATATCGAATATGATGTAAGACGGGAATGGTAAATGACCAAGATTTGAAACTTATAAAAGTTTGGGGTCATTATACAGATCCAGGAAATGGAAAGAATTTATACTCTAAATTGTAATAAGAAAAGTTATATTCATTAAGTTATAAATAAAAGATATAAATAGTTTGACGATAGTAGTATCGTGGCGGACCAGATCCAGGGTTCAAAGGGACCCGAATTTGGGGGCGTCACACTCTCTAGATCCATCCGATAGGGAATAGAACAGAAAAGAACATCCAAGCTAGGTAATAATCCTACACATTCCTATACAAATTAACCATAATAAGGAATTAAAGCGTAGGTTCTCAATTAGGTCACAAATGGCGCACATGTATATTCATATCCTATACACAAATTATGTAGTCTAATCAAGTAGACAAATCATAATCACATGCCAATATATCAAGGTATAAATCTACAATCCATTTTCCAATTTCTTATACATTACCAAAATCATCACTAATTTCTTAGCAAGAATCATTAAGCATAAATATATTGATCCAAACCATATGGGGCCAACCAAAGAGTAAGTTATTCAATTCAAAGTAACAAAGGGTTTCATTATAACCTTAGAGCAAATAATTAGTTCATAGCTCTTAAACTAAACATAAGTAGCAATATAAACAACATTTATATAATATACAAAATCAAAGGAAATACTAGAAAAGAATAAACTTGTCAATGCTTGTTCAATCTCCAAGAACTCCCTTCGATTTATGTTTTTCGTTCCGTGTTGCCATAATTCTCTTGAGCTCCAAGGAATCCCAATCAAAGCCCTAATCTATCTCTTCATTATATGTACAATAATTATCTAAGCTAAAAGGAAGAGAAACTAACTAAAAGAGAGAAAAATATAAGAGAGAGCTGGGGGGTGAGAGTTGGTTCAAATGGAGGCTGCCCAATATATATAGAAGTTTCCTTCATCAGCTAGGTCATTGGCATTCCCATCTGCCTGGGAACCGAAGGTGGCACTGCAACGTCAAGATTAAGCACGGAAGAAAATTGCTGTATTTCAGTCAACATCTCGGTCAATAAGTGGTATTTGTAATGCCAATTTATGAAGGAAGGCTGAGGGTGTCAGAACGATGTATCTTTGTCATTTGGCAAGGAAGAAGGGCTGCTGTATCGGTCGGCAAGGAAATTGACCTTTTTGCCCATGAAAGCTGGAAATGACCTAATGAGCCATGCAAAACATATATTAAGCAAAATAATAATAAAATACTATAAAAGTGATATAAAATACGACGAACAAGTAACTTCTTAAGCATTAAAGGATCTAATTCGGGGGTATAAATCCCACTCATCATGCCCCTATTGAGTTTACCTATTAAAGAAAAAAATTGAGCATAAGCTTCCATTGTAATCCATCTGCCCCTTCATACATACATACACAAACATGGTGCGATTTCGGTTTTATGCGTGCGGTTTTGGCAAGTAACCAAACCGGAACCATAAATTTGGTTATTCAACCAACCTAAAACCGCAACATACGCCAGAATCGTTGGTGTGGTTTGTACGATTTTTGGTGCAGTTTCGGTTCCAATTTGGTTACTTGATCAACCCTAGTCACACTTTGAACTAACTTTACTTATTCTAGAAAAACGGAGTAGTGCTTATAACTTCAGACCTAAGAGCAAGCTTTTTTATTCAAAGGAAATAAAGCAAACCTAGCTTTCTTGTAACACTTTATTCTACATCAATGCATGTGGGTATAACTAAAAAGAAAATAACCTTTCTATTAGAACATCATGAAACATCCAAGTACTGAACATCCATTACAAAAAGGATTTATACATAGCCATTACACTATGTATACGTATCTTAAATTTTTGGTCTTAAATGATGTGTCATTAACATTGATTAGGTAGATCTCATATGATTTGCTATGTCATAAATTATTATTAAACTATTCAATGATATGTCAGCTAAAAACAAAATTTTGAGACCCTATGATAATAAACATATGTTTGTATTTAATAATATAACAAATCAAAGTGTTGCAGTAGAAAGCCTTGTGTGCTGATGACTTACATGTTCCATGATCGAAACCTGGCTTTGATATTAAAACGATACTTTTTTTGTAGCTTAAAATTGTTTTTGCTTCCCCATTGTAGCATAAAATTGTTTTTTGATCCTGTTTATAGCATAAATTTATTTGATCACCAAATCACATTTCACATTGAAAATTGTTGTGTGATGACACATAATGCATTATGACAATTATTTTTTGTTATTTTTAAAAATTGGAATAAGCACCTTTACTTCACTATACTTGTAGTGTTTTAAGAAATTAGCCACTGTGCTTTTAAAATATTTAATTATCCCACCGTACTTTTTAAAAATGTTCAATCAAGCAATTCCGTCAAATTTTGCTCACGGACGTTAAAAAATTGGGGGAGGGGGAAGCACTTTTACCCCACTGTGCTTTTAAAATATTCAATTAGCCCACTGTGTCAGGAATAAGCATGTGAATGTTATTCCTATTTACATATGATTTGATTATGATATATATGAATGAATATGCAAGTATGATTGCATTAAGAAAAGTTGTAAAGTCTCTTGAAAGATAATAGAAATATGTGTACAAGGACTTAGAATGAATTGATCAAATATGTTAGGTTGATCCTACATAAGCAAAACAGCTTTGTAAAGTCCTTAAAAAGAAATGGTGTACAAGGACTATAAATATAGAAAGATCAAGCATGTTAGGTTGGTCTTATGATTTAATAGATAGGCTTGTCTGATCATCGAGCACTGCACCAGAAATCGTAGTCTGCTAGGAGAGTTAAGGAAAACTCGAGAGCTGTAGAGGCAGAATCGTAGTCTGCAAGATAGTAGATCTCGAAGTTCATAGACTGCCAGGAGAGACGAGGAAGGATCGTAGTGTGTCGAGTAGAACTTCCTCGTAGCCGAAGTCTATTAAGGAAATCATGTTCAGAATAGTAGAGACAACTTGCCTACGAGTCGACCTACCATCTGCCAAAGTCAAGTCAAGAATCGTAGACTACACTCAGAGTTGTAGAGTCTACTGATGTCAAAGCCAAGGCAGCTCAGCACCAACTCCAACTAACAAATAAACAACTCAACGAGAAGCCAGGGCATGAAGGGTCCTTGTCTGGAGGGACTAAATAAAGTTCCGAGCCTGCTGGGCTTGAAGAGTTCCTAGGGAACTAGAGGAGTTCCAAGGCTTCTAGCCTTGAAGAGTTCTTAGTGAACTGAAGTCCCAAGGCTGCTGGCCTTGAAGGAATCTTAGTGATTCAGGGTGATGCCCTTCCTTAGTGGAAATCCTGCTAGTTGAAAGCAGAAGAGTGGATTAGGAGCTTGAATCTCTGAACCACTTAAAACCCCTTGTGTCTTTTACTTTATGTCATTTATATTATGTATGTTAACTGCTATAACTGCTATGTATGTTTTAACTGCTTACCATTGAACTAACCCTACGAACAATGTATGTATGATTATGAATATATCATTGAAGGGGATCTTTTACTTTTTCATTCTTATGTTTGTCATATGCTAAATTATGAGCAATACAAAATAAACCAGAAAAGTATTTGAAATTAAAAAGGATCTATTCAAACCCCCCCCCCCCCCTTCTAGATCTATTGTGCCTACTAGGAACTAACAATTGGTATCAGAGCAGGTTCTCATGCTATATTCAAAAGCTAATCGCTTTGAGTCTGATCCTAGGCACAAACATTGTTTTAAATTTAGTTTAGTAGTAAGTCACTTGTTATATGCAGATGAGCTCACACCTTGGAAATACTATATACAGGTTAAATGTGTATATACACCTGAAGCTGCTCAGATTGGTCCACGTTCTTGACTGTTATATCAACAAGACCAATCCTTGTTTGTAGTCAATCTTGTAGTCTGATGACCAGGCTAGAAAGCTCAAGAGACATCCACAGAAAAGAGTCAAACATCCTCCAGCCTAAAAAGATGAAAAGGCCATACATGCAAAGAAATGCTTATCCAGAGATGAAAGAAGAACTTCTCAAACTTGTGTCTGGCCAACCAGCAGCTGGATGTAAACCTTGTAAACTGAAAGATATCAAAGAACTAAAGATGCTGAGATTCTCCTAGCCTGCATCTTTAAGACCACGACTGATTGATTAAAGGCCAACAAGAGCAACAAGCTGTCTGGAGCAAATGTGAAGCTATGCACATCAATGCCTAAACTCAGTATATTAAAGATAAATGACTGTTAAGAAACCGAAAGTAAAAAGGTACGGTTCCTCAATATTATAAATGTGTACATCATGAATGCACCTCCTTATGAACTATAACAATATTCTTTCAAGGAGTCATAATCTACCTAAAAAGGTGAAGAGAGAAAGTACCCTGAGGTTGGAAACTCAAATGCTTATAAACTTTCTCTCCATCCAAATTTTAGGTTGAAGATGACATCTTGAAGGAAATCTGAAATGGGTCATAAGAGCATCACAAGTTAAATTAATTTTATGTGAAGTAATCTTTGCTAGTGGGTTGGTATTTATGTATAAACCTATGTTCTAAGTGTTTGATAACACATAGAGAATGATCAGTTCTAACAAGAGTATCTTGATGACTGATAGAAACTGATCACCTCCATGAATCAACCAGATACATCTAAATCGTAGAGTTGATTCTCACTCTGTTAACACTTAAACCTTGTGAACATAACCCTGCAAATGATGAAACCATCAAAAGAAAGAGAGTGTATTTTTAAAATGACTAATCTTACACACACTCACCATCATGCATCTCAAAATGTGTTATCAAAAACTTGTTGCATGCATGAATATGACTGTTGGTGATATTATCCAAATATGAGGAATATGGGTTTAGAAAACTAACCTAGCAGGACTCATTTAATTGTGGGTACCAAAAATAGAAATGTATTTAACCTGCAGGTACTTGGTCTGTCTGACCACACTAAGGAATGCTAAAGCAGAAGACTTCAGACAAGAAGACTCAACCAGCAGAAGGCTAAGGACTGTTCAGAAATGATTCTGATAAAATTCCTATATGTCCAAGCCTATCCTCGAAGACCCACTGAGCTAACCTGAATGAAGCTCACATGGCTGCTAATCTGTATATGGAAGCAGACCATACAACCAAAGATGAAAAGGGTCTTATATGCTTAAATCAGGCAAAGCATGCTATATGAGAAGAATCCTCAAAGAAGCTCACGTCAGAGGATCATCGAGCATCAGTCAAGAGGAACTCATTAGTGGAGTAGAACTTCACACGCACAAGACTGTTAAAGAAGACTACGTTCGTAGTGCTGTCCAAAGATCGTAGAGTGATCAGTCCTGAAAATATTCATGCCTACGATACAAGGAGATCTAAGTGATAATTGTGATTCCAGTCAGAAGGAGATATGTGAGGCTGCCTTTAAATGAACCTAAAGTAAAGGGAATCACATCTATCTGGGAAGACAACATCAACAATGGGGAGCAGTGATCTGATGAGAAACCACAACACTGAGATATACCATGAAGCAATGTACCAGCTACAGAGTCTCAAAACTTTATGGCTAATGAACCAAATAAAGATCCATAGTCAGTAGGAACGTCTCAAAATGTACTACTGATAACTTATCAGCCACCCAACTCAAAATCGTGGAGTGCCTATGATCAAACATCTGATCGCAGTGTAGAAGCAGAAAGACACCACGATTACAGCAAATGCAATTGTCCAAAGTTGGTAGAGGACTTCCCCAACAGAAAAGGTCAAAAGAGATGTCAGTGCAAATAACTCCTAAAGTACTTCATCTGGAAAGCGCCTCAGGGACAAACCTGACCCTTAGCTCACTCTAAGAGGTTGGCCCTTCCTGAGCTACCTTAACCCAGAAGAATTGCTTGATCAAATTCATCTCAAGGACCAAGACAGTCAACGATCGCAGAGTAGAGTTTGAGAAAACTCAAAGATCGTAATGTAACTTCAACGATCGTAGTGCAACCTCAGCGATCATAGAAGCAGACTCGACGATCGCAGTCCTACCAGAGTATACTCCAGTTCACGAGGAGCGTGAGAAACGGGACAATTGCTCAACCATTCAGATTATGAGGAGATAAGTTCGGATATATCAGTGATCAAGCTATGCAGTTTTAGGATGAGGATTAATATCAAAACCACCCACTGCAATATCTCACAATAGTTGATCGTTGACTCAACAGAGGAAAACGTAGAGTCCATAGCTGCCTTACCATACTACTCTACGAACCAAAAGGTTAACGGTCAGTCCACGTCAATTAAACGTCTACTCTCCTAAAGGAAATATCTAACTGAAAAGTTATGGGGAGTTACAGCTCATTACTGGACTTCGTGCAACCAATGGTTGGTTGACACATCACTGATTATGCAGAGTTAAAAGGAACTGTCATTAAGACAAATTCAAAATCTGCAAACAGTCATCAGAAACCATTGAACCTTTCTCCCTCCTATTTTCAAACCCTAAAATATTCTCAAAAGCCAAAATCAATTAACCTTCCAGAGTCTTGCCCAAATCACAATCAGTCATCTCTCAAAAACCCCTCTGAATCAAACACCCATATTCCTTGAACTACTCAAATGGAAAACTGACAAGTAATCACTAGCATTCAACTCAGAACCAAGTCATTTGAAAAATCCGAAAAGAAGTTCAGAGACATTCTCGAACTTGTAAAGAAAGCTGGATTCTCAGAATGTCTTGAGGCTAGCACTCAAGTATATACTGAACTGATCAAAGAATTCTACTCAAATGCATCCATAAACTCTGGAACCCTCTCTACCAAGATCAAAGGTCAGTCTCTAAAGCTGAGATCATCTGACTTCAATCAATGCTTAGGCGTTCCTTACCAAGGACTAAAGAGCCTTGATGATATCGATACGGAACAAGCAAAGGAGATCATGGGGTACCAAAGGAACCCTAATTTAAAGGACATGAAGAAGAAGGAGTTTCCAGAGGAATACGAGTTCCTTGCTGAAATAGTTGAAAAATGCATACTATGCAAGGACACTGCACACGACACGGTGCTTGATCAATAGTTAAAGATCATGTCTGCTATAGTTTTGAAGAAATGAATTAACTTTGGAGTTATCCTGTTTGATCAAATATCCAAATGGATAGAAAAGCCTGAATTGAAGAAGTCTACAGAAAATCCACTTACAAAAGTGTTTCATGGAAGACTACTGAGCATTGTGCTGAAAAAGAAATTAGGAAACAAAATCAAGGATGATGAGGGAGAACCTCTGAATGTTCATAAAGTAATGTTTCCATAATTGTTTGTGAATTGGAAGAAAAACCCAAAGGAGAACAGAAGGTTGACAACTGGGAGAAGCAGCAAGGCCTCTGCAAAGAAGAGGAAAGCAGAAGAGGTAGAAAGCTCTAAGTCTAATGACTCTGTACCAGCATCAACCACACCAGCCCGAAAGAAATCCAGAGGTGTGAAGAAAACCAAGGCCCCATCAAGAAGTCTCTCCTCCAAAGACAAGGATGAAGAAGAAAAAAAATCACGATCGCTAAAACTATTAAGAAGAAGAAGCAACAGGTTGCTTCAAGAGCCATTAAGAAAGAGGGCTAAAGTGGAAAACAGGCCAGCCCCAGCTTCCCAAGAAAGTCCATCTAACAAAGTAGAGGATGTAGAGTCAGAAAAAGAGAAGGAAACTGATAGTCTCAAGACTAAGCCCCCTCAGACAAAATCCAGCAATGAAGGTGAAGCTGGAGTAATGGAAGAAAATGCAGCATCTGCTGATGAAGAAGAATGCTCAAGCCATGTGACTAACCTCAAAGCAGACACTCTAATTATGAAGAAAGGATACAAGCTAACCCAACTCCATCCCCAACTGCAAGTGATTCAACAAGTCCAAATGATGGGTCAAATGATGTTGTTGCTAAAGAAGAAGAACATGCCTCTTCTAGTCCTGAAAGCTCTCATAACGGCTTAAACGGTGATGAGTCAAAAGAAGAAGGGACTGCCCTATCAGTACTGAACCTCAAGGAAGTTCGTCTGATGAAACAAAGGCTTCAGAGTCTGAAGAGGAAGAAGAGTCTGAAGCTCTTGTAGCTAAACTTCCATCAAGAAGGAAGAGCTATAGACTTCAAGCCAAATTTGCCTCTAAAAAGAGAAGTGATCTCTCCAGTGCTATCATTGAACTAAGTGATGATGAGTGTGTATCAAAGGATGAAAGTGCTGAAGATGGAACCAATGGTGAAGAAGATGAATCAGAGGAAGATCTTGCTGAAGAAGGTTCTGGAAATTAAATGCAGCAAGAAGAATTCACTTTTAAAAATGATCAAGATGGTTCAGGCTCCGAAAGAGAAGAAATGGCGAATGATTCCAATTCTGAAAATCAGGAATCAGAGGAACCAGAATTCTATCAAGTTCTCTCTCCAGCAAAATTCACCAGGAGAATAGTGGTAGAAGTCTCGAATGAATCACAAGAAACACCACCAGAAAGATGGGTGAACTATGGAGATGAACAACTAAAGCTGGTAAGAATGACTACCTTTGATATGGTTAAAAACTGGAACAACATGGAGCTAGACTGCACGACCATCCTCTACAATCTTGATGATCTACTTATGAGATGGTTTTTCCAGTAGATGCCTTGGCTAAAAGAACATACTGAAAAGGATGCAAGATACTTCAGCTGGTGCTATTCTCACTTTCCAAGCATGGAGCTGGATGCACAAAACTTCCCAAGGGTGAAGAAGTTTGCCACCAAAATGATCAAAGACCAGCCCCACTTCAAAGCCTATCGCCATACTGGAAATTACTATATTCCCTACGATCGTAGAGTGGACTCTCAAGGAAGAAGGATCATGACTACGGCAATGATCAAAGAGTTTGTTCACTCTACTACTAATGGTGATCAAGTTCAATTCCAGAAGCATCCATCAGCCCAAGCACTGCTATCTGACACTCCCTCATCCTCAAACAGCAACTGGTACTCAACGATTGTTCAGATTCTCAAAGCCTTTGAAAAATTTGTCCAAGGATGAAAGTCGTAGAGTCCAATATGATGCCCAACCAGAGGCTGCCCAACCAGATGAGCAAATCCCTATGGAGGAGGAACTATTGAAGAATTCTGATAAGCTGATTGAAAAGATATCTCTAATTAATGAAGAGACAAAGATGGTAATGACAGCAGCAGGAGATATTTCAGTTCAGAACAGACTTCAAGCTACTATGGCTGATGTATCTCTCAAACTCAAAGAGAGAGACAACATCTATCTGAAGGCCATACATGATCAGAAGGCAGAAGCTTTACGAGCACAGAAGGCCAATGAAGAGCAGATCCAAGCCCTCTCTGACAAGATTGACAACATGCAACAGTCTTTCTCAGTGCAACTTGAGCTGGGCCAACAGGAACTCAAGTTTGAAGTTGCTAACTCCTCCTACCTGATGGAGCAGCTTATGTCCAACATAGAGCTGCTCTCCCAACTGATTAATGACAAAAAGGGGGAGAAAAAGAGGCATAGAAAGAGGCAGAGCAAAAGGCATTCAAGGAAGAGCAAGAAGATCAAACAAGAGAAGAAGTCAAAGAAGCAGACAGCAGAAGAAGAGGCAGAGTCATCATTCGAGGGGGAGCCAAAGATTGATGAGCCTATGTATTCAGAAGCTGAGGGGGAGCCAGAAAGAAAAGAGAAGCATGCATCTGAGGGGCAGCAAAGCAAAGCAGGAAGATCATTATCCCAAGGGGAGCATGAACAAGAAGGTCAAACAGATGATTAGTTGATCAACAGACATCCTGAAAACATACATGGAGCCAAAGAGGTACATCTCTAACTAGTTAGGTATGTGCTGGATCTAGGATGTAAAATATGAGTGTATTAAATTCCACATCATTATAAATAACATTCATGATTATCTGTTTTAGAAATACAGCTGCTCACTGTATATAAGATTCATTCATAACATGCATATGCACTTATTATTTTTGTCATAATCAAATAGGGGGAGATTGTCAGGAATAAGCATGTGAATGTTATTCCTATTTACATATGATTTGATTATGATATATATGAATGAATATGCAAGTATGCTTGCATTAAGAAAAGCTGTAAAGTCCCTTGATAGATAATAGAAATATGTGTACAATGACTTAGAATGAATTGATCAAATATGTTAGGTTGATCCTACATAAGCAAAACAGCTTTATAAAGTCTTTAAAAAGAAATGATGTACAAGGACTATAAATATAGAAAGATCAAGCATGTTAGGTTGGTCTTATGATGTAATAGATAGGCTTATCTGATTGTCGAGCACTGCACCAGAAATCGTAGTCTGCCAGGAGAATTAAGGAGAACTCGAGAGCTGTCGAGGCAGAATCGTAGTCTGCAAGATAGTAGATCTCGGAGTTCATAGACTGCCAGGAGAGACGAGGAAGGATCGTAGTGTGTCGAGTAGAACTTCATCAGAAGCCAAGTCTGCCGAGGAAGTCATGTTCGTAATCGTGAGAGATACCGCCACGAGCCGACCGAACATCTGCCGAGGCCAAGTCAGAAATGTAGACTACACTCAGAGTCGTAGAGTCTACTGATGCCGAAGCCAAGTTAAGGATCGTAGACTATACTGAGTCGTAGAGTCTATTGATTACATGCAGAGATCGTAGTCGAGCAAGATCAGATGAAGACATCAAGCACAAAGACAGAAATCGTAGAGTGTCAAGATCTGATCCCGAAGTCGTAGGGTCTGCACAGCCACAGCTGAATCGTAGAGTGCAGAACTACGACCTCAACAGTTGTGTTCATAATGCCAAGGCAGAATCGTAGAGCTAATACGATTCTCAACGAATGAGCACTTCTAGAATATCCAAAGAAACCAAGCCGCTGGTTCAAGCTGCAATGTTACATCCAACTTGAAGGAAACCACAGAGCACTCCACGAATGGCTTGCAAGCTAACAGAAGATCTAAGCACCAACCTAATCAGCATCAAGATTAAGTTGTGAAGCCATTCGAGATGAAGTCTTCCACAAGGAGATCAGAAGAAGACTTCAGTAACTGACGAAGAAAAGTCAGCAAGTGCAGTAGCTGTCAAGCCGACAGAAGACAACGAGCTTGGAAGCAACTAGGATCGTAGTGTTTGTCAAACAAAGAAAGAACTGATGAAGTACATATAGAGATACTGGACAGCTTCTGAAGAACAAGGCTAAAGTGATTAAGCATTGGGTCAGTCCATTGATGATAAGTGAACGGGAGATCACAAGGAGAAAGTGAGCTGGACACGCCATAAATCTGAAGTGTCTTGCTATTCAGAAGGGGTCAGAGCAAAGAAGTCAAGTCATCAATATCTGAGAACTGTTGAGGCAAACAGAAGTGTTGAAGCACTACACAAAAGAAGGAAGATGTATTCTACATTGAAGAATCAATCAACACTCTTTAAGATCGTAGTGTTGTCTCTACCAGTCAACATGACACTACGATCAGGTCCTTGAAGACATGCATCAGAATCGTAGAGTTTGAATAGCTGAAAACTGAAGCATTGACAACGGTTCAATCTGAAGGGTAATATTCGGACAAGTGCTTATTGAGAGCATCGATGCAAAAGGACAACCTCTGATCGAGAAATCAGAAGGAGGAAATAAAGTCTTCGACCTGCCCAAGACATTAAAGTGATATATCTGACAGGGTAGGTGAAACAGTAGACTGCAATATCAAAAAGTCAGAAAAAGTTATCATGTCACATTTGCTTCAAAGATCAAAGGTTGCTGGAGTTGCCGAGTTTGGAGTAACGGTGGACTGTTCTAAACCATGTAAGATAGTGAGTCTGAAGGCTCACTCTACGATCCACCAAGAACACTCAGAGACATACAAAGAAAGAAGTAGAAGTGAAAGTTCTACAATGTAAAAGTGAGAGTTCTACTACATGAAGAGTGTTCTGAACTACCGAGAGAAAGAAGAGCATTAATGACATCTTGATGTCCATCATGGGAAGACTCTAAGTACCATAGAGAAGAGCTCACAGTCATCTTAGCAAGTCCATCATGAGAAGGCATCAAGTATCAAGAAAGGAGATCACAAACGTCATCATGGTGGCAAAGCATGAGAAAGTTTCCAAGTACCTAGCAGAAGAGCTTACAGTCATCTTAGAAACCCATCATGTGCAACCATCACGTATCAAGATGAATGATCTTTAAGGCAGTTCATCAAGGGATCATCAGAAGAGGTTGAGTAACTGAAGAAGCTGAGCATCATGCAACACTCAACTGCACTTCAAGGATGATCACGCCAAGCTGCTAAGTACATAAGACGTTCAAAGCATAAAGACATCTTAAAAGCTCAGCACCAACTCCAACAAACAAACAACTCAACGAGAAGCCAGGGCCTGAGGGGTCCTTGTTCGGAGGGAGTAAATGAAGTTCCGAGCCTGCTGGGCTTGAAGAGTTCCTTGGGAACTAGAGGAGTTCCAAGGTGGCTGGCGGCCTCAAGAGTTCTTAGTGAATCAAGTCCCAAGGCAGCGGCCTCAAGGATCTTAGTGATCTGTCTTGCCGCCTTCTTTAGTGGAAATCTCGCTAGTTGAAAGCGGAAGAGTGGATTAGGAGCTTGAGTCTCCGAACCACTTAAAACCCTTGTGTCTTTTACTTTATGTCATTTACATTATGTCTCATTAACCGCTATAATCTGCTATGTATGTTTTAACCGCTTACCATTGAACTAACTCTACTTAACAATGTATGTATGATTATGAATATATCAATGAAGGGATCTTTTACTTATTCCATTGTGGCTTGAAAAGATTCTTATGTTTGTCACACGCTAAATTATGAAAGCAATACAAAATAAACCATAAAAGTATTTGAAATTAAAAAGGATCTATTCAACCCCCCCCTTCTAGATCTATCGCTACTCATGGGAACTAACACACCTGTACTTTTTAAAAATGTTCAATCAAGCAATTTCGTTCAAATCAACAATTCTTTCCTCTCCAAAATTCCTCTCTCTCTCTCTCCTCTATTACTACAACAAGAAAGAAAAGAGTAGACTTGACTACAACAACTCTTCTTCTCGCTCCTTCCCGCGTTTCTTTCCTTTCCAAAATTCCTCTCTCTCCTCTACTTCCCTTTATTGATTCTTCACCCTAGCCATTCCATTTCATGTTCCACCACTAATTTTCTCCTCCATTCAATTAGCCAACCACCTGAAAATAAAATAAAAGGGAATTAAATTATCAAGATGAACGATTTATTTACCTCCGACTCATTCTCTCAATACAACAACGATGATCAAAATCCTTCCCACGTCATTGAGATGTCTAGTAATGGAGGAGCTGGAGATGGTGTAAATCTGGACAAATTCTTCCAAGATGTTGAAGCCATTAAAGACTAGCTCAAACACCTCGAAACTCTCTACAACCAGCTCCAATCCTCCCACGACCAATCCAAAACCCTCCACAACGCCAAATCCGTCAAAGACCTCCGCTCCAAAATGGACGCCCACATCTCCTCTTCCCTCAAAAAGGTCAAGCTCATCAAACTCCGCCTCGAATCCCTAGACCGCTCCAACGCCGTCAAGTCTACTCTTTTCTTTCTTGTTGTAGTAGGAGAGAGAGAGAGAGAGAGAGAGAGAGAGAGAGAGAGAGAGAGAAATTTTGGAGAGGAAAGAATTGTTGA
Organism: Panax quinquefolius; assembly: GCA_020205615.1. Taxonomy (NCBI): domain Eukaryota; kingdom Viridiplantae; phylum Streptophyta; class Magnoliopsida; order Apiales; family Araliaceae; genus Panax; species Panax quinquefolius. The sequence continues at coordinate 67,981,585 of CM035162.1, forward strand.
ATTGGACGGAATTGCTTGATTGAACATTTTTTTAAAGTACAATAGGTTAAATGAATATTTTAAAAGCACAGTGGGGTAAAGGTAATTTTTCCCCCCAATTTTTTAACGTCCGTGAGAAAAATTAGACGGAATTGCTTGATTGAACATTTTTACAAAGTACAATGAGCTAATTGAATATTTTAAAAACACAATGACTAATTGCTTAAAACACTACAACCACAGGAGAATAAAGGTGTTTTTTTCCTTTTAAAAATTATATAAATTACTTTATAGTGTTCAAGAAAGGTGGGCTGCATTTTATCTCGAGAGATTTGATTTATTAGTTGTGGGACATTTTGGCTAGAGACAACATAGTTAGGTGGTAAATGCTTTGAGGCTTTTTATTTATTTATTTTGAGAAATCTATACTAATACATTCTCAGAAAAAACTTGATAGAGGAATTAATGGTTTGACCAACTTATAAATCATTGGTGTTCAAGAAGGGAACTCCCATCAAAGTACTGTTTCAATACACAAACACATCACTAACACATGACGATACAATACATCAACTAACCTCATAACCAATAACAAAAGCATTTATTTTGTTTAATTAACAAAATGATTTATACACAGCCAAATTTATAATAAATAAAAAAGAAAAGGAGCAAGCAAGCAGTTGCTTGCCATTTACAAATACAGCTTGCCAAAAGGAAAGGATAATACATACTCAGCAATATTTTGTGGGATAATTTAAAATGATTTGTCAATAACTGTCCGTATTATTAGTTAATCATATTTCAACTGCTCTTTGATATCGATAGCCACCTCAAGCTACTGAATGACCCAAGTGGATTAACTAAACAACACAATCACAGGAGGTTTGTTACATATTCAGGCCCAGGGCTTTGTGTCATAACTTTGAGCTCAGCCTCCAAGGGCAACCGCCTTCAAAAGCATGGTCCAGTACATCTTCCATTCGCTTGGCGAGTAATATCTGATAGAATTACACATTAACAAGGCAAGTGCAATTGAACCCTATAAGATTTGGGCACTGATATATTTCGAAAGATAAATTGAAACCAAATATGGTAATCATTGAATGAAAGTTTGACCATTTTACTTAAATTGCAATGTATTCATAAAAAAATCTGGATATTTTATGTTCCCTCGTCCTCCAAGGTGAAGGAACATATGTTGAGTGACTTCAAAAATTTGTAGTCCCACTACTGGGATCACGTCTTTGTTTTTGTGTATTATTTTATTTCTTAAATGGATCTCTTCCAAAATCAAGAATAACAGGCAATAATAAAACATGATAATGCATGCAAATCCAATAGTCTCCATAAAATACTAGATATAAACTCAATAAAGACCGACCATGAAATATTCAGTTTTGCGCGCACACAAAAACAAAGTTGAAAAACACCTTATCCAGAAATGGGAAAATAATTACCTCCATGCTTGCTAGAACAGCTGATGGTACTTCAACTAGATCCTTCAAGTTCCTTTCTGGCAAGATAACTCTCTTTATGCCAGAGCGGTGTGCTGCCAAAACCTGTACATGTGTGCATCTAAGAGTTTAACCTTAAGATAAAAAGTTGTTCTTGATAAGAGTCTCAAATTGTGTCCTGATGCAAATCGAATGGCTTCAACCAAACTTGATAGTTAAGCCCAGCTGTTGGTTCAAACTGAATATACAACCAATTGCACTCAGAAAAAAGGGGGAACCTCAGCAATTTTCAGGTAAAGGAATTTTGTTTTGTTTTTTTGTCTAGGATGTTGGTTGCTACCTTTTTGTTTTGGGAAAACTAGGGTACTTATGCTTTGGTATATATAAATTGAGTTACTTATTTTAACTATTTTATAAATTAAATGTATCATAACTTATAACTGGGGGGTACCTTATTGAAAATTTACAAAAGAAAATAGGGGTCAGACCAAACTTTTTATTATCAAAATGATCTGAACTGTTTCAAAGACCCAACATGCATTTTTTGTGAATTGGGCTCTTTCATCAACTGATATAAATATCAGCGGAAATTTGAGTGGTTGAAGCTGAAGCAGCTACTTTCGAAGTAACAGAAAGAAATTTAGAAAAAGAGGGACAATGCTCCCCCCACCCTTTATGGTACCTGATAATTTTTTCCTTATGAATTCATGTTTTCATATTTATTTTTTATAGATCTTAATAAATTCATTTTCAGGATGGGGATCGGAGACAAGTAAGAAATTAAAAAGAGTTCTATGTTGCAAAAAATACATAGAACCTAAAGTGTAAAGGCACAATGCAGCACAGATGATTCTTTTTGTGTAGCAATGAAAGAATAGTCAACAGAATGAGTCCGAAGCACACACCTTATCCTTAATACCACCAACGGGTAATACTAGACCTCGCAGAGTCATCTCCCCTGTCATGGCTGTATCTGCTCTTACTCTTCTCTGACTGAACAGTGACACCAGTGCAGTTACGAGAGTCACACCTGCTGAGGGTCCATCCTTAGGTATTGCACCAGCAGGAAAATGTATGTGAACATCCCGCCCATCCAGCAGATTAGTTTCTTCAGCAGCAGTCAACTTAAGGTCAGCTGCCCTTGCTCTTACCTGAGTCAAGAAAATCCTAGAGAATCAGTAAATTTCAAGAAAACTTGAACACTAAGCTCACAAGGGAAATTGTAGAATACATTTTCACTATGCATTTATTTGGTATGCAGAACAAACATAGAGAATGAAATAATTACCCAAGTCAGAGCTATCTGTGCTGATTCTTTAATAACATCACCAAGTTGTCCCGTGAGATGCAGATCACCCTTTCCGACCATTGATGTAGCCTCAACAAACTGAACCTCTCCACCAAACGCAGTCCACACCAGTCCAACAGATATCCCAGGGGCTGCAACCCTCTCCGCAGTTTCTTTGTCATCATACCTGGGAGGCTGCATTCAAAGTGTAAGCAAACTAAACTACAGGTTTGCTAAGCATAACGAGAAAGAGAATAGAAAAGGTATACAAGAATATTGATGGATCTAAGGACTGGATAACTTTTCCAACAATTATATGTGAACCAATACCAAACATCTTTAGCAGCATATGACAAACAGCCCCATATTCTCACAAGTAACGTGAAGCATTGTAACTGAAAGATTAAATTTATTACCCCTAATACTTTTTCCATCATAGGTTCGTCAACAATCAAAGGAGAAGTAACCCTGAATTTGTTTGATATCTCATGATTGTCACCCATTGAAATTACTTCCATTTCTACATCAGCACCATCAGCAAGTCTACTTTCCAGCATCGGTGAAGAAAGTTGGTGTATATCTTTGCTAGTTGCAAGAACATGTTCTTGCTCTGCAACTCTTACTGCAGCTGCTCGAGCTAAAGATGCTAGATTCCTCTCCAGACTCCGAACACCAGCTTCTCTTGTGTATCTCTGAATGATGAGTTTCACCATATCCTACCACAATAGAAGACATTAGTCACTTCATAAGATGATTGTAACTGAATCTATCATGCATAAATTTGGAGATCAACATCACGACATGTTTCACCTCAAAACCCACAAGTTGAGCCATGTAACCTCTAGGGAGAGTTTCCTGGTGCCAATTTCTGAGCTATATAAATACCTCTCCCCACTTAAGAGTTGCAGAAAAGAACAATAAAAGCTTAAAGACTCCCTTGGCATGACCCTCCTTAGCTTTACGCAAATTTTATTGGGTCCTTCATCAAACAGTTCGCAAACCTTACAGCTTGCCTTATTTCAATGGAGTTCCAGCAATATGACAACAACATATCAACATATCTTCATTGACATGAATTATGCCTTACAACCTCAATACTGCTGATTAATCCTTCATTCACCTAACATCTAATTGTAAAATGAAAATGATGCATATCTCTAGGTCCATGAATTAGAATGAAATTACCGGCTGCCATTGTTTCTGGCCGGAATATGCAGTCTTCTTCGTTAGGCGGACTTGGGCATTGGAGGGGACGCCTAGCGCCTAGGCAGTTTCTTAGACGGACTAGGCATTTTCTTAGGCGATCTCATTTTTTTATTTTTCTATTGCATATACTTATTATACTATACAAAACATATAGTATATATAATTTTTCAAAATTTTACATAAAACATTACCAAAAAAACAATCTTTTAAGGTTTCATAAATTCATTTACCTATTGTAGAGCTTCAAAGTAGAGGTCTGATTCTGCCTAAGCTAAGCTCTTGGCAAAATAAAAGCGGTAGAGAACCTCCTAGCGCCTAGGCGGGGATTAATCGGACCTAGGCAGGGAGTAATATGCAGCATAAGTCAATGTAAAAAACACCTTCTGTTCCTTGTCATTTTCCAAAAAGTATGCTCATACAATTTTAATTAGTAAAGCACAACCAAACTGAAAAGGGGAACAAGGATAGGCAAAAGGAGGCTGATTCTGTTGAGACTTTAGCTCGTTAAAACACCACTCAAGGTCATAAAGTCGGAACTAAATGAAGAAGAGATAAAATCAGATCCTCCTGTGCAAGCTGGAATTTATGCTCATTAAATTATATAAATGCAAAAAAATTGTTATTAAACGAAGCCATTACAAACGAGGTAACTGAGTTCGCACTACCCTAATATGGGGAAGAACAGGATAAAATGGGACTTCTGCAAGTAATTCAAAGCCATTTCCTACTAGTAGTAGTAAGAAATCAAGAATCAGTGCTTGCTAAGCTTTTCAGTTTCCAAAGTGTAACAAAGAATTACTGTTAACTGCCAACCAACTATATTAGAATTCTAACTAACCATCATGAGCTAGAGCGTGGAATCATTGATTAAAGAGAAAGTGGAACCATCAAAAAGATCAGATATAGAGACTTTTAATACAGAGTTGTTCATTAATTCTATAGTTAATATACCTTCATTTAATGCATAAATCAAAGTTTTAAGGATTCTGGAAGTTTATCTCCATTCATCATATACTTCATTTAACTGTTACTATAAAATAATCAACTTTTCACTTATCAAAGTAGATAAAAATATATAATTCAATACCTCAGGAATTTGAAGAAATTCTGAACTCAAGCCATGCTGATCCAAAACTCTTGGAATTAAATGTCGCATTGCAATTCTAAGCTTTTCTTCAGGAGTATAACCAGGCAGTTCGATGACTTCCATCCTATCCAAGAGTGGTGGAGGGATAGGTTGTGCCCTATTTGCAGTCGCCACAAAGATCACCTTTGAGAGGTCATACGGAACATTTAAATAGCTATCAAACTTGAATTAAGGAATCACTTTGAATGTATTTACAGGAATAAGCTAGTAAACAAATCACAGTACTTAATCTGTATATCGACCAATCAGAAGTAATATCACGTTGTACAGCTAGCGCATAGTACTAACATATACTTGAACTGTTATGTACTCTTACATAAAATGTCAGATTCAAATAACCTTGTGCAGAACCAAATTGTCAGAATTGTACCCCATGATAATACATGGCAAAAGCAGGATGATGAACAAGATGGTAATTAAGGATCCAAGAACCGCAGGACAACTTTAATTTTAATATGTGAATTTGTTAAATTACATTTTCAACAGCAATAAGTAGAAAGTGATGATCCAAACACCCAAGATATGAGCCATATTGTTGGTAAGATTAAGAAGCACTTAAAACACAACTACAATAAAATCCGATTAACAGAGACTATGAAGTCTACATGGTAGTAGAAATATACCTACATTCCGACAAAAAAAAAAATACAACCTTTGTCCAGAAAAAGACTACTATCCTTTTGTTGATTTTTTTTTACGTTTTGCGAATATTAAGGTTTACATAGGACAGACATGGACATAATTATATCAATGTTTTTCTTCCATAATAATAAAGATTAGTTGCTACAGTTTAACCTTGAATAAATCATTCAAAAGAATTACGTAAAAGTGTGTCTTACGCAAATCTTTAATATTCTGAAAAATAAATAATGTAACATAAAATAAATAAATAAATAACTCAACAAAAAGAGGACCTTTTTTTTTTACAATTGGAGGGAAAAAATATATTTAGCCCAGCTCTTTAATGCCACTAGTTGAGGATAAGATATAGATGATCAAAATCATAATCATGGCGTGGAAACAAATAAAAAAAAATTGGGAGTCAAAAGTAACCTAAAGAATAGGATACTGATCATTAAATGTTTTGTTTTGTTCAGGGTCAAGAACCTCCAGCAGAGCTGAAGCTGGATCTCCGCGAATATCAGAACCAGTCTTGTCAATCTCATCGAACAGCATAACTGGATTGCAAACACCTACTCTCTGAAAGTCAATCAAAGAAGAGCATTTTAGTCCCAACTGCAAAAAAAAATCATCATATCACTGACTAAAAGCCAAACACTAGATCTAGAATCTACATCTAGAGATATAGGACTTGTATATATGTATTTGCAGCAACATGAAGGACTCAGGGAATCTGAATACGTCCAGAAGGCCATCAATTCTAACCTCAACCAGATGTTTAGCTATGGATTCAATTTTCTAAACATTATAAGTTGGGTGTCATCCTATGAAAATATGTTACAGATAAATAAACATTATTATCATCCAACCAGGTTAATTTTATACAAATCTTAGGCAGACCCGATTCATGGCACACGGTATCAGGGGACATGAAGACAGTTGTCTTATAATCAGGCCTTAAGATGGGAAATCCATAATGAAATCTTACTTTTATATCATAAGATGCAGAAACTGACAAGTTGATCTTGTCAGATGCTAACATGAATTGACTGAACAGATTGTCAGCACCATGCTTGAAACTCATGATTATAAATAGGATCCCAAGAATGCAGGGAAATAACTGATAGTGATAGACAATCCCATTAACAAATAGAAAAGCCCATGCACACACTGTATATCCAAGAAAAATAAGGGAAGAAAGTTGTGTGAAGCAGCAATAGTTGGGAGCCATTATTTTGGTAAACAACATCTAAACCCCACCAACTCTTACCAGACTCAAGAAGTTATAAAGTAAATAATCCAAACAGGCTTTAAAATTTTTTAAAGGACTTCTTGTACAAAGATGTGCACCACGTGCGTTTGAAAAACAGGAGTATATTTTGCAACTTCAAAAATGGATGGATTTGTAAACTAGCAGGCATCAAGTCAAATGATACTTCCTTCCTACTCCGTCATAAGGCTACCTACATGCACGTAGGTAGGATGTCCACTTAATAACCATCCCAACCATCTTTATGTTATCATAGTTTGCACTCGAACAACTATATTTATTAAAAAAAATTAAAAAAGAAGGAAAAAGAAAAGTAAAGATTACTGTGTAAGCACACAACGATAATAAAATACATCATTTGATTTACTGTCAATCTAACACAAGGATCTATCATTAAAACAACTTATTACCTTCAATCCATCAATGAGACGCCCAGGCATGCTTCCTATGTATGTTCTCCTATGTCCTCTAATATCAGCCTCATCCTTCACACCACCAAGGGATATGCGTACAAATTTCCTGCCCAGAGCAGATGCAATAGATGATGCCAAAGATGTCTTTCCAACACCTGGTGGACCAACAAAGCACAATACTGGGCCTCTAGCATCTGGTTTAAGCTGCAATACAGACTCTGATTTAAAATCAACATAGATGTAAGAGTCATGAGACTCGTAAAATCAGGGACACATTCAAATAACACAGATTAGATAATTGGCCAACCTTGCGAACAGCCAGATATTCGATTATACGTTGCTTGACCTTTACTAAACCATAATGGTCACTGTCAAGACGCTCTTTTGCAGCCTTTAAGTCCAATTCATGTTCATCACTGGCCGTCTGCCAAGGTAAATCAGCTAGAAGTTCCAGGTAAACGCGAGAACTGTTATATCCAGGTTGCTGAGGCTTCATTTTTTTAAGTCGCCTATTATACGAAATTTGAGTAGAAATTAAAGGAATGTCCCCAAAAGTTTCCATCAAAGTAAAATATCACTCAGTAGATTTAATGAGCTGGTAGTATGAAGTTTGAAGTTTGTCAGAGCATTTTTTAGGGGTGAAAAAGATACTAAATGTCCAGCCAAAAAAGAGTAAATTGATTTCGCACTCGTCAATTACTAAGTATTTCATTTTTAGAGTAGCAAAATTAAAATATGTAACATATGATAAAAGGGTTTCCAAAGTATACACGTATATTACCCAAGTTTTTCCCCTAATGTATTACAATGTATTGGGGGTATTCCCACACAGTAGACCTGATAAATAATGAATTTCGTTTGGTTATAGTTTACAAAATATGGTTATGGTTCAATTAAAAATTAAAACCATAAATAGCATCGTTTGTTTCAGCTTTTTCATGACAACTTCTAGCTTCTGAGAAGGGGATAAATCAACTTTTAGTACCTGTACTGGGACACGACTTACAATTTGGTACCCGAAGTGAAAAAAGTTACAAACTGATGATTGTACTCGAAAAATGTTACACTCCGTTAAACAGTAGGGACACGACTTACAATTTGGTACCCGAAGTGAAAAAAGTTACAACCCATGATGATTGTCTTTCGAAAAATGTTACACTCCGTTAAACAGTAGGGTTTTATCTTTATTCTTTTTGAAAATTAAGGTTATCTTCTTCTCTCATTCTTCTTGTCTCGAGTCTCCATTGATTACTAGTTCTCATATATTTATTAAAGGGTTTTCAGTGTTTAATTGAAAGGATGAGCTCGTCTTGGAGTGGAATCGTAAATGAAATCGGGGAAGAAGATTATAATTCATGCAACAAAAATGAATGGATTACACCAGAGTTCCCAAGTCGATGCCACTGTGGAGCAATGGTGCGAATGTGGGAGGCAAGGAAAGATGGAACAAAACATCGAGGATCTTCTTCGCGTCGACTTCGCTTCTCTCTCTGTATGTTTGTCTCTCCCGTTGGATCAATTTTAACGATTATTTAAAAATGAAGGAAGAATGAGCTTCTATTTATAGAAAAATATAGTTTCGATAATTGCACGTTTTGGGGCTCGAAAAATTACAGTACAATACCTCCAATTTTTTCTTTATTTTTAATTTAGTCATGGAAGTATTATCAAACTTGCACCACCTCCCCTAATAGTAAATAATGTGATTCAATAGTAAATTATGTGAATCAATAGTTCTAGACATGTGAAAATACGAATTACGTGATAAGACTCTCCATCTATATCTCCATTTTAACTTAGTCATGCAAGTATTATCAATCTTGCACCAACTCCCCTAATAGTAACAAGAATGTGAAACAATAGTATACACATGTGAACAAATAGTTATAATCATGTGAAATAATAGCAATCAATTGCTCATTTATCCGATTAAATATTCGATCGGGTCAATATAACCTCCGGACATCAATTATTATCGAAATAATTGTCGATTTTCACTAACACAAATAATTTCAACATAATGAAACCATTTTTATCAAAAATATAAATTTTGAAATTTGAAGTTTGATTTTTCCTAGAAAAAAGTCAAGCTGTTGATTTTTTGACCAAATAGTGAATTAGAAAAATTTTGTGTTTATAGACTATTTTTACTAATTTCATCGTTAGGACTCAAATATCACGTCGCGTCTCCAAATTCAACTCCGAACACAACTTCAATTTTAATAACATTCATCATTAATATTATAACTCACAATATTTATCAACCAGGTCGTTCCCAAGAAAGAGGGGGCTTTCAATAAGGATTTCTCCCTATTGGTGTGCAATTAGGTGACTAAACCTCTCCTCGATGTAACTTCTAGACATTGTAAATATTGCAATTTAATAATATGAATAACTTTTTGTCTCAATTATTGATTTAATAAAATAACATATTATGCGAGATGATACTACGACAATAATCAAATCAATAATACGAGAGATATGATGCAAAGAATTATCTTGAGCAATAATTGAGTATAACCGAGTGACTTCTCATGTAAGCATCAATAATCAACACCGTGGTGCTACTATCGCAATCACGCCAGACATCGTATTTTTACTATCGGGTAGTTCAACAGTTAACGGTAAAACTTCCGCCGTTATTTTCATAAAGTATTTTTGTCATTTTCTCAATCCGACAATAATTCCGTTGTGGGGGTCCACCAATGATTGTGTCATTGTACGAATATTTCCTGTTTAAAATGAATATTCCCCGACCAATCGAATATTATATAACAACTTGCGTACTTTGCAAAATTTGTAAATATTACCCACAACTATAACATTATATCAAATCCACACTATAATATTAAAAAAAATATTTCGAGAAAATTTAATCTTTATTCAAAAAGTTGGGGTCTTACAATCCTCCTCATCCGTTTCCACGTCATCATCCTCATCCTCAACTACTGTGACCAATGGGGCTGACTCCCGTGGCAGTAGTTGTTCCCAAACTACCTAAATGTCGCGAGGCTCCTCCTCTATAGGCATTTGAGGTCCCTCCTCCCTAGCCTGACTGGATTCTCCGACATTAGTCATCCTGACAACAAAATTTTAAAGTTTTAGTTATTAATCATTCTTACTCGACACTCACGAGCACATAAGTTATAAACACATAAGCACATAATTGTTTTATTACTTCTTCCTTAAAACTCGATAAGAGTTATCTCAACTATCTTTTCAAAGGTTACTTCCTAAGGCTTCCCCCACCTAAGGTTCATAACCTTTAGCTTTGATACCAACCTATGATACCCCCAAATCCTGGTACTTCATTTCCTCAAGATTTGGTGTTCACTTAATCAAAACATTCATTTCTAACTACCCAATCATAACAAAATTGAATAATAAAAACATGCCCATACATGATTAAACTTAAATAAAAGTATCCCAGGTTATCTAACCTTTAATTATAATAATTCAAATGCCAAAATTAAATTATTACATCATTCAAAAGTTTTTAATGATAAAATAAAATTACAAGTCTTCATCACTTGTACAGTTTTCCCTTTCCTTTGCTAGTAGTCGGTTCATTGACCTTCTCAACCTTAGCTGCAATAAGTATATAATATGCAAGAGTGAGTAAACAAGGCTCACTTGAAATAAGAATAAATACTTTACAACATTACAACCTTTGCCAGAAATAGGTTCAATAGAACTGAATGATAGTTTTTATTAACATTTTTAAACATGCTACTGAGGGTCTAATGACCAATAATCATGTCCACAGTTATAAGTAATCTTTCAACTTTAACTTTAACAGTCATAAAACTATAAGGACTCCACGTACTTAGGGGGATCAACCCTTCGTACAATGTATTGTGCACAACCATTTCCACGCTAAGCGTAAACCTCTAATAAAAGAGTTGTTCATCTCAGTATTTAGAATACAAGTCTGCACCAAAGTAAGTTTGGTTTGGATACATTACAGGGTAATTTAGAATTCAACGATCATCAACTAAGGATTAGTTGAATACAAAAGAAATAATCAGTATGCTATGGAATAATCATAACTGAATCGATATTTGTAAATTAATATCATGCTTTAGGAATAATCTAATAGCATAAACATTGAATAATCATAACATAATTTGCTTTGAACAATATTAAGTCAAAGTTATTGATAATTGGATACCAAGCATGCATAATGAATAGTAATTTGAACGATAAAGTTGTTCAACACTAGAATATTAAAATATAGCAACAGCATGCTAAATAACAAGTTACATATAAAAGAAACTTGCTCAATACTAAATATACGATTTAGAATACTTGCATCCCTATGAACAATTAGATACAAGAGCTTTCTCAATAATAAACCATCTAGCTCTACGAAAGTGTAGAGTTAGCCACTTGTATAATTGAATTTGAACTAAAAACAATAATGTACTCAACGAAATTGAACTTGCATAATGAAGTTTAGAGTTAGAAAACTTGCATAAACAACTAACTCACTGAAAGTATGGAGTTAGAAAACTTGCTCAAAAGAGTTTAAATATTCGCACAATTATAAAAGTAAAGTTAGAGAACTTGCCTTTAGCACAAGCTAACCCTTACCACTTGAATCTCAATACCCTATATATATGTCATCATGACATAATTAGTCATTACCAATCCTTTTATATCTATATAAACAAATATATACATCATGTAGGTTAAATTACCAATTCACATAATCAAACTATGTTAATACTAGTTAACCCTTGATAACATGCTCATTCATAGTTTAATACTACTGAAATCATCATTTAACATTCCTATTATTAACACATAACATTTATTTTCAAACTTTGTGTAATAAACTAAAAGCTGTCGTAACGATTACGCTAACTCGTCTTTGCAAGACACGAGTCACAGAGATTAACGATCAAGGCATGCAGTAGTAGCGCCCGTACTGGGCCGAACTTTATCTTCTTTGGTAGCGTTATGACGCTAAAGTCGAGCTTCGGCGACCAAGCTCAAGAACAAGATGAACAAAAAGCCAAATTGGCCTACAAGCTCTAATCTAACAAACTAACTACATGTAATATATACAGAGACTTTCTGTAAACATATTGTAAAGACTCTAGCATGATTATACACATATAACAACACAATTATCAACTTTACAACACTCAATTTTACTATTTTTGGCAAAAACTCCATTTTTGACATTTTTAATGAAAATCAACACTGTGATTTTGTTTTTCAATCAAAACAGTAAATTCAAAATACCATGGTTATGATTATTGTGACAGCCCCAAAATAGGTCCAGTCCATCCAACTTATTCTGAGTCGCCAAATACATGGTACAGAAAACAACTACAACTTTATTACAACAATTGTCGTGCAAAATACAACAACACATATGCTGTGAGTTTTGATACAAACATATACCAACTGTGACTCTCATCCCAAACTTGGATAGCAAGTCACAATGGCACCTTACATAAAGGTACAGTCAAAAAATGTTTTAGAAATTAAAACCTTTGGAAAGTGCTCAAGGAAACCTTCGTACATAGGAGGCCATGCGTCTAGGTTATTATAGATATCATATGTCCACAAAATTATCCTTGGTTGACCCAATAGACCCCAAAGAAAAATGAGAAGATTACTATCATCTTCTTTCCAATGGTGGGTCTTCTCTTGACATATAATTATCTCCACTGTCTTTAATTGAGAAGTATACTTCAAACAAACACCAAGATTATATAGGTAGTGCTCGTAAATATACTCAGCAAGTGGATGTGCACAACCCTGTCTTATAATGACACGAGGTTGTATGATATTGGACATCTTGTATGATAGTGGCAAAACACCTTTCCAACGTTGGGTTCGCCTCACCCTATTGATTCACCAAATATAACTACTAAATGATGACCACCAATTCACATAATCAAACTATGTTAATACTAGTTAACCCTTGATAACATGCTCATTCATAGTTTAATACTACTGAAATCATCATTTAACATTCTTATTATTAACACATAACATTTATTTTCAAACTTTGTGTAATAAACTAAAACTGTCAGAATATTACGCTAACTTTCGTATTTGCGGCCATGAGTCAAAGTTAACGATCAGTATTGCTTGGCTGAAAACTTCAGATCTTCTTTCAAGGCAACTATGACGCCAAAGTCCGTAACTTCGGCGACCAAGCTCTTAATAATAGCATGAACAAAAAGCCAAATTGGCCTACAAACTCTAATCTAACAAACTAACTACATGTAATATATACAAAGACTTTCTGTAAACATATTGTCTTAAGACTCTAGCATGATTATACACATATAACAACACAATTATCAACTTTACAACACTCAATTTCACTGTTTTTGGCAAAAACTCCATTTTTGACATTTTTAATGAAATTCAACACTGTGATTTTGTTTTTCAATCAAAACAGTAAATTCAAAATACCATGGTTATGATTATTGTGATAGCCCCAAAATAGGTACAGTCCATCCAACCTATTCTGAGTCGCCAAATACATGGTACAGAAAACAACTACAACTTTATTACAACAATTGTCGTGCAAAATACAACAACACATATGCTGTGAGTTTTGATATAAACATATACCACTGTGACTCTCATCCCAAACTTGGATAGCACGTCACAATGACACCTTACATAAAGGTACAGTCAAAAAATGTTTTAGAAATTAAAACCTTTGGAAAGTGCTCAAGGAAACCTTCGTACATGGGAGGCCATGCGTCTAGGTTATTATAGATATCATATGTCAACAAAATTATCCTTGGTTGACCCAATAGACCCCAAAGAAAAACGAGAAGATTACTATCATCTTCTTTCCAATGGTGGGTCTTCTCTTGACATATAATTATCTCCACTGTCTTTAATTGAGAATTATACTTCAAACAAACACCAAGATTATATAGGTAGTGCTCGTAAATATACTCAGCAAGTGGATGTGCACAACCCTGTCTTATAATGACACGAGGTTGTATGACATTAGACATCTTGTATGATAGTGGCAAAACACCCTTCCAACGTTGGGTTCGCCTCACCCTATTGATTCACCAAATATAACTACTAAATGATGACCACTATTCTATTTCCCTGTTACCCCTGCTCAACCCAGCTACACTCTTATTACCTGAAAGGAATTGTGAAACAGAAGGGTGAGCACAACTAGCCCAGTAAAGAATATCATGACTAAAGATAATTAAATTATCAATAGCCTTCATCAGTAATAAATCAGAGATTTAGAACATATGGTAGATGATAAAACTTTTCAACCATAGTTGCAGCGGAACGAGCAATCCATTAGAAGAGTCAAATAGACCATAAAATCTATTATCTTCTCCATGTTAAAAGTCCACCAATAATGTTTTATCCCTGTAACATCAATCAACAATTCCTATCCACAATCACATGTATAACTCATAATCGTAATTGTAGTTCTAAATTCCTTTTCTCATCCAGGACAAAGATAATTTTCATCACCTGAAACATCAAAGATCATGGTTATACCAAATCACAGTTCATGTTCATAATCATACTAATAAATTTATCTTTGCACTACGGGCCAAAGATACTCATCAACAAGTCATCTTTGCACTACAGGCCAACGATATTCATCAACAATTCATCTTTGCACTACAGGCCAAAGATATTCCTCAACAGTTCATATTTGCACTCTGAAGCCAAATATATTCATCAACAGATTCATATTTGCACTACAGGCCAAATATATTAATATCTCAAAGAAATATATAATCATTTCAAAATCTATATAAACCATAATTATAACCGTGTTGATCAATTCACCTTTGCACTTAAGCTAAAAATATTCAATTGTAAATTCAATGGTCATAATCATACTAGTCACAATTCATCTTTGCATTACTGGCCAAAGAGAACCCATAGTCATGATCATACCAATAATCTACCCATCTTTACACTCAAGTCAAAGAGAAATTTCTTCACCAGGATTATAAAAATGTTATTTATGATAATAAAAACAATATCATCAAAACATGGATTTAATTTCAAGAGTAAGATTCATAAATCAACGATAATTTAGTCAGAAAAAGAGACCAATTTTGTTGTGAATAGTACTCGTGAATAGTAACTCATGAATAGTAACTCATGAATAGTAACTCGTGAATAGTAACTCATGAATAGTAACTCATAAATAGTAACTCGTGAATAGTACTCAGATTTAAATATAAGATCAAGATATCGTTAATAATGTCATATACGTAAATAGTGCCATATACATGAATAGTGCCGTATACGTGAATAGTGCCGTAAAAGTGAATAGTAACCCCGACTCAAAAAGGTAGAAATTCCATAATAAGATCCATACCAATATGTTAGTATAATGATATTGAAAGAATAACATCATTATGAAGAATATAACATCCCTTAATATCCCTTATTATCCCTTACCTCAAAAGATCATCACTTTTGACTGGATATCGGATATGACGCTGAAGGAAACTTGCACTGATGAATAGCAACTCACCAAGTATCTAAATACTCACAAAATACACTCGATAATCTAGAGAGAAAAAGATAGAAAACCTATGACTTCTGGTGTGATTTTTAATTCTAACTTAGCCCTCTATTTATAGGAAAATGTTAGCACGCTGAAGCAGACTTGACCTGCTACCTGATGGCTTTACCTGCTACTATTCCACCCACCAAAAATCAGCCATCTTCCCCAACAACCAAAAGTGGGGCCCACCCATTTCTAGAATTTTCCACCAAAATCATTTATAAACCTAATTTCTGAATCAGTCACCTCTTAAAATTCATAACAAATCATTCGTTCATTTTTAACGGTTGAAAATTTATGAACATATACTCAACTTATATATGTATAACATATCCAAAAATCACAACGATCCAACAGCCAGATTAAAAATTATAACTCACACAATAAAGCTGTAAGAACACTGATTTGATCTTTTAATACCTCCAATCCGACAAAATACTGATAAAATACCTCAACATTAATTCCTTCATTTATAAACACATAAATAAATCCATCATTTATACTTGCATCAAATAAATATTTCATTATCATATAAATCAATAATTAATTATTCACAAATAGTATTACAGAATCACAATAATGACAACGGCGGGTTCCGGAAAGAGGGGCTTTAGATAAGGATTTCTCCTTACTGGCGGGCAATTAGGCGACCAAACCTCTCCTAGACAAAACTTTCTAGACATTGCCAATAATGCTATCTAATAATATTATTCAAATAATATGAATTATTGATCTGATAATGGAGATACTGTGCAGTGACAATTATTGAACAACAATAAT
Organism: Panax quinquefolius; assembly: GCA_020205615.1. Lineage (NCBI taxonomy): Eukaryota > Viridiplantae > Streptophyta > Magnoliopsida > Apiales > Araliaceae > Panax > Panax quinquefolius. Next base: position 67,998,285 of record CM035162.1, read on the forward strand.
ATAAAATATCAACGTAGCAATTATTGAATCAATAAAATAAAATATTGAACAGTAATTACTGTAACCATTATTGAGTAGTTCCTTCTCACGTAAGAATCAATAATTCAAAAATACTGTGCAAAACCGTGTGCTACTGTGCAACAACGTGTATTACTTTACTTTACCCACCGGGTATTCCAATGATGTTAGCTTGAGAACGATTACGTAGATTATTTATAAAAACTCAAATTTATCATTTTCTTCATCTGACAGTTATCCGTTATGGGGCCCACAAATGGCTGCGCCGTCATACGAATATTCCTTGACAACAATGAATATCTTATAACCACTTGTGTATTTTGAAAAAAATTCATATATCACCCTTAACTTTAACCTTTTATCAATTTAACCATTTACTAAATAGGAAAATTGAATACTTTTATTTCATAAAATTTGGGGTCTTACAATTATACATACTCTATCAAATTCAATAGTCAATTTATATATATTAACAATTAATCAAACCTTAATTTTATTTTAAACTAAACCATACTCATATATTTTCATATAAACACTGTAATATGGTTTTCTTCACAAATTGCATACATACATGACTTAATTTCTATATAATCATATATAAACTCATGAAACAACCTTTTACAAACAATTATCATACTAAACTATATACATATCAACAATTCATCTTTTACAATTATTTTACAGAGACTTTTTGGGAAGAGAAAAACTAAACTTTTAAAGAAAAAGATTGAGTTCCTACCTTTGATTAAGAAGATGATATCCTAGAGTTAGAAGAAGATGGTTATCTTTTTGATTATCAAGCTTCTTTTCCCCCAATTCCTTTCTCAATTTCTCTAGCCTTCCTTCCTCTCTTCTTTTCTCTTTGTAAACTCTTCAACTGAGTCATCTTCTCTCTTCTAACATACGTACTAACAATATAACGTATATAGTAATAATATATATTAATGATATAATATAAATATAGATATAACTTATATCAGTTGTGTTTTATTTGAAAATCAAAAGCCATAAGGCTTGTTTGGCTAACCACTAAAATATAATCAATTAATCCTTATACCTTGTTTGGAAAAACACAATTAGAATAAAGACTTAATAGACATTAGGCTTTGTTTGGCAAAACTGAATTAAACTCCTTTAATTTATTTTAATAACTCCTTTATAGCAAGGTTATTCGTCACACTTCCAATAATTTAAATAATCAATCAATTCAAATATTAATCTATTAAATTACTTTAACACATAAATCATTATCACATAATTATAATTTCCTTTATAATTATAATTTTATTCAACCAACTAACACTTTATTTTAATCACAAATTCCAATTAAAATATTATAATTCATATAATCATTATTAGCTCTCTAACTTAATTATTAAATTGAATTGGCATATAATCTCATAACAATTAATTTTCCTCCTTAATTATTTATACAACAAATAATTAACTAAACCACATCAACTCAAATTGAACAATTATTTATTCAAAAATAAACATATCCATTAAATACTTATATAAATCAATAAATATTTAATATAATAATTTAAAATTCTGGAATGTTACATCATTCCCTCCTTACAAGGATTCTGTCCTCAGAATCACAACTCAAACAAATCATTCGTTACATCCTCCACTGGTTGTCCTAGTGTTATTGCCCATGTTGCCGTATCCGCCTTCCGTGCTTTTCTTCTTTGGGAAATCCTTGATCCGATGTCTCACTTCACCACAGTTAAAACAACCTCCCTTCTTCACATTAGGACAATTGGGTGAGGTATGCCCTTTTTGTCCACATGTATAACATACCGTTTTTTCCTTCAAGCACTCTCCCGAGTGACCCTTTCCACATTTTCTACACACCGGCTTCTTTTGTTGCACACTACCTTGCTGACTCTCCAAATTACTACCCCCACTGCTCCATTTCCGCTTCTTGTTGTTGCTACCGCCATTGTTAACATTCTGATTCCCACCTTCTACTTTCTTCTTGTTCTTCTCCCGATTGTACTTTGAGACCGCTTCGCTTCCAACTTCCGCTATGAGAGCTTTCTCTAACAGAGTTGAGAATGACGTGATTTGTAAAACCACTATGTTGGGAGAATGAATATTATGATTTGATGTTTTAATGTATATGTTCATGATTATTTGTAAGGTTCTTAAGTGAATATATGTACAAGGACTTAGTGATAGATCAAAATTGTTTGGTTGATCTAATCTTTCAACATGTACCATTCTGATAAAGAATGTATAGATAGAGAGATCAAAACTGTTAGGTTGATCTTAAGATGTAATAGATTAGTCTTGAATAAATCGTAGTGCATCAATCCGATCAACATTGCAGGAGTCAAGGCAAAAAACGTAGAGCCTGAAGATCGCAGTGTGCCTGCCTTGAAGGGGACTCTTCGAAAATCGTAGAGTGGTCCCAACGTTTGCCGAGCCAACTCCACTATCGCAGTATGCTGAAGGAAACATGAAGTTTTACAAGTCAACGATCATAGTGTGCTCTCGGGAACATAGAGTCAATAACACGAGCAAGAGAAGATCGTAGTGTGCGAAGGTTTAAGGGAAATCGTAGTGCTCTCGAACTAATAGATTCGCAGTATGCAAAGATGTCAAAGACACTACGATCTAAATCGTAGAACACCACGATCCAAATCGTAGAGCATCATCTGTCTCATGTCAAAAAACGTCGAGCCTCATGATCTGTGTTTTCAATAAGTGAGGAATTGATCCCAGATGTTGCAGTGCTCATCAGTCCCAGAATATATGAAATATCCTTAGTATGTAACAAAGAAGTGTATTGAAGAAGCTAAGGATAGTACCATGGGTAAGAGAGACAAAACACCTTTTCAGGTGGTAGGTGAGAAAGCAGCCTGCAGTGTCAGTGGGCCAGAATGCAGAATTCAGAAGATGTGCAGAAATGTCTCCATCACAGTACAGAAAGTTCAGACGCATTTAATGCCACAACGGATGGATCCAACGGATAGTTTTCAACATCACATATATACAGATCAGACAGATGAGAGAGAATTAAGCAAACATTAAACAAACAATGTGAACATCTCTCTCAAGCTCAACTTTACGATCTGAGATATTGCAAAGCTTGCTCAGCTACTTAGTTCTTTAGAACAAGTGCTTACACAACGACTGAGTAACAACCATCAAGAACACAACATCATCAATCAACTGAAGAAGAGTACCAAGTCTGCTGGACTTGAAGAGTTCATAGTGAACTTTAAGAAAGCCAAGTCTGCTGGACTTGAAGAGTTTCAGAGTGAACTAGAGAAGTTCCTAGACTGCTGGTCTAGATGGAATCTGTGTGATTCAAAAGATTGTAAAAAACATCCTTAGTGGATATCTTACTCGTTGAGTAGAAGAGTGGACTAAGAGCTTTGAGTGCTCTGAACCACTTAAAAACAACTGTGTCGTTTACATTCATGCTATATTTGCTATATCTGCTATAACTGCCTTACTCGCTCATAACTCCATTGCTTGGTAAAGAAGATTAAAACAAATACTAATTCCGCTAAGTTTTAATCACTTTCAAAGAACTAGTTTAAAAAGAAAAGAATTTTTAAATATCTATTCAACCCCCCCTTCTAGATAACTATTGTGCCAACTAGGAACTAACAATTGGTATCAGAGTAGGTTTCTATTTCTGACTTATAAGCTTTAGTAGATCCAATGGCTTTTCGTACCAAGCGAATCCGGGGCTGGGAGGCGTGAAGCCACCAATGTGCAACAAGGATAAATTTGCTAACTGGAAAGTCAGGATGCAAGCATACATGGACTCAATAGATGAAGATCTATTTGAGACCGTTCAAAATGGGCCCTACATTCCAACCAAGCTTGCACCAACCACTGACAATCCAAACCGTATACAGATTAAAGTTAAAGAAGAATAGACAGACAATGAGAAGAGAGCTGTCCAACTTGATAAGAAGGCTAAGAACATCCTATTCCAATCCTTAGAGGACGGTCTGTTTGAAAATGTTGTAAACAGCAAAACATCTAAGGAAGTTTGGGAAGCACTGCTAATCATGCACGAAGGAACTAAAGAAGTCAGAGAGAACAAACAGTCTCTCTTGACACAGCAGTATGAAATGTTCGCTCATGTGCAAGGAGAAAACGTGATTGCAACCTATGAAAGATTCAACGTTCTGCTCAACTCTCTACGAGCGTATGGGAAGATCTATCCTAACAAGGATCTAACCATAAAGTTCATGAGAGCCCTACCAAGCAGGTGGGATGCAAAGACCACAGCAATAAGAGAATCAAAGAATCTTAATGAGATGACAGTTCAACAACTGTATGGAAATCTCCTAACCTACAAACTGGAGCTGACCCAACGCGCCGAAACCTTATCAGAAAGAAGAAGAAAGGATAAGGGTGTTGCTCTCAAGGCAAATGAAGGTGTATCAAAAGTCATCACTGAGATTTACTCTGATGATGATGAAGATGATGACGATGACTATGCTATGCTGGTAAAGAGACTAAGAAGGTACATGCGACAAGGCAGAACCGGCAAGCCAAAGAAAGTCAGCAACTACGTCAGCCAGGAACAAATGAATGATTTATGGTACAACTGCAAGAAACCTGGTCATTTCATTGCCAATTGCAACAAGCCTATCAAAAAAGTACTAAAGAAGAAATCTCATGCAAAGAAAGAATATAAAGGAACCAAAAGGCCTCAGAAAAGAGACAAAGGCCTGGTTGCCGGAGGATTGTGGAGTGATTCAGATAATGACTCAAATGCAGACTCCGGAGATGAGGAAGAACCACACATGGCCAATCTGTGCTTGATGGCTAAACATGCAAAGGACAAACAAAGCCTAAACATACATGATGTAAGTCTCGATGAGGTATTTGATTTTAATTCTCCTGATGTAGATATAAGTGACTTAAGAACTGCTTTGCATGGCATAACCACTGATCTACATCAATACATGAAGTGGTTTAGAGTCTTGTCTAAAGATCATTCACTTCTTCAAAAGGAAAAGAAGAGAGTTCAAGAAGAGCTTGAAACAGCCCTTCTAAGTACCAATCTTCTGTCGAAGCTTGAGGCTGAGAATGAAACTTTAAAACAGACAAACACACTCAATGCACAAAGAGAGTCTAAGCTAACCTTTAAAATTAAGGATCTAGAGAAGACTATCTCTGCATAGAACAAATCCTCATCATCCATGGACTGCCTGCTCTCTAGTCAGAGAAGCATATTCGACAGAATAGGTCTAGGCTTTGGGGAATTCATCTCAGAACCTAGTGTGGAAAAGACAATGGAAACTAGCACTAGTAATGCTTCAAGTTTTGGTAGAGGCATTACCTTTGTGAAATCCTCACAGTTGGAAGAGCCATTTCAACCTTGTTCTACTGTTTCTAGTTATATTCAGAGAAGTAAAGGATCTCACACTGGTCTGGGTTTCATAAAGGAGAAAAATAACCCAACCTCTACTCACCAACCTCGAAGAATCGTAGAGTCAAGCAAAACCAACTCTACGAATCAACTGGGAAGGTAAAGTAGAGGTAAGGCACACTCATCACTATTTATGAAACCTAAGGACACGTGGAAGAAAGAGAATCGGTTTAATGAGAAGGTTAACTAAGGAACCACACAAGTCCAAGTGGAAGATGAATCACACACACACATGCATGCATCATAATAGATGTTTCATATGCAATAAATATGGTCATAGGGCCACAAAGTGTTATTATAACTCCATGCATGTGAGACCCAAGATTAGACAAATTTGGGTCCCCAAAGGCACTAACAATGAAGGACCCATGCAAATATGGGTACCAAAATGAAGGTTCAAATGTTTTGACAGGAAAAGAGCTCCACGACCTCAACATGGTATATGGACAGTGGATGCTCAAGGCATATGACAGGGAACAAAGCTCTACTATCTAACTATGTAGAAAAGGAGGGTCCCTCAGTCATCTTTGGAGATAACGGCTCTGGCAAGACAAGAGGATTTGTCTCTGCTGGCAATGGTGCAGTATCTTTCAGCAAAGTAGCTTATATGGAAGGACTCCAACACAACCTTCTAAGTATTAGCCAACTTTGCGACAAGGGTCATCAAGTAACATTTCTCAACAACCAATGTCTAGTCAGAGATTTGAAGACATCTACCATAAAGCTGACCGGAACAAGAGAAGGAAATGTCTACACAGTAGATCTTGGTCAACTAAGCTCTGATGAGACAATATGTTTTCTGGCAAAAGCATCCGAGGAAGTGAGCTGGCTATGGCATAGAAGGCTATCTCACTTAAACTTCAAAAGCATGTCCAAACTGGTATCAAAAGACCTCGTAGCTGGTCTACCTAAGTTCAACTTTGTGAAGGAAAGGCCATGCAATGCCTGCCAGCTTGGAAAGCAAACCAGAAGCTCATTCAAGAGCAAGACTGCCAACTCCATTGACAAACCCCTGCATCTGCTCCACATGGATCTCTTTGGGCCAATCCCAACAACTAGTCTTGGAGGAAAAAGATACTTTCTAGTCATAGTCAACGACTACACCAGATTCACATAGGTATTTTTCTTAACCTCAAAGGATGAGACAAGCTCTGAATTAATTAAGATGTTCAAACTAGTGATGAACGAGAAAGGAGAGAAAATCAAGGCCATAAGGAGTGATCATGGAAGAGAATTCGATTTCTCAGAAATAGACAAGTTCTGCTCAGACAATGGCATCAGTCATAACTTCTCAGCTCCACGAACTCCTCAACAAAATGGAGTTGCTGAAAGAAAGAACAGAACCCTGATAGAGGCTGGAAGGACTCTACTAGCAAAGAAACTCGTCTGCTGAATATACAGGCGGAAGGCATCAACACTTTGCATGCTACACACAGAACAGATCATTAATTCACTCTACGATCAAGAAGACACCCTACGAACTGTGGAAAGGAAGGAAGCCGAGTGTCAGCTATTTCCATGTCTTTGGCTGTGCATGCTATATTCTCAACATTGGAAAGCAGTATTTGACAAAATTCCAGCCCAAGTCAGACGAAGGGATTTTTCTTGGATATGCCACAGACAGCAAAGCTTACAGGGTGTTTAATAAGAAGACACTAAATGTCGAAGTCTCAATACACATCATCTTTGATGAAACTGACTTAGACAAAGCAGTGCCTCAAGACACTACGACCGATAGTACAGACACTACGAATGAAATCGTCGAGCTCAACACTACGATTGTAGTGCCAGATAGTGAAATCGTAGAGCATGATAATGAAATCGTAGAGAGGTCCATCCAAGACAGCGAGCCTCCACTCCAAGAAGAAGAAATAGACCATGAAGATTTAAGATAGGAAGGCATCAGGACAGATGTCCCAGCTAGTAACAGATGGGCAAGAGATCACACTCAAGATCTAATCATTGGAGATCCGAGTGCCAGAGTCAAAACAAGAGCTGCTACTCAGAATGAATGTTTTTATCTAAGCTTCTTGTCACAAATAGAGCCAAAGAAGATAGAGGATGCTATGGAAGAATCCAGCTGGATAGAAGTAATGCAGGAAGAGCTCAACCAATTTGAACGAAGTAAAGTATGGAGATTGGTACCAAGACCAAAGAGCCATCCTGTGATAGGAACTAAGTGGGTTTTCAAAAAAAAAGGATGAAGATGGGGTCATAACCAGAAACAAGGCAAGATTAGTGGCAAAAGGTTATTCTCAAGAAGAAGGTATCAACTACGATGATACATTTGCACCTGTTGCCAGACTAGAAGCCATCAGAATCTTTCTTGCCTTTGCTGCCCACATGAAGTTCAAAGTCTTTCAGATGGATGTCAAGAGTGCATTCCTAAATGGAGAGCTTCAAGAAGAAGTCTACGTAGAACAACCTCCAAGTTTCATCAATCCATCTCTTTCCAATTATGTCTATAGATTAGATAAAGCCTTATATGGTCTTAAACAAGCACCTAGAGCATGGTATGAAACACTAATTAACTTCTTAATCGAAAATGGGTTCACTAGAGGTAGAGTAGATACCACACTGTTTCTTAGAAAGCATAAAGACAAAGTCTTACTAGTTCAGATCTATGTTGATGACATTATCTTTGGTTCTACTGACGAAAAGTTATGCAAGAGATTCTCTAAGCTAATGCAGAGCAAGTTTGAAATGAGCATGATGGGTGAGCTGAACTTCTTCCTTGGATTGCAAGTAAAGCAGACTAAAGAAGGAATTTTTATAAACCAAGCCAAGTACATCAAAGACCTACTAAAGAAGTATGACATGAAATCAGCCTCTCCCATGAAAACACCAATTGCTCCTGCAACCAAGCTTGACAAGGATGAGAAAGGTAAAAGTATTGATATCACTCAATACAGAGGTATGATAGGGTCTCTTTTATACTTAACTGCCAGTAGACCAAATATAATGTTTGCAATATGCATATATGCTAGATTTCAGGCTAACCCTAAAGAGTCACATTTGTCTGCTGTAAAGAGGATCTTCAGGTATCTCAAGGGTACACCCTACTTGGGGCTGTGGTATCCCAAGGAATCCTCATTTGAACTAATAGGATACATGAGATCTTTGATTTTGTAGGATGCAAAATAGATAGAAAAAGTACTAGTGGCTTTTGTCAACTTCTTGAAGCAGACTTGTGTCTGGTTTAGCAAAAAGCAAAACTCGAGTGTCTACTTCAACCTGCGGAAAGGTTGAATATATTCTTCTGCGGCTTTCTTTGTGCTTTCGAGATCCTATGGATGAGAAATCACTAAGTGACTATGGGTTCGATTTCAAATCTATTCCCATACACTGTGATAACACAAGTGCCATAGCAATAACTCATAATCCTGTCATGCATTCTAGGACCAAGCATATAGAAATAAGGTATCACTTCATTAGGGATCATGTGCAAAATGGAACTATATCTTTACAATATATCCCTACTGAAAATCAACTTGCTGATGTTTTTATAAAACCACTAGATGAATCCAGATTTAATAAGTTAATAAGTGAGTTAGGAATGCTAAATCTACAACCATGAAATATATGCTCTAGATTGTGCTAACCTTGACAGATACAAAGGCCGAACTCAGAATTGTAGACATGATTAAGGAAAGTTCACGATCGTAGAGCTGAACAGACAACTACCTCAACGACTGTAGCAAGGACTCAACCATCTTAGTGCAGACTCAATGATGACAAAAGCTCATCCTGTGATGACAAGCTTCATAACAAGGCAATCTCTCCAAGAGGTAGCTCAGGAACAAACCTAACCCTTGAATCTCTCCAAGAGGTTGGTCCTTCTCGAGCTGCCTTAAAAGAATGCTTTATCAAAAACTCATCACAAGGATTCAGACAGACTCGACGATCGTAGGACAGACTCGATGATCGTAGGACAAACTCAACGAATGCTGATCAGACTCAACGACTGCCAGACAGACTCGACGAACGCAGGACAGACTCAACGAACATAAGACTACCTCAATGATCGTAGTCTTCCTAAGGACACCTCAGCTCTGAAAAGGCTAAGGGAAAATCAGTACATTCCTGCACAGGCAAAATCGTAGAGCCAAGCAAAAGGCGACACCTGTCCCACTAAGTCAAAAAGAGAGAGGGAAGTTACAAGTACAAATTAAAATCGTGTTTTTAAAATCTGAAGTTCAAAAGATTATCTCTCCCATTCTCTCTCTCTCTTAAAGAAAAACCTTAAATAAGTAGAAAGCTCAGTCGTATCTCACTTCTCAACTACAGAATCAATGGCTGCTTCAAATGTAATTTCAGGCTATAGACTCTGCTTCGACGAATTCAAGAATGCTCCACCAAAATTTCACAAGACGCTGGCCTTACTTAAGAAGGCGGGTCTCAAAGAGGCGTTGAGCACCGATACACTCATCTATCCCAAGCTAGTGAAGGAATTCTATAAGAATGGTGTGTTCGAACACAACACCATCACTACTCGAGTAAAGGGAGTAGAAATGAGACTAAGGGAAGAGGACTTCAATCTGGCCCTAGGTTTCAAGAATGAAAGGCACCCATTTCTAGACAGCATAAGCTTCCAAGAGGGTTTGAAGAAAATGCACCACAAGAAGAATCCCTTTGTGAAAGGCTACAAAAAGACAGAGTTCCCTCAAAGGTATGAATTCTTGGCTGATATTATTAGGAAATGCATCTGCTGTAAGAGCTTGGGTCATGACTCAGTAAATGAAGCTCAACTAAGACTCATGACGGCCATATTTTATGGCATACAACTCAACTATGGGGTTGTATTGCTCGAGTCGATCGACAAGTGGATTATCAACTCGAAGAAATCAAAGAGCACTCCGAAGATGCTGTATGGGAGATTTATAAGCATCATTCTGCAATCTGCACTGGGTGACAAAATTGGGGATGATGAAGAAGAAGCCATCAACCCAAATCGAAGAATGACCCAGCAGCTGTTTGAGAATTGGAAGAGAAACCCTGCAGAGTATGTTCGAATGATGACAGAGTCCAGTGGGAGAACTGGGGAACTAAAGGAGGTAGGCTTTCTAGGAGACATGTATGTTGTCAGGGAAGTTGAAGAAGAAGGAGAAGCAGACAAGGGAGAACCCTCTGCTCTTGCCAAAAAAAGCAAGGGCAAGAAAAAAGTAAGGGCAAGACAAATCGAAGAGCCTCAAGGATCTACAACTGACATTCCTGTAGAGTCCTCTAATATAGAGACTCTAAGGAGGCTAAGAAAGAAGCAACAACAAGAAGAAGCTGAAGAGGATCAAGCCACCATATCACAGATCATAAAGAAGAACAAAACTGGTCATAAGTCCAAAAAACCAATAGTTTCTTCTATCGTAGGGTCTCTGCTGTTCTCTGAAACCAGGCCAAGTGTGGCAGAAATGGAAGAAGTTGCTTCAAGAAGAGTGGCTGTTCAACATGACAAAGCTAAGACTCAAGGGAGTCCAAAAGTTGTGGCTAAACCCAGCAAAGCAAAAAGAAAGCTGGTTAAGAAGTATATTCTTGAGAATGAAAAGGTGCTGAAAAAGGAAGCCAAGAGTGTGGTTGCAAAAGAGGAACAACCCCAAGCAAATAAAGAGGATAGTGCTCCAGCTGAGGGGGAGATTCCTAAAATTCTCATGATTGAGTACACATCGGCTGAGGGGGAGAAGTCTACAGCTCAAGAAGATGTTCTAGCTGAGGGGGAGTTTCTGATCTCTCAAGAAGATGTTCATGCTAAGGGGGAGCCTTATAATATCCCAATGGCAGAAGAAGAAGTTCCTGCACAAGATAAAGTTGAATCAATGCCAAACTTTCCAGAGACCATTGAGATAATGGAATCTTCAGAAGAGACCAAAGAAGAGGAAGAAAATGATAATGATGAGCTTGAAATCACTGGTGTAGGGAAAGATGGATTTAGGAGCTATATGTACACTCAACTGTTTTCCTACCTACCCATGATGGCATACCATCAAGCTCAAATCTTGAACTCATGGGATCACATGTTCTGGAGCTTCAAGGAATATCCAGCAATCTCAGTTCTGGCTAATGGATTTCCAGGGAAAGTCATCTTTGCCAAGAAGCTGCTTACCAACCATTCCTCATCCAAGGATAAACTTGAGGTATTGACTATTCCTGATCTCTTTAAAGTTAATCACTTGCCATCATCTTCATTCAGTCAATTCTATGAATTTCCTCGATGGATGGAAGTGATTCTTCACCCACTCAATCAGTTTCCAGTTACAGAATCTCTAAATTCTATACCTGAAGAACCAAAAGAAGTCAACCTTACCCTGCTTCCACAAATCACCAAATCTACGATTCAAGACTCCAGCCACATCGTAGAATCCAACATTGAAATCGTAGAGTCACTTATCTCAGACATCCAAACCCAAGCCCCTACAGCTGATATACCATCCTCCTCATCACATGACTACTTCAGTCTTGATCTCGCGCTTTACAATTTGCAAGATCAATCTCAACCGAGAACCTCTCCAATGAACAATCCTTGAGAAAATGATACTCTCCCAAACCTGCCTACCAAGGATGACTTGAAAGACACCTCTGAGAAAATGGTCAAATCTATAGAAGCAAGTTTGGAAACTCACTCTGATCTCATCAATATACGGCTGAATCAAATGATCACAGCTACAAATAATTTCCCTGGAACTATGAATACTGAGCTTACAAAGAGGCTAAGAGAAATTATCAAAGAAATTCTGAAGAGTATGTCGAGACAAAGATGAGATCCACTTCAAAAGTCATTAAAAGAGAGGTCGTTTCTCGAAATGCGAAACACCAAGACCTTCAACACAAAATTATCTTTGGACAACATCCTCAACTGAAGGATTACATCTACGACTTCCGAAATCTTATACCGCAAATCGGGAGAAACATAACGATATGATTACGGCGGTTCTCCAAAATAAAGAAGCTAAATCTGAAAAATAGATCAAGGAAAATAGAGAGGACATCGCTCAAACCCAAAGCCAACTGAACGAGCTTGTCCAAGGAGTTAATCGACTGTCTACAGATATTCAAACCCTTGATGCTGACATAAAGGGGGAGAATAAAGGGAAAGGAAATCAAGAAGGTCAGGGAGGCCAAGGCAGAGGTAGAGGAGGTCATGGAACTCAAGAAAGGGGAAGAAGACAATTTCATGCTCAAGCATCTCGAAGCCCTCCTGCAAGACAATTCCACAGTCAGACTCAATGATCTGATTAACAGGGAATTGTAATGGCTATACCATTAAGCCGCCAGGAGTCAACTCCCAGCTCAAAAGATGTGTCTACTGTACGCATAAGAATGCCAATTGGAGATCCTGCATTCATGCACAGGCTGTTAGGTTTGTAATATTCAAGAACGCAATCAAATTGCAAAAATAAGCGGAAACGTGAAAAATCAGAGTTTTAAAATTTTACAAACCATAAACCCGGATCACCCTTTATGCACAATTATTAATTAAACGAAAAGATAAAGAATAAAATCACACCCTTGAAGATCGAGCTTCCTCAGGTACAAGTTCACCTCCAAATCCTTTCGCGTTCAACTTGAATTCACCGGGTTTGGTTCCTTCCTTTGATCAACGTTAGCCACCCAAGTGTTTGGCCTCTAGAGGTGATCCACCAAGGAAGAAGAAGGATTCAAGAAGATGGGTGGTTGGCTAAACCCTAGTTTTTCTATCTCTATAGAAAAGGGCGTACTCTCCAACCATTGGAATTATTATGTCGTCGTTGTCTTGATATCCGATATAAGACTCCTCTTATAAAGATATCAAGTAACCTATTAAAATAAGGTATTATTTAATTAAACCCTTTTAATTAAAGGGCTCCCTAATCTTAGTAGGGATAATTAATTAAACTCCTTTAACTAATTTTCCTTCCTAATCCAATTAGAAATAAATGAGAGTACTTATATTAAATTAATTCCTAAACTCTTTTAGAAATTAAAATAATAATAATAATTGTAAAAATATTAATAAGACTCCTCTTATTAATTTATATTTAATATTTCTAAAATATTAAATAATAAATATTAAGCTATTTAATTTATTCTATCACCATAGATTAAATTAAATATACATAACATATATTATTACGATTATGCCATCAACTTCTTAAATAATTATTCTTTCTTTTATGGTGTGACCCTTTAGGTTCTCCATATTAAACCAGGTTGTGAATAAATCAATTAGAACAATTCTAATCTTATTTAAATAAATAAATTAAACAATTAATTTATTTAAATAAATAATATTTATTCTCTTAGGATAAGCCTCCCTAGCGATCAACGACTTTCCGGATAATATAGATTTCAACATTAATCATAAAAGAACCTTTGAGTAAATAGTTATCGACAATTCAATCCTTCCACCATACAATGTCCCAATTAAATATAAGGCATGGAATTTTTGTCAAGTCTTATTTTATTTAATTATATGTATTTCGACTCTTAAATGCACAATTCCAAATAATGCAAATTAGAAACTCCTTTATAATTTCATTACGCGCTTGCCAAGGACTCTTTGGGTTGTCATTTATCGAATCACATTGGACATTTCTCTTCTTTTATTAGAAGTGGTAGATTCTTTATTGATCATGTATTATCTCCGTATGTATAACTTGTTATACCCAAGCATACCCTTTGATATACCCTAAGGGTCTTAAGGAATAAGTCAAAGTATAACTCATCATACACAAGATACTATGATGATCTCAAGTCCAAGGATCACTTGTACTACTATCACTCTGAGAATTCCTATTGATGATGCAAGTAAAACTCCATTTGGTATTCCTTAGCGAGCCACGTTCAGTGAACTTATTCTCTAATAAGCACCTACATACTTGCTTTAGTGTCTCCACACAAATGATAATGAGATCAATCATCCTCATCCAATGAGCAAGCAACGTATGTACCAATCTATCCGGATTCACTAATCCCCAATTTAGTATCCAACGATTGGGTACTATTTTAGTTTTAAACTTTCTAAGAATTTAGATCTCATTAGAATGATCATCATCATTATTCTAAAAGCATTGCTTAAAACTATGGGTTTATCACATATTATAAAACAGCATCATGTAGATAATTAAAAGCCTTTAATAAATTAATACTTTTTATTAATAAATGAATAAGATTGTTTCAAAGTATATGCTTTATCATCAAACATGATTGGCTTGTGTGCATACTACTTTCAATCTCCCACTTGCACTAAAAAGCCAATCGCCATGGTATCTCATACTCTTCTTCTCTAAGTGGCGATTATCCTAATTTGTTGGATAAGCTTTAGTTAATGGATATGTAATGTTGTTCATGAGAGTCCACTATCTCTATAGTGATTTCCCATCTTTCAATGATTCTAATAATCAAATGAAAGTGCCACAACACATGTTTAGATCCAAGATGAGACTTAGGAACTATTCCTAGTTACGTAATGAACTTTTAATCCATACAATCAACTTGCGACTTCATTTATAGCTATATACTTTGTCTTTATCACTAAACCAAACAACTTTTTCTTTGTTTGGAACCTTTCAATTCAACGCACCTTTGTTCAAGATAACGCTTTACCTTAAAGTGGATTTTACATCATCTTAGTGCCGTCGAAAAACTTGAGTCATGTTAAGCCCTCTAGTTTTAGTTCGGACCCACCATGTATGCTCACATCCTTAGTGCTTGGTTAAGAACTTTAAGATGTTTTCACTTTGTCTTACGGTGATCTTCTCCGAATATGACCGATCAACATTAGATCTTTTATATTTCATTGCATACATGATAGTCACTCATGCGATCTCTCTTTTCGTGAGTGCGTGGGGACTATAAGAGAGATACACTCCATAGCTCATCAACATGAGACATCTCTTGGAGTTTGCCATGCTAAACGACTTTAGCATCAAATGAATATACGTTCCTTGGGTTAAGTTGAGCATCATTTTAAATCTATTTATATAGATTTATATCCCCAATTAAGATACTCTTCCAAATCATTCATGGAGGAATGTTTAGACAACTTTATCTTTACTGATTATAGCATTGGTATGTCATTCCTTATCCGTAGTATATCAACATATAGTACTAGGAATGTCACGATGCTCTCACTGACCCTTTTATACACACTAGAACTCTTACCTCATCGTATGTAACTGGATCATCATCATCTATGATGCGTACCTCATCATCATCATCTATGATGAATCCATACCTCCTAGGTATCTTCAATACTATTCCAGATTTACGATTGATTTGTGGAACAATAGGTTCATATCTCTGTGTTCCTCTTATTTGACTTATAGTGTTTTGTGGTTCTTGAACTCTTCAAGATCTATTATCCTCCCACTAGCCCTTTTAATGATAAACACCTTTATCTTAGAAGCGCGTGTTTCATAACAAACACCTTTTGCTAAGTAGAATTATAGAACATATACCCTAAACTTACTTTAGGATGTCCCACAAATCTGTACATGTCAAATCTTGTCCCCAGCTTATCCTTTGAAACCTTTTCACATAAGTTGGACAACCCCTTATCTTAACATACTTAAGATTAGGAATCCTCCCCATCCATAACTTTTATGGAGTCTCGTCTTGGGATTTTGAGGTTACCTTTTTGTAGATATGCGACCATTTCTAGGACATGACCCTAGAGGGATCTTTGGAATGTCGATAAAATCATTATGGACAACACCATGTCCAACAAGGTACGATTTTTCCTTTCAGATACATCAATCAATTATTATGTATCAGGAGGTGTCCATTATGAGAAAACCATTTGAGATGATCTAGAAACTTATTGCACAAGTATTTATTCCTTAATCTAATCAAAGAATCTTAATACTTTGTCAATTTGTTTCATTTATGAATTCTTTGAACCTTTCAAAAATAATTCACACTTGTATTCAACAAATACATACATTCAACTCTTTGAATGATCATCTCCTTTTCTTATACTAATTTGTTTAATATGCAAAATTATTTTCATGTAAGTCAAGTATACAAAATTTATTAAGTAATATTCCATTCTATACAAAACATTATTATTATAAATAGAACAACAATTGTTCTTAATTATAATACTAAAGATTTCATTGTCAACAATAAAATGGAAATAATATTTTTAACAAGAAGCTGGAATACAATAACAACTTATTGACTTAATAGATTTGCCAGTAGGCATTGTTAAATTATAAGTTTCTATGGCTAATGCAAAGAACCTTTGCTTCATTTCCCACACATAGGATTACTTATATTTGTTTAGTTTTCTACTTACATTTGGTCCCTTCATAAATCTATATTTATGATAACCAAAGCCGGTATCCAATACCCAAGTAGAACATTGACTTAAAGAAATTTTATTTTAAATCATAAACAAATTTGTATTTATAACTTAGAAACTTCACTAAGCTTCTTTTGGTTAGCCTCAAAGAAGATGCTTCTTGCAGTTTCTTTCCGGTGTCCAGCTTATTGCGGTGGAAGCAAACTCCTTTCTTATTCAAATATCGATTTTGTTCTTATTATCCTTTGTTTTTGCCTTTCTATTTACCTTCTTAGAATCGTTCTTCTTTTCCAGAAGATCCTTTGGCCCCTACCAGTAAGACATGGTCTTTCATGGTTGGAAAGTGACTCTCAACATTTTTCAACATGTTAAGCAAATCAGCGAAGCTGATATCTAGCTTGTTCATATGAAAAATTCACAACAATTGTGAAAGGAGTCCGGGAGTGAGTGAAAGATCAAATCTTGGCTCAACTCTCCATCCATGACAAAACCAGTTGTCCTAATTGATCAATCAAATTGATTATGTTAAGAACTTTTGTCTATACTGTAGTGTCATCGGTTATTCTAGATCGGAAGAGCTCCTTAGATATCTGATATCTTTCAGTCCTACTTTCCTCACCATCAACTACTTGATGTGCAGGAGTATAGTAAGAGCATCCATAGTTTCAAGCTGACGCTGAAGCTCGTTACTCATGGATGCGAGCATGATGCATTGAGCTAACTGTGCATCATCTTGCCACTTTCTAAAAGTGGCAATCTCTTCCTCAGAGGCATTGTCTGCAACCATTGCAGGGATAGGCGTATTAAGGACATAAGATAGCTTTTCAGCTATGAGAACTATTCTCAAATTCCTTAACCAATCCGTTTAATTGATTGCGGTTAATTTAGCATCTAATATGCTTCGTAGTGATAGTAATTTTAGACATTGTAAAATTCTGTAAATAAATTTGTAATTAACAACATTTTAACATACATTCTTTTATTAATTACCAAAATAAATTAGGTCTTGTTTTAAATTGGTATCTCCCACTATTTTCTTTAAACTATATTACCCTCACTTATATAGTTCGGCAAAATCTAATTAAAGATTTGCTAGTGAGAATAAGGATCCCATTTCAAATGTATATAGCCTTGTGGTGACACATCAAACTATGTATAAATAAATAGGTAGACAACTTTTGTCAATTATATCAACTATGCAACTCCTTTTCTTTTGCCTCTTAGATTATTTTGATCAAGTGGTGGCACATCCGAATCAAAATTATCCAAGTTAAGTCCGACCTAGCACTCCATATATTCAAAAAAGAAAAATATCATCCTTGTGGTGACACAACAAAACAATATTGTTCAATTTTCTTTATAAGCATCAAATGTAATAAATTAACATCTTAAATACTTAATACTTGCCTTGTGGTGACACAACAAACTCATATTAAATATTTAATACTCTATTAATTTTATCATGCTAGAAGGCGACGTTCGATATTCCAAATATTTTTGAACGCTTAGGACTTAATATAATTTTTTTTGAGGGGTTTGTTATTAATATGTCTCATCTTGTGTAGCGCGCATGCACATATATATATAAAATACGCGTCATATTAATGAACATGCGAAGCATGTTTGCATAATATATAATATATATAGTATAAGCATGCACATATAGAATACTATATTCTACGGATTGATTATGGACTTTTATTCTAGTTTGGTTCACTAGAGCCACCAAGTGAACCAAAAGGTCAAAAACCCCAGGGTGCAAGAATTAATATTTAAATAAAACTATTACATTTAAACCGGGCTCCATTACAAATGGGTCTTTAAGCGCTCCTTGCTCCTTGATCTCCAATTCTTCAAAATTAATTCTAACTATTCCTATTACAAAACTATTTAAAATAAATAGAAGCCTTGATCGTGATCGAGGGAAGTACATGGGAGGAGATAGAATTTACATTAAGAAAAAATTAGAGAAGGCGAGGTACGCAGACCCCATTTAATAAAACCCATACATTCATGCATCCAACTAAAATAAAATCCAATCACATTGGTCAATAGTCCATAATCAATCCCATTTATTATCATACATATCACCATATGCATCAATACATAACATTCATCGATGAATAATAAACATTCAAATATATATTGATATCATTTAATGGGCAAATTTAGTTAGTATAAAATCTATTTTTGAATCAAAATAAACTCCTTTATTTTAATCCAAATTTAAATCAAAATAAAACTATTTTATTTTAATTTGTCCAATTTTGAATAAAATAAACTATTTTATTTTAATCAAAATCTTTAATCAAAATAAACTCCTTTATTTTAATTAATTATGGAATCTAATTCCATGTAAAAAAAATTCTTTATTAAAGGAAACACGGATTCTCTTTCCTATTCACAAATAAACTCCTTTATTTTGAATAATATGAAATCTTATTTCATATCTAAATAAACTCTTTTATTTAAGGAAATACGGATTCTCTTTCCTATTCATAAATAAACTCTTTTATTTTGAATAATATGAAATCTTATTTCATACCTAAATAAACTCCTTTATTTAAGAAAATACGGATTCTCTTTCCTATTCACAAATAAACTCTTTTATTTTGAATAATATGAAATCTTATTTCATATCTAAATAAACTCCTTTATTTAAGGAAAAATAAAATCCAATTTCAACTTCAATTAGTTATCATGGAATCCAATTCCAACTCTAATTAATTAGCATGAAATTTAATTTTAAAATTAAAATAAACTCTTTTATTTTAATATTAAAATAAATCTTTTATTTTAAAATTAAAATAAATTTTTTATTTTAATCATAAAATAATTACTTAATATATATATATATATATATATTAACCGTTAATATATATATATATATATATATATATATATATATATATATATATAATATCTGACTATCCTTTACTTCCTTAGATTTAGTGATTGAATTAGCTAACATGGTTATTATATATATATATATATAATCATATATAATGATATATATATATATATATATATATATATATATATTATATAATAACAAAATCATTATCTCTGCAATGAATCCATGTTAGTATACACGTGAATACTTGAAATTGAAATCAGATGGTCCTGATTCATTTGAATCACATGAATCACGGAATAAAAAAAAAACTTTATATACTGAAGGAACATGATGCAGCTTTTGAAAAACATTCATCATTCCGCAACAGTTGCGAATTAAATAACAGTTCCGCAACAACTTTTGATTTTCGTTTTTTTTAAT
This sequence comes from Panax quinquefolius, assembly GCA_020205615.1. Classification (NCBI taxonomy): domain Eukaryota; kingdom Viridiplantae; phylum Streptophyta; class Magnoliopsida; order Apiales; family Araliaceae; genus Panax; species Panax quinquefolius. The sequence goes on from CM035162.1 coordinate 68,018,259, forward strand.
TTTATACAATAAAATTATGCCCAATTAAATTATTCTAATCACATATCAATATACATATTAAATTAAAACAATTAATAATTCGCATAAAGGTTTGGCTCTGATGCCACTGTTAGGTTTGTAATATTCAAAAACGCAATCAAATTGCAAAAATAAGCGGAAACGTGAAAAATCAGAGTTTTAAAATTTTACAAACCATAAACCCGGATCACCCTTTATGCACAATTATTAATTAAACGAAAAGATAAAGAATAAAATCATACCCTTGAAGATCGAGCTTCCTCAGGTACAAGTTCACCTCCAAATCCTTTCGCGTTCAACTTGAATTCACCGGGTTTGGTTCCTTCCTTTGATCAACGTTAGCCACCTAAGTGTTTGGCCTCTAGAGGTGATCCACCAAGGAAGAAGAAGGATTCAAGAAGATGGGTGGTTGGCTAAACCCTAGTTTTTCTATCTCTATAGAAAAGGAGCGTACTCTCCAACCATTGGAATTATTACGTCGTTGTCTTGATATCTGATATAAGACTCCTCTTATAAAGATATCAAGTATCCCTATTAAAATAAGGTATTATTTAATTAAACCCTTTTAATTAAAGGGGCTCCCTAATCTTATTAGGGATAATTAATTAAACTCCTTTAACTAATTTTCCTTCCTAATCCAATTAGGAATAAATGATAGTACTTATATTAAATTAATTCCTAAACTCTTTTAGAAATTAAAATAATAATAATAATTGTAATAATATTAATAAGACTCCTCTTATTAATTTATATTTAATATTTCTAAAATATTAAATAATAAATAATAAGCTATTTAATTTATTCTATCACCATAGATTAAATTAAATATACATAACATATTATTACGATTATGCCATTAACTTCTTAAATAATTATTCTTCCTTTTATGGTGTGACCCTTTAGGTTCTCCATATTAAACAGGTTGTGAATAAATCAATTAGAACAATTCTAATCTTATTTAAATAAATAAATTAAACAATTAATTTATTTAAATAAATAATATTTATTCTACTGATAGGGATAAGCCCCCTAGCGATCAACGACTTTCCGGATAATATAGATTTCAACATTAATCATAAAAGAACCTTTGAGTAAATAGTTACAATGACAATTCAATCCTTCCACCATACAATGTCCCAATTAAATATAAGACATGGAATTCTTTGTCAAGTTTTATTTTATTTAATTATATGTATTTCGACTCTTAAATGACTAACTCAAATAATGCAAATTAGAAACTCCTTTCTAATTTCATTCTGCCTTGGCCAAGGACTACTGGGTTGTCATTTATCGAATCACATAGGACATTTCTCTTCTTTTATTAGAAGTGGTAGATTCTTTATTGATCATATATTATCTCCATGTACAACTTGTTATACCTAAGCATACCCTTTGATATACCCTAAGGGTCTTAAGGAATAAGTCAAAGTATAACTCATCATACACAAGATACTATGATGATCTCAAGTCCAAGGATCACTTGTACTACTATCACTACAGGAATTCCTATTGACAGGCAAGTAAAACTCCATTAGGTATTCCTTAGCGAGCCACGTTCAGTGAACTTATTCTCTAATAAGCACCTACATATTTGCTTTAGTGTCTCCACACAAATGATCATGAGATCAATCATCCTCATCCAATGAGCAAGCAACGTATGTACCAATCTATCCGGATTCACTAATCCCCAATTTAGTAATCCAACGATTGGGAACTATTTTAGTTTTAAACTTTCTAAGAATTTAGATCTCATTAGAATGATCATCATCATTATTCTAAATGCATTGCTTAAAACTATGGGTTTATCACATATTATAAAACAGCATCATGTAGATAATTAAAAGCCTTTAATAAATTAATACTTTTTATTAATAAATGAATAAGATTGTTTCAAAGTATATGCTTTATCATCAAACATGATTGGCTTGTGTGCATACTACTTTCACAGGCATGAGGAGAATCCAATTCTAAGTCTAAGCGAGCTGGAAGAGTTAGCCAGAAATGAGGAAGCTTAAAGAAAAAAAAGGGCTGAGGAGTACGCCAACCTACCTCCACTAAAGAGGTCAAGGAAACAGAGATAAGTTGAAACTTAAATTTCCTATTGATGTAATGCTGAATTGTAATATCTTCTGATCATCAATAAATTCATGCTTATTCTCAAAAAATTTCAGTTGCTCACTGAAATACTAAGTCATGTTGAAATTTCATGCAAATGCATCTAGTCACTAATAATCATGACAACAAATCTCCTTGGTTATGTCAACATCAAATAAGGGGAGATTGTTGGGAGAATGCATATTATGATTTGATGTTTTAATGTATATGTTCTTGATTATTTGTAAGGTCCTTAAGTGAATATATGTACAAGGACTTAGTAATAGATCAAAATTGTTAGGTTGATCTAATCTTTCAACATGTACCATTCTGATAAAGAATGTATAGATAGAGAGATCAAAACTGTTAGGTTGATCTTAAGATGTAATAGATTAGTCTTGAAGAAATCGTAGTGCATCAATCCGATCAACATTGCAGGAGTTAAGGCAGAAAACGTAGAGCCTGAAGATCGCAGTGTGCGTGCCTTGAAGGGGACTCTTCGGAAATCGTAGAGTGGTCCCAACGTTTGTCGAGCCAACTCCACGATCGTAGTATGCTGAAGGAAACATGAAGTTTTACAAGTCAACGATCGTAGTGTGCTCTCGGGAACGTAGAGTCAACAACACGAGCAAGAGAAGATCGTAGTGTGCGAAGGTTTAGAGGAAATCGTAGTGCTCTCGAACTGATAGCTTCGTAGTATGCAAAGATGTCAAAGACACTACGATCTAAATCGTAGAACACCACGATCCAAATCGTAGAGCATCATCTGTCTCATGTCAAAAAACGTCGAGCCTCATGATCTGTGTTTTCAATAAGTGAGGAATGGATCCCAGATGCTGCAGTGCTCATCAGTCCCAGAATATATGAAATATCCTTAGTATGCAATAAAGAAGCATATTGAAGAAGCTAAGGATAGTACCATGGGTAAGAGAGACAAAACACCTTTTCAGGTGGTAGGTGAGAAAGCATCCTGCAGTGTCAGTGGGCTAGAATGCAGAATTCAGAAGATGTACAGAAATGTCTCCATCACAGTATAGAAAGTTCAGACGCATTTAATGCCACAACGGATGGATCCAACGGATAGTTTTCAACATCACATATATACAGATCAGATAGATGAGAGAGAATCAAGCAAGCATTAAACAAACAATGTGAACATCTCTCTCAAGCTCAACTCTACGATCTGAGATATTGCAAAGCTTGCTCAGCTACTCAGTTCTTTAGAACAAGTGCTTACACAGTGACTGAGTAGCAACCATCAATAACACAACATCATCAATCAACTGAAGAAGAGTACCAAGTTTGCTGGACTTGAAGAGTTCATAGTGAATCAGAAGAAAGCCAAGTCTCTTTGGACTTGAAGAGTTCAAGAGTGAACTAGAAGTTCCTAGGCTCTTTGGTATAGAAGGAATCTGTGTGATTCAGAAGATTGTAAAAGACATCCTTAGTGGATATCCTACTCGTTGAGTAGAAGAGTGGACTAGGAGCTTTGAGTGCTCTGAACCACTTAAAAACAACTGTGTCATTTACATTCATGCTATATCTACTATAACTGCCTTACTCGCTCATAACTCCATTGCTTGGTAAAGAGGATTAAAACAAATACTAATTCCGCTAAGTTTTAATCACTTTCAAAGAACTAGTTTAAAAAGAAAAGAATTTTTAAATATCTATTCAACCCCCCCTTCTAGATAACTATTGTGCCAACTAGGAACTAACACGCTACCTTACTGTAAATCCACGACTTTAGTCCATTTTCGAACCTTCTTGCTTTCTTTACCTCCGTGTCCACCTGATGTGGAGCGAATCTGGCCAATTCATTGAACTTCGCAGCGTACTCTGACATATTCTCCTATTTTAATTCCAAAAACTTGATCTCCATTCTTGCTTGTGTACTCTCAGGGAAGTAGTTCCCAAAGAACAACGTCTTGAACGCTTCCCAAGTCACGATTCTAGTCCCGGCTTTGTTCTGGTTGGTCTCCCACCAATAGTTAGCCTCACCCTTCATTAAGTAGGTAGCAAAAATTGTTTTCGCTTCTTCGCTACTCTAGCAATAATGAAGGCCTTCTCAATCTCCTTCATCCACGCCCGGGCCTCTATCAGTTCATTGTTCCTCTAAACTCCAAGCGGTCCCTCGCTTGAAGTCCTTAAAGTTGGCTAGTTGGTTTCCCGCCTGATTTCCTGCAGGTTGAGCTTGATTCGTCATAGCTTCAGTCATCATGTTGATAAAGTCTTGCATTGGGTTTGGTTGAGCTCCCGCTGCATTATTAACTGACTCTTCGATCTCTTGGTTCCTTAGTACACGTCTGGGCGGCATTATCTAGTGAAATAAAATTCTAACACGTACTCGGGTTTTATTATCATATAAGTACTTAGCATGTAACACGCTACTGTATTCAAACAATCAGATGATCATTATGTGAGAGTTTTAAATTAACAAGATTTTGGAAGTCTTTCTCCCTGATTAGTGGGTTAAGTTTGTTTTTAAAGAAAAATCCAAATCAGTCTACTGGATTCACATAACATTAAATAGATAATTTACTATTTAAATTTTCCAACACATATCATAATAATGCATTTATATTCATATACCAATGTTTTAATATAGACTGACTAAACATCTGGCATACTTCTATAAACGCTCAAGGCATAAACTGCCCACCACCAACTATCCTCTAATGGACAAAAAGTGAGGATTCACTACCATCTACCCCTCTATCAAAATAAAAGTTGGGGTCTGACTGCCATCTTATGCATACAGCAAGGCATAATGATTTACAACAACTAAACAGTCCCTATTAGAACCAAAAAGTGGGACTATATCGAACATGAATACAAATCAATGCCTGCTTTCATCGCTGAAGGGCAGCTCCATCCACTCAGCGTCGAACTTCATAAAGGTGATGTCTAAAGCTTGCTCCAAAGTATATATCCTCACATCTTTAGCTTCCACCTCATCTCTCAACTGTCCTAGCTGTAGCTCTCTCTGCTCCAACCTCCCTCGCAACTCGGCTAACTCAGCCTGTGCCTAGTAAGCAGTGTCCTTGTACTGCTGCTCTAAAATCTGGAGGGTGTGGTTCTGCGCCTCCATTCGCTCAGCCCTTAACTCTAGCTCGACGTTCCTCGCCAATAAATCTCCTATCAGATCATCATGGGGTCTCTCTCCTATCATCTCATGCTCCATGGACTCCTCACTAGAGTCCCTCGACTCTTGGTTCGCTGAATAGCTATCTTGACTCTCGCCAGCCATCCTATGACCACAATAAATAATCAAAACAACATTAGTACCACAATAAAATATATTCGTTGATAAAATGAAATAATATTTTATTAAGTACAACACGTACTCGATGAATTTCCACAATCCATCTCCTAACATACTCTATAAGAGTTTTCTACTAAGGTTATAACTTAGGTTTTGCATTCCTAATGTTTATAACCTATGGCTTTGATACCAACCTATGATGCCCCCAAATCCGGGTTCTCTAACCTCAGATTTGGTGCTCACGATTTATCATCATCATAAGCATTCTATAAACTATTACGAAATAATAAACATACATTGTTCATTATAATAAAGTTTCATAACATAGTCCCAAGGTCTTCTTAACCTTAACTTAAACACACCATTCACATTACAAAAGGTTTACATAAGAAATTCCATCAGATAATAATAATAACTAACATTCATTCTAAACTATTCTTGGATCTTGCCCTTGCCTTTGTCTTTCGTATTGGATCCTTCAGGCTTAACTGAAATAAATGTCATGATATAGCAAGGGTAAGCAACTAATTTGCTTAGCAAGTTTATATACAAGGGAGATATATCATGACTAGAAAGAAGTTTTGCTTTCAATTTTCAACAATAGTATAAGATTGTGAAGGAATATGAATTAAAAATCAATAATTGAATATTTGAATAATTGAATAACATGTACTTAGTGGTTTTGAAATAACCATGGACATTTGCCAAGGTTCTCAGTCATTTAAACTGGACCTCTTAATAAGTTTTGGTATTCAAGGGGATCAACCTTTCATACCCCATGATTTATGCATAAACACTTAATAATCCAGCATCGATATCATGCCTTAATCAAATTCGTTCTTTTCTCAGTCAAGAGTTCTTATCATATAAATTTAATAAGAACAACTTTTTAAAACACATTTGATTTAACAAATTTAAACATGCTTGATCTAGCTGATACAATTAGCATAGATCTATCTCATAAACAGTTCATGAAAGAAAGAACTTTAATTTAATTCACAGTTCAATAATAATAGAACAGGAATTCAATTGCACAAAGTGCGAATTTCAATAATCAATATAGATGTGAATAATCATCAATAATTATTCACTAACATGCTTTGAAAATAATAACTCGAGTTTGAGTTAGGAAACTTGCCTCGTTTGTAGGTTACGGCTATGCAATTAAATTCTATCCACTAAGCAGTTTAATTATCTTCATTTGAGAGACCTATAGTTAATCTTTCAATTAGTCATAGCATAACATGTAATCACATAGCTATAATATCTTACATTTAGTTCTTAGAAATATTATCCTGTTTCGATAATGTTACTATTAAATAACAACTACCTTTAATTCACTTAATATTATTAATCTAGATAATATTTAAGTCACCTCTTAGTATTATTAGTTCACTAATAATACTTTCATTCGCTTACTATTATTATTTAATCATTTAATAATATCTTATTCCATCACTAATATTATTAATCATTTAATAATATTTTATTCCTTTACTAATGTTATTACATTTTTAATAATATTTTATTTAATCTCGAATATTATTATTTACTCAATAATAATACTTTAATTTAATATTAATAATCTTTTAATAATATTTTAATCTAAGATTAATATTTTTAATCTAATATTATTAATTATTTAATAATACTTTAATCATTTATTAATGCTTAAATCAAATATTATTAACCATTTAATAATATTTTAATGAAGTTTTAATCTTAATATTTTTATTTACTTAATATCATATTCTAATATTATTAATATCATAATAATATTTTTAATAATTTATTGGATTAATAAATAATTTATTCTAATTGTTCACCCTTTATTTAAACCTCTTATTTAATATCCATAAAAGGTCATAAATAATATTTCTTATTATAAATTACCAAAATGCCCTAAAATAGTCATAATATTATATATTAGGAGTATTCAAGCATTAAAATCACATTTTTCTTATTTAAGACATCATTTAACTATTTATTTCCTTTTATTCATAACTTAATCATTTTTAGGAAAAATAGCAAACTGATTCCAAAAATTCTCATTTTCTAGATTTGGACAGTATATGAACCAACAATGATCCCCAAAGTTTTCTTGAATTTTAGAAAATGATTTACTAATTTTAAAGTGCCCAAAACACTCGGATCTTGCTTCATTTTTCATAAATTGAGTTCTGCTCAGAAATATCTAAAATTTTCAGGGTATACTCTCATAACATATATGAACCTACGGTAAACATTTCGGAATTTTCCAGTGTATACACAGTGAGAAATTCGAGTGTTAATATTTAGGAGTCCTTTACGAAAATAACCATTACGCACAACCTATAAATCGAAACGTGTCCGTTCTTTTTCCTACACGTAGATAACTTCTTAAGGTACCTTTGTGATTTTTCCCATATTATTAAAAGACTTGTAACTGACCGAAACAGCCTCAAGAAAAATAGGGATAGTAGCTTTTTAGGGTTTCAAAACCTAAACTTTCTATGTGGACTGTTTTGGGGAAAACAGCCCTCAAGGCTTCAATACTTGCTAGATTTGTATTCTACCACTTGGGTTTACTAGATAACTCATGTATCTAGCACCCCCCTTCGACGGATCACAAATCCAAGTTGTAAAACTTGAATTACACAAGATAGGGTTTCACCCCTTGGAGAACATATGCTCATTTCCTTCCTCTAAATCTATACCCTAATACACAAGATGGTTAGTCCTACACATGAGACATGTAGAACTAAGGTACTTGGAGTATTAGACCATAACCTCCATATATTTTGGGGTAACAACCAAAATAGAAGAAGAAGAAGAAGAGAATGGAAGAGAATCCTCACCTAGTTTTCTTTGCTATACTTCTTGTTCTTCCAAAGTATGATATAAACTTAGGATGCATGAACCAAATCTCACTCCCTTTCTTGCACTCCTAAAATTTAGCCCTCACTCTTGTTTCCCTCTCTTTGGTTTTCTTTTGCAAGCTTAGAAGGAATGAAGAGAAGAAATGAAATAAAAGGATACTTGCAAAAAAAATAGATACACTTAGTGTATCTAGCTATTATCCCCCACACCTTTCTTGTCCATTAGACAAAACCCCTTATCTTGTTCTTAAGTATGCTTAGTGAGATTTCCACCAATGAGGTGTAGACAACATTGTAATTTTTGTAAGAAATTAAGAAAAGTAAGGTCATTAGCTATTTAAGGAAAGTGGGTTAGCAAATAAATTTGCCTTATATGGACACAAGGGGGCCGGCCCTAAGCTCTCCAAATCCTCATTTTGCTTTTATTTTTAATGCCCAATTTTGATTAATCAAATGTCTACAATACCCTTAATCAAGTGGGCTAAGTATTGGTTTGCATTCTATTTCTTTTGGCTTCTCCTTTCCTTTAATTGTTTTTGGACCATGTAATGAACATAGTCTAACAATTTTAATATAGGTTACCCAAATTGTTTATTTAGGGTTTCCATTCCCGAACCTATGAAATTTAATTACTTATACATGTGACTTTAGCTCATAACCTAATTAGGTTTACTAGAAATAGGTTTAAAATTATTAGTCACTTGAAGTAACAAGATTATCCACTTAAGTTAGTATACATATTAAATACTAACCTTTCCTTATTACCATAACCCTTAGGTTATTTAATTGTCTCACCTAATGTATAATTAGGTTACGAAGCTTTCATTTTTAATGAAATCTATAAATGTATATATCCATAACTATAGTATATATGTTTATTGATCCATGCACCACTTCCCATATGTTATCACATATTAAATCACTATATAACACAAAGTTTTAAATATCAATAATGTACATACATATATAGTGACTTAAAATTCACGGTTATTACAGGTGTAATCGAAGATCAGGATATATGTCTACCAACTAAGTTGGTGAAAGTGACACGTCAAGGGTGTTAGGTAAGAAAGACTGATGTGTCAGACAAGCTAAAAAGAAGCTGACACCTAGGTTTAAAACGTCCACATTAAGGATCCTAGAATATTTGAGCATTAAATACGCAAACGGGCATTCAACAACGAGAAGATTTTAAGCTCATTATAAAAGGCAATAAGGATTCAAAAAGAAGATAAATGAACACTGATCAAAAAGCCTAAACTCTGCAAAAATAAAAAGAACAAACTTAACGATCCTTAACATCTAGTTCAAGCTGCTAAGTACTTGACAAAAAAAGCTTAATGCCATTTTAGCAACACCTCTCAACGAGAATCAAATATCAGATCATTAGAGGATTCGGAGTCCTTGTCTAAGTGGCTAAACATCCAAGTTTGTTGGGCTTGAACAGTAAGGACTGAGAATTTTATACGATTATATATTTTATGAATAATTTTTTTTATTATCATTATTGTTATTAGTAATTTGAGCATGTGTGATATGAATTTAGCAAGTTTGTCAACTTAATTATTTACTAAAAAAAGGTAAATGAAGTCAAGATGAATAACTGATCAAAACCCTAATTTGAATTACGAATAAGGATTTGAACATTAATATAGTAATTGTATTTAAGATTATGCATATTTGCATTATGAGATTAATGTTAAGTGTGGATTAGATGAGGTATAACATTAGTAAACCTTAATTAGTTAGGCAACCATAATGTTAATTTAGGAAACCTAATTTAGGATTAAGAAACCTTAACCCTAATCAATTATATGAAAGGGCAAATGGACATTTTGCTAACTTAATGAAGTATAAAAGTGAATTACGAAAGTTAAGGGGGAATAATGCGAATTTTGAAAAACTTTAGGGGCAAAAACCTAAGAGTTGAAACTAAGAAAATATATAAAGAGAATATGCTAGAAAAAAATATTCTGATAATGTGTCGAGGGGAAAAGTGTAATTTACCAGGGTACCAAAGTATAATAAGCCAACCAATCCATGTAAACTTAAATTGACCAATCAGAGAAGAGATGATGCAAGCGTGATGTAAGCATGACATCATCCTTAAAGAAACACTGTAGTGTAATCAATTATATGAAAGGGCAAATGGACATTTTGCTAACTTAATGAAGTATAAAAGTGAATTACGAAAGTTAAGGGGGAATAATGCGAATTTTGAAAAACTTTAGGGGTAAAAACCTAAGAGTTGAAACTAAGAAAATATATAAAGAGAATATGCTAGAAAAAATATTCTGATAATGTGTCGAGGGGAAAAGTGTAATTTACCAGGGTACCAAAGTATAATAAGCCGACCAATCCATGTAAACTTAAATTGACCAATCAGAGAAGAGATGATGCAAGCGTGATATAAGCATGACATCAACCTTAAAGAAACACTGTAGTGTCCCCAAATCCGGGTACTAATCACCACGAATTTGGTACACCAATTCTATAACTATTGCAGAAGATATAAACATAAATTGTTTATACAATAAACTTTACAACATAATTCCCCAAGGTCGATAACCTTAACTTGATACACATTCATATACTATAAGACTTACAATGTTATTTGCCTTCAATACTATTAAAATTTTAACTGTACAATAATCCATTCCTGGAACTTGTCTTTGCCTGTATCCGAAGTTTCGTCTTAATCTGAAATGTTTATCAAGATACATCAAGGGTGAGCAACAAGTTTGCCCAGCAAGTTTAAGTTCAAAGAAAGATATATCATGATTGAAGAATAATAAGTTGGCTAACAAACTTTCAACAATATAGTAATTGTGAAAGAGCATGAATCAATTTTCATAATTGAATGACCGAGTCAATAATGATGAATGACCAATAATAAACATGAACAAAATTAACTAAACCAAATGGTAGTGAAGGTGATCAGTCTTTCATACCTGATGAACATATGCAACATGCACAACGTGCGAAGCATGTATAGCCAAACCCATACAAAGAAAAGTGTAATTTTATCATAGGATTCCGCACCAAATAATTTGGTTCAGGAAAATTTCAAAGAATACTTAGAATTTTCATAAACATTGGTCTAGCTGAATCAAATAGCTTAGACTCATACCAATAATTCAATTTCAATCAAAACATGTATGACCAAACCCCGTTGGCAATAGTTTATGTGACGCCCCCAAAATATGTATACATAACTCATTCTGAGTCGCTAAATACAATGTACACAATACAAATACAAACTCAATTATACAACTGTCATATAACATAAGCTGAGAGTTTTAACACGAATATTGTCTTCTAGACAATATCCAAACTCAAATGGAGTCCTCATTACAATTATTATCACACTATTTTATAAAATAGTGAGGACTACTACAGCCACCATCTCGGACTGTCACTCCATTCCCTGACTAGTCTCGGCTACGTTCTCATTTCCTGAAGAGAACAATGAAAGCAAAAGGGTAAGCTCAACTAGCCCAGTAAGAAATATTATAACTACGATAATGCAGAATAAATTATCGTTAGCCTTCAACCGTGTTAAACTGATAGAATACAATAAACAACAAGTTTAACTGCAGCGGAACAAGCAATCCATTAGAAGAGTCAAGTAGAACATGATATCTACTATCTTCTATGATTTAAAAAGTTTATCATAAATTTTATCGCTAAGACTCAACTCAATAAATAATCCACATCACTAAATTATCCATGCACTACGGGCCAAAGATATTCATTATTATCACATCCACGAATTATCCATGCACTACGAGCCAATGATATTCGTGTTATCACCAATGGTCATGATTATGCCAACAACTGTCCATCAATGCACTACGGACCAATGAGGACTTTTACCACATCATTTGTAACATTACAGGTCATGATTATACAGAATAATCCATGGTCATAATCATACCAATCAATAGTCCATCTATGCACTACGAGCTAAAGATGACTTTCATCACAATATAAGCATGAAGATGATGATAATGATATAAGATTTCAATTAAATGAAAGCAAAGGATAAATTTTAAAGATTTATAATTTAATTTATTCAGAATTTAATAATGTCCAAATTGTCAACATGATACTGCTTTGTGTAATAAAATTCAAGAATAATATTTTATCAAAAATGATTTGGACGGAAAAGAAATCAATTTTTGTCATGAATAATACCCCAGGTGAATAGTACCTGAGTGAATAGTACCCCGTGAATTGTACCCTGGAATGAAAAGATTAAAATTTATCAAAAATGTTCAGAAGAATATTTTTGTGAAAAGATACTAGATGAAGCGTAAATTTCAAGGATATTCTACTAATTTCACGGATTATAGAAGCAATACTTAACAAAATGAGTGTAGAATTCGGAATCTAAAATGAAATAATATTACTTACATACTACAGAGTATAAAAGAAAATATTATTTCATACGAATATTGAAAAAAAGTAATATCCCTTACCTTAAAAGGAGAGTACTTCTGAATGGTATGGCAGCGATATTCTTGAAGAAAACTTTCACTGTTTTCTACACTCAAAACATTCTTAAACTCTAAAGAAATACGCTCAATATTATAGAAGAAGAATTCTCTGATTCTTGTGTGATTTTCAATTCTAAACTAAGCATCCTATTTATAGGAGAATGGAAGGATACTACTTAGAATTTTATTCACGGACCAACAATTGAAAATTTCACGAGTAGGGTCACGGGAAAATCGAAAGATTTTTTGATTTTACTATGCTGCACTATGCAGCACTATGCACACACTATGCAATACTATGCAGTACTATGTACAATAAAATATAATATATTCTATTTTTCATAAAAAAACAAAACTAATATTATATATATATATATATAATAATAATAATAATTCATCCACCACCACCCACTAATTCCCTCACACACATGCACACACACATTATTATTTATATATATATATATATATATATATATACTTTATAAAGATATAACTTTCTACCGACGATTTTGAAGAATGAGTAAATGGGGGTCCAAATAATACGCCAAATTTACAACAAATACTTCATAAAATATCCCTCTATTTATCTCATATCATTTGGCTTCATAAAATACATTTTTAATAACATTCATCATTAATATTATAACTCACAATATTAACAACCAGATCATTCCCAGGTTTCCGATAAAGATTTCTCCCTATTGGTGCGCAATTAGGTGACCAAACCTCTTTCCTCGATAGAACTTTCTAGACATCGTCAATAATGCAAATAATAATATGAATAACTTTGTTGTCTCAATTATTGATTTAATAATATAAAATATTATGACAATAATTGAATCAATAACATGAGATACTATGTAGTAATTACTGTAGCAATAATTGAGTATAACTGAATGACTTCTCACGTAAGCATCAATAATCAAAGATGCTGTGCAATACCGTGTGCTACTATGCAACCACGCGTATTACAGTACTTTTATCACTGGGTATTTCAACAGTTAACGATAAAACTTTCGCCGATATTTTTATAAAAAGATATTTATGTCATTTTCTAACTCTGACAATAATTTCGTTGCGGGGTCCACCAATGATTGTGCCGTCGTACGAATATTCCTTGTTAAAATGAATATTCCTCGACCAATCGAATATTTTATGACAACTTGCTTACTTTGTAAAATTTGTAAATATTACCCACAACTATAACATAATATCAAATTCACACCATAATATTCAAAATGATATTTAGATAAAATAATCTTTATTCATAAAAGTTGGGGTCTTACAACCTCCCCTTCCTATGAAATTTCGTCCTTGAAATTGGTGCACGTACCTGGTATGATGAAGAGGTGATGATACCTTGATTTCATTTCAGATTCTAACTCCCAGGTCATTTCCTCAACATCGTGGTTTCTCCACAAAACTTGGACTTGAGGTATAACCTTGGAGCGTTGAATATGTTCCTTCTTATCCAAGATTTTTACAAGTACCTCTTCATACGTTAAATCTTCTGTTATCTCGTCTGGTTCTAATTCAATAATGTGGTTTGGGTCTTCCACATATTTACGTAAGATATGTGAAAAACGTTATGAACACGAGACATACTTGGCAGTAAGGTGAGTCTATAGGTCACAGTTCCTACTCGATCGAAGATTTTAAATGGGCCAATGAATCGAGGATTGAGATTTTCTCTCTTTCTAAATCTTGTATCTCCTTTCCATGGAGCAACACGTAACAACACATGATCTCCAACATTGAATTTCACGTCCTTTTGATGAAGATCAACATAACTCTTTTGTCGATCTTGTGAGGTTTTTATACGTTGCCAGATCATTTGAATATTTTTCGTTGTCACGCGTACCAATTTCGGTCCCAACAACGTTGCTTCACCCACCTCATCCCAACATATTGGAGAACGACACTTTCGTCCATACAATGCGTCGAATGGAGCCATGCCTATACTTTCTTGATAACTATTATTGTAGAAGAATTCCATTAATGGCAAGAACTTGTCCCAACTTCGTTTAAAGTCTAGGACACAAAGTCTTAATTGATCTTCAAGAGTTTGAATGGTCCTCTCTGACAGTCCGTCCATCTGAGGATGATATGTCGAACTGAATCGTAAAGCCGTGCCCATAGCTTTCTGCAAACTAACCCAAAATCGTGAAGTGAATCTTGGGTCTCGATTATAAACAATGGATATTGGCATACCATGCAGTCTTACAATATCATTTATGTATATACGAGCAAGACATTCAAGTGAATAAGTTTCTCGTAGAGGTAAGAAATGAGCAGACTTGGTTAATCTATCAATAATGACCCAAATTGCATCTATGCCTTGAGAAACCTTGGGAAGACCAGTAACAAAATCCATGGTAATGTGCTCCCACTTCCATTCTGGAATTTCAAGTTGTTGCAATGGACCTTTTGGCACTTGATGCTTCGCCTTGACTCATTGACAAGTTAGACACCTTGAGATAAACTCCGCGATCTCTCTTTTCATATTGCTCCACCAAAATGTATGTCAAAGATCACGATACATTTTGGTACTCCAATGATGGATTGCAAACGGTGTGTTGTGTGCCTCCATTATGATTTATACTTCAAATCAGAGTCGTTAGGAACACAAAGTCTGGAGTTGACTCAAAGTATTCCTTCTTCATCGATTCTTGCTTCTGGAATAGCACCTTCTTGCACTTTCTTCTTCATACGCATTAGCTCCAGGTCTGTATATTTGACATCATCATGTGGGTCCCTAGAGTCTTTAACTCTATCTTCATCAATTGTAAGTTATACGAAATAGTTTTATGTGTTAACAACATCTCACTCGTAAACGCATACGATATTCTACTCAACTCGTCAACTACCAAGTTCACTTTTCCAGGATGGTATTGAATGGTATGATCGTAATCTTTCAACAGCTCGAGCCAACGTCATTGTCGCATGTTGAGTTCCTTTTGGGTGAAGAAATATTTAAGGCTTTTATGATTCGTATAGATCTCCACTTCTCTCCATACAAGTAATGTCTCCAAATCTTTAGCGCGAAAACGACCGCTGCCAACTCTAGATCATGAGTAGGATAATTCCTTTAATATTCTTTGAGTTGTCGTGAGGTATAGGCTATGACTTTTCCATGTTGCATGAGAACACATCTTAACCCTCTGCTTGAAGTATCACTGTAGATGACAAATCCCTCAGAACCAGATGGTCTTGTCAGAACATGTGCTGAAATGAGTCTCCTCTTGAGTTCTTGAAAACTCTTCTCAAATTCTTCGCTCCAATCGAATTTTGTATCTTTTTAAGTCAGCTAAGTTAACGGAGTAGCGATTCGAGAAAATCCTTCCACGAATCTCTGATAATAACCAGCTAAGCCCAAAAAGCTATGTACTTCACTTACTGACTTAGGTTGCTCCCATCTTTGTATTTCTTCAATCTTCATTGGGTCAACAGATATTCTGTGATTTGATATCACTTGCAAAAGGAATACTACTTGCTCAAGCCAGAACTCGCATTTCTTTAACTTGGCATAAAGCTTGTTTTCACGAAGCTTTTGGAGTATCAACCTCAAGTGTTGCATGGTCTTCACGACTTTTGGAGTATATGAGGATGTCATCAATACGACCACAAAATATTCTAAATATTCCTTGAATACTCGGTTCATCATATCCATGAAGGCAGCAGGAGCATTAGTCAATCCAAAAGACATGACTAGGAATTCGTAATGCCCGCATCGAAGTTTAAAGCGATCTTTGGAATGTCATCAGTTTTAATCTTTAACTGATGATATCCAGAACGAAGATCAATCTTTGAAAAGAATTTAGTGCCTTGCAACAGGTCGAACAGGTCATCAATGCTGTGACGCCCCCAAATTCTGACCTCCACTTGGTCACCCGAATTCGGTTCATCACGTTCTCAAAGTATTACCATAATAACTAAAATCACACATTCACAACGAAAGATCTAATTTAGAATAATATACAAATATTTATTATAATTATTCTCCCAAGTCTCGTAACCTACAGTACTTAATAGATTACATAATAATATCGAATAGAGACTTATTAGATAACTCTACTTAAGTTTAAACATAGTCTGCAAATAGCCTTAATACAACATAAATAATTTAAACATAAAGGAACAAGCTATTCAGTAGCCTTGCCCTTGCCCTTGTCTTTCCCAGAGACACCTCCCTGTTCCGCCTTAGCTGAAAGGTTTTAAATAAGCAAGAATGAGCACAAATTGCCCAACAAGTAATATACAACAAGAGTAATAGTTTTATAACACGAGTGTGAAATATTGAAGTATCATCTCTAAGATAGTTCAGAGTTTCAGAATAATATCATAAATAATGAATATCCACCATCCTTGGAATAAAATCAATAATTCAATAATAATCAACCGATATATATGAATTTAAAGGCTATCAAGGTATCCGCCTGGATCACAATTTATATTGAGCAGTCATCAACGACTATTGAACATCTACTAGAATTACCAATATTAAACTGATAACCCAAAAGAATCAAGTACTATAGATGATCAGTCTACAATACTTTAAGTTATGCATAACACCACAGTAATAATATACTCATGTGTCGGGGTTTCCAACAACATACCTTCCCCTTACCATAAGAGTTGTTCAACTCAGTTTTTAAGATTTCTGCACCAATTAAGTGATTTGGACAATTTTATAAACATGCAAATTGTCTAGCTGAATCAAATGGCATCAAGTCTTTCACAATATTCAAGATCAATACTAAGTTCATCATGAATAATAGTTCTCACAAGGGTTTAAGCATATTAACTCATTTGAACGAGAAAGTAATATAACTTGTATTCAAAGAAATAAGTTTACGGTATTCGTCGAATAAAGAATGCAAAGATACTTGCACAATAAGAGTAGGGTTCAGATACTTACCTTAAGCGTTGATTACCACTTATAGCGTAAAATCACCTCAACGAACTATATTATCCTATTTATGTATGTATAGGTACTCATTAGTCACACATCTTGACATAAATCTCAACATGCAATTATCACACATATATCTATCTATACACCTTAGAACTCATAGATGTATAATTCATATTGTTCTTACTTTTAAAACCTTAAAAACATTTTAGCAAATTTAAGTCTCATATACTCATTTCATGTTTGTATACATGAAATATTACTTGAGTTACGCATTGTAGATTACGTCGTTCACACATACGTCTCAAGGAACTTTTAACTTAAGTTTGGTCTTCTTTATTTACTTTCAACAATTGTTATTGTTTACTCATAACATTTCCATTTCACAAGCTAAGAAAATTTATTGCATCAAAGACTAACCATAGTATTTATTAAACCACATAAAAATGCTAAATAACCTTTTCAAAGCATGCTTACATATATTAGGTTTATTCGAACGTAGCTAGTATAACTCTCTACTTAGAAATTCAGTTTAGGTCATGCGTGGGTAACATATATCAAATTGATAATATTTATCAATTAATCCAGTCTTTTCCAAAGTCGCGATGTTGTTTCCAATTCCGATGACATCCCGCCATGTTTGAACCCGAAGACATCTTCCGAAGTCGAAGACATCATCTCTGAACCCGAAGACTTCAAAAACAACTTCAGTCAATACTTTATAAGTAACCTTCTATCATTTTACTTGTTTAATCAATTGTTCACTTTGTTTTATTTATCCATGTCTCATTACATAAATAAAATATTCTTACCTTACTTAGTATTATTATTATATTTTATCTTGTTATTATTCCTATATTATCTTATTTTATCTAAAAAAAATCAAGTCTTGACCCGTTTGACCCGACCCGAACCGGACTGACTCAACACTGAAAATGGCCTAGCGCTTAGGTGCTTGAAATAAGCCTGGGTTGAGCGCCTAGGCGCTCCCCTGCAGAAGCCAAAATTTGATTTTTTCAACATTTTGAGTTTTGACCCTTTTTGATTCAATCTTTCATATCTTGCTCATTTCATATCCAAATGAGTTCAAACCACTTCCATTATCTCATAAACTTACATATCTTCAATATTTGATATCTTGAACAATTTTCCAAAATATTTATTTAATCAAATTATTTACCTTTCCAAGCAAAGGTTCTTATGTTAGCTTGTCTTACCAATTATTTTGCTACGAGTTCGTTTTATGCCCGAATCCGATGATTCAACTTGGGTTATGATCGTATTTCATTTATGCTTAATATTAAATTTAAGAATTACACATCTCTTACATATTTTAATCACAATTATCAAACTTTCAAGCATACTAAGCTAGGTTTCATGCTCACATGCTTTTACATGATTCATTTTAACTTAGATCACATACCAAGACATATAAATCACATATTCTCCTTCCAATACTCATCCTTATACTTTTATATCCATCATGATCACACATCACATAAACTTCCCACAATCAAGCATGCATTCTTACTAATATCTACACATACTATCTTAGCTTGACAAAAAATAAAGCTAGATTATGAACTTACTTCATGAAGGCTTTCTTCCTCTTAGCTAGGAACCTTAAGTAGTTCTCCACCTTTTCTTCTCCTTCTTGAACTACTCTTCAACCACCAAAGTGCAAGAGTTCCTCTATATTTCTTCTATTTCTCTCAATTTCTCTCTAGCTCTTACTATACTACTAACATTTATGAAATTTCAAGTAAATGAAGCAATTAACTAGGATGGGTTATATTTATAGGCAAGGTCTATGTATACAATACATGTACTAATACTTAGTATAATACTTGTATTTGTACACCCAACTAGGTATTAACCATTGGTAAAAGGTGATTAGGTAAAAGAGAATTACCAACTACTTCACCAACTATGTCCTTCTTCATCATGAGACCACATGGGATTACTTGTAAGCATTTTTGTGCAACACAAATCAGCACTTAGGCTTAATAGGGCCAAATTTCGGCCATGAGGGGTAGCATCAATATGTTGCACTTTTATTTTATCATTTGTACAATATGCTAGCTTATTGTTACCTTTACACATACATCTCTACATCTCTATATATATATATATTCCTATATATATAAGTATACTTATCTTATATATGTATTCATATAATCCATGTACATTGGGTTTGTCTAAATTAATATTTGAATTGGGCTAGGTACAAACACTTGTACACATTGGGTTAAACATTAGTCTATCAATTCAAATTCTTGGGCTAAACTCCCAACTATGAAAGTATGTTACATTAATAATGTTGGACTTGGATTTATCCTAGATCCAACACTTCATTAAGTTATCCATCAATTAATCTCATTAAGAATTTAATTATACCACAAAAGGCTTAACACTTAAGCTTAATCAATCATAACCAAGCTTATCAACATTATCAATAAATTTCTTAATCCTTTCAAACATGATTCAATTAAATTTTTGTTTTCACCTTTCACGACACACCAACATATATATATATGTGTTCAAAATAAATATTCAAACACTTTTATTTCTAATTTATAAAAATCTCGGGTATTATAGTAAATACATGATTTATTTAATCTTTTATTCAACCACGAGGGCATTTTTGCTCTTTCTCGTGTTTTTTTTTCTTCATTTTTTTATTTCATGACTGTGCAATGTCTTATTCCATTAAAGACCGCTACCCCTTAGCGAGCTTTCGACCAACGACTCCGGACCATGAAAGACCTTAGGCGCTAGGTGTAGAGACAATCCCCCAAGGCATTTTACTCAAGTAGCTGGGCCCCAAATAAGACTAGCCATGTTATTTCTACTTTTCTTTCTTTTTTCTTTCTATTTTTTTCTCTTTTTCATAATTTTTTTTTTTTTTTGTATATATATACCCCATAGATTCCCCCAAACTCAAGCTTTTACGTCATTCCAACCTTTACCGCCAGTTCACTAATTTCCTTAAATTTTAACAAAGATTTTCCCTCAGAAACAAATTATGAAACCCTTGAACCAAGTGGATTAAAACAGTTAAACTTTATGTGCTAACCGGTTACATAAGTTTCAGACAGGCTCAGATTATCATCATGATTAAAATTAGAACTCATCATCAATTATTAACATTGTTTAAGTTAACATTTAATACCAATCTTATCATAGGCCGAGCTAAGACCACACCAACCTATCACACAGATTCATGCAAAAATAAAAAAATAAAAAAATAAAAAATAAATAAAAAATGCAATTATACTACATGAACACATACTAATGCAACACATATATGAATATGCAAATAACTACCATGTATTATATGCAACCTAAAAAAAACACAATGCTAACACACAAAAAAATGAACTACTATGCAGATAACTAACTATATGGAATACGACACTAAAATGCCCCCAAACTTAAACTAGACATTGTCCTCAATGGATGAAATATAAAAAGGTAAAGTAGAGGACTTCCCTGAAAATATAGCAATCTTCCTCCTTGTCCACTAAGTTTGGAGAATAGGCTAAGCACATGGAACAAATTGGGCACCACACTTGAATTTGACTTGAATAACACTCAGAAACAATGATAGAAGCAATTTTATTAAATCCTAAATAAATGCAAATTCAAAACTAATAATATAAAACCTAATAAAAACTAAAAATAAAAATTAAACTTGGGTTGCCTCCCAATAAGCGCTTGTTTTATAGTCTCAGCCTGACTTCTTCAATTCTCTATCCAATTTCCCTACAAAAATTGAGGAACCCTCCATCCATCAGAAGCAATGTCTCTTTTGGGAGGTTCCCATTCGTAAAAACCCTTGAATTGAAGTCACCTAGCATGCTCTTTGTAGATAGGTTCCTTATTAAGAAAGTCCAACAACTAGGTGTTTTCTCCATTATGTCTATGATTAGACTGGGGCATTGAAGCTTAATAAACATAATGGAGTTTTCCTCTATCTTCTCCTTTTCATCCCACCATGACTACATAACTGTACTAGCTCTTATGTCACAAAGAGCTTTGCCGACGACATGACTGCCAATTGGGCATGGTTTTGCAAAACTATCCGGATTCTTGAACTTTGGTGGAGAAGGTACATGGGACACTATCAAAATTGGCTCATCTTCGTTGGTACTCAAAGTTAGATCTCTGTCAATCTCCTCTCCCCTTGGCTGAGTCATTCTTGCCATCTTATGACTTCGTGTATGGCTTCGCAAACCTCCAACGTCTTCGAAGTTGCCTCTATAGAAGATGTATTAAGTCCATCAATCCCTGTTTCCCTTGGTTGAGCCAAGAACGTGTATGGCCATTGATACTTAAACTCATCCATGGTACCTGAAAAGAGAGAAATATAGGAAGAGAATTAAAAATAAAAATAAAAATGTTTAAATTAAGACAAATTTGATTGAAATTAATATTGGTAACTAATTATTAAATAAATTCCCCGGCAGCGACGCCAAAAACTTGTTGATCGATTTCGCAATCAATGAATACGTGCAAGTATACATGGTCAACAAGTAATAAAGTGATAAGAAAAGTATCGTTTCCACTAGGAAATATTTAATAAAAATCACCAATTACTAATTCTTAACCAAACTAATTTTATTTAAACAATCTCAAATCGTGATTTTTCTAATTAAGAAAACTAAATTAACCAATTAAAACTAGGTTACTTTATAAATGAATTCAAATAAATAAAGGCTAAGACTCCAATATCCCCAATTATGAACTATAAACCAATTATCCAATTATCCTAATTATTATGTCTATTGAATTGTTAACAGGAATTCTCAAATGCCAAAAGCCCTTTCTCAAGTGATCATTTGCCTTCTATTTAATCCAAGTTAATTTTGCTATATCCCTATGCAAAACAATTAAATTAAACTCTTTACAATCTCAATTCCTTATGTGTTACATGCGGTAAATAGATATTCTCATTCTATTCACAAACCTAATTATTCACTGTGCAAATAACTAAGTCACATGTCATCATGCCTAGTTCTAACCCTAGAATTCTTTTCCCAATTCCTTCTAGAGTAACAAGGTAATTACTGATCAGATAATTAATTAATAAGCATAAGGCAAGATAAACAACTCAATTTGACACAAATAATTGGAATATAATGAATAACTAATTCATAGCCATAAAAGGTTCAATTAAAATCTTAACAAAAGAGTTAGTTCATAATTAATGAATTAAAACCAAGAATCCACAATTGAATAGACATTAAAAGATAAAAGTATGATAAGAGAAGAGAATAGAATCTGTTGTCAGCAAATCTGATGCTCCCCTCTTGCTCTTGATTTTCGGTGTTCTTCAATTTGCTTCAATCTCCAATGGCTAATTAAGAAGTAGGGTTTATATTCTAATCTAATGGAGTGTTTTATCTAAGCTAAGCTATGTAATCTCCCTTTATTTTATGCCTTACATCGTGTATTTATAGGTTACAAGTTCAATTTTTAGCTTAGGAACAAACCCAATCCTTTTTGGAGTCAAAAAGGTGTCAAAATTCGCCCAAAAACGCATCTAAGCCTTCCGGTCTTCTTTCCCCATTGGCCTCAAATACCAAGCACGGCGCTCAAACTCTGCTCCCCAGCGTCCCGACGCTGGGCATAGGCCTAAAATGGGCGCCCCGGCGTTGCCACTTTTTCTGACATTTTCTGCTCCGATGTCCTTTGGGAAAATGGCCATAACTTCTTCGTCCGAACTCCGATTTTGATGATTTAAGATGATCCAGAAAGAGGAGAAGTAGATCTACAACTTTCACTCTTTATGTGTTTCGAAATAAGGTCCCAAGAAATACTCAAATTGGATCTGAAGTGACTGTTGTGTAAATGGCAAGCCGAAAACGCGCATCTAGCCACCCCAAATGTCGATCCAAGTAACTTTTGTCCCAAATCCTACAAAACAATGTAAAAGATGCATGAATAGACACAAACACTTAAAAACTATTCTAAAAGACTTGAGAACAACAATAAATTAAACCCGAATGTATCCAATTCATGTGTATAAAACTCACTCATCACAGTCATCCTACAATCACCAACATAAGACAAGACAAACAACAACTCCATCAGAATGTTAAATAAACATAAGTTCATTGTATAGAATGAATACATTTCATAACACACTAAGTCTCTCAGGGAAAACTCTAAATGAGTTGTATCCTTTTTCCCAACTTCTAAGTTTTCTTAAGTTATAGTCTAAGGATTCTCGTTCCTAAGGTTTATAACTATAGCTTTGATACCAACCTGTGATGCCCCCAAATTCTAACATCCACTTGGTCACCCGAATTCGGTTCATCACGTTCTCAAAGTATTACCATAATAACTAAAATCAAACATTCACAACGAAAGATCTAATTTAGAATAATATACAATGATTTATTATAATTATTCTCCCAAGTCTCGCAACCTACAGTACTTAATAGATTACATAATAATATCGAATAAAGACTTATTACATAACTCTACTTAAGTTTAAACATAGTCTGCAAATAGCCTTAATACAACATAAATAATTTAAACATAAAGGAACAAGCTAGTCAATAGCCTTGCCCTTGCCCTTGTCTTTCCCAGAGACACCTCCCTGTTCCGCCTTAGCTGAAAGGTTTTAAATAAGCAAGAATGAGCACAAATTGCCCAGCAAGTAATATATAACAAGGGTAATAGTTTTATAACACGAGTGTGAAATATCAAAGTATCATCTCTAAGATAGTTCAGAGTTTCAGAATAATATCATAAATATTATTCAACTCAGTTTTTAAGATTTCCGCACTAATCAAGTGATTTGGACAGTTTTATAAACAGGAATATAGTCTAGCCGAATCAAATGGCATCGATCTTTCACAATATTCAAGATCAATACTAAGTTCATCATGAATAATAGTTCTCACAAGGGTTTAAGCATATTAACTCATTTGAACGAGAAAGTAATATAACTTGTATTCAAAGAAATAAGTTTACGGTATTCGTCAAATAAAGAATGCAAAGATACTTGCACAATAAGAGTAGGGTTCAGATACTTGCCTTAAGCGTTGATTACCACTTATAGCGTAAAATCACCTCAACGAACTATATTATCCTATTTATGTATGTATAGGTACTCATTAGTCACACATCTTGACATAAATCTCAACATGCAATTATCACACATATATCTATCTATACACCTTAGAACTCATAGATGTATAATTCACATTGTTCTTACTTATAAAACCTTAAAAACATTTTAGCAAATTTAAGTCTCATATACTCATTTCATGTTTGTATACGTGAAACATTACTTGAGTTACGCATTCTAGATTACGTCGTTCACACAAACGTGTCAAGGAACTTTTAACTTAAGTTTGGTCTTCTTTATTTACTTTCAACAATTGTTATTGTTTACTCATAACATTTCCATTTCACAAGCTAAGAAAATTTATTGCATCAAAGACTAACCATAGTATTTATTAAACCACATAACAATGCTAAATAACCTTTTCAAAGCATGCTTACATATATTAGGTTTATTCGGACGTAGCTAGTATAACTCTCTACTTAGAAATTCAGTATAGTTCATGTGTGGGTAACATATATCAAATTGATAATATTTATCAATTAATCCAGTCTTTTCCAAAGTCACGATGTTGTTTCCAATTCCGAAGACATCCCGCCATGTTTGAACCCAAAGACATCTTCCGAAGTCGAAGACTTCATCTCTAAACCCGAAGATATCTTGTCACGTCCGAACTCGAAGACATCTTCCGAAGTCAAAGACATCATCTCTGAACCCGAAGACTTCAAAAATAACTTCAGTCAATACTTTATAAGTAACCTTCTATCATTTTACTTGTTTAATCAATTGTTCACTTTGTTTTATTTATCCATGTCTCATTACATAAATAAAGTATTCTTACCTTACTTAGTATTATTATTATATTTTATCTTGTTATTAATCCTATTTTATCTAAAAAAATCAAGTCTTGACCCGTTTGACCCGACCCGAACCGGACTGACTCAACACTAAAAATGGCCTAGCGCCTAGGCGCTTGAAATAAGCCTGGGTTGAGCGCCTAGGCGCTCCCCTGCAGAAGCCAAAATTTGATTTTTTCAACATTTTGAGTTTTGACCCTTTTTGATTCAATCTTTCATAACTTGCTCATTTCATATCCAAATGAGTTCAAACCACTTCCATTATCTCATAAACTTACATATCTTCAATATTTGATATATTGAACAATTTTCCAAAATATTTATTTAATCAAATTATTTACCTTTCCAAGCAAAGGTTCTTATGTTAGCTTGTCTTACCAATTAATTTGCTACGAGTTCGTTTTATGCCTGAATCCGATGATTCAACTTGGGTTATGATCGTATTTCATATATGCTTAATATTAAATTTTAGAATTACACATATCTCGTACATATTTTAATCACAATTATCAAACTTTCAAGCATACTAAGCTAGGTTTCATGCTCACACGCTTTTACATGATTCATTTTAACTTAGATCACATACCAAGACATATAAATCACATATTCTCCTTCCAATACTCATCTTTATACTTTTATATCCATCATGATCACACAACACATAAACTTCCCACAATTGAGCATGCATTCTTACTAATATCTACACATACTATCTTAGCTTGACAAAAAATAAAGCTAGATTATGAACTTACTTCTTGAAGGCTTTCTTCCTCTTAGCTAGGAACCTTAAGTAGTTCTCCACCTTTGCTTCTCCTTCTTTAACTCCTCTTGAACCACCAAAGTGCAAGAGTTCCTCTAGATTTCTTCTACTTCCCTCAATTTCTCTCTAGCTCTTACTATACTACTAACACTTATGAAATTTCAAGTAAATGAAGCAATGAACTAGGATGGGTTATATTTATAGGCAAGGTCTATGTATACAATACATGTACTTATACTTGGTATAATACTTGTATTTGTACACCCAACTAGGTATTAACCATTGGTATAAGGTGAGTAGGTAAAAAAGAATTACTAACTACTTCACTAACTATATCCTTCTTCATCATGAGCCACATGGGATTACTTGTAAGCATTTTTGCGCAACAAAAATTAGCACTTAGGCTTAATAGGGCCAAATTTCGGCCATGAGGGGTAGCATCAATATGTTGCACTTTTATTTTATCATTTGTACAATATGCTAGCTTATTGTTACCTTTACACATACATCTCTACATCTATATATATATATATATATATATATTCCTATATATATAAGTATACTTATCTTATATATGTATTCATATAATCCATGTACATTGGGTTTGTCCAAATTAATATTTGAATTGGGCTAGGTACAAACACTTGTACACATTGGGTTAAACATTAGTCTATCAATTCAAATTCTTGGGCTAAACTCCCAACTATGCAAGTATGTTACATTAATAATGTTGGGCTTGGATTTATCCTAGATCCAACACTTCATTAAGTTATCCATCAATTAATCTCATTAAGAAATTAATTATACCACAAAAGGCTTAACATTTAAGCTTAATCAATCATAACCAAGCTTATCAACATTATCAATAAATTTCTTAATCCTTTCAAACATGATTCAATTAAATTTTTGTTTTCACCTTTCATGAGACACCAACATATATATGTGTTCAAAATAAATATTCAAACTCTTTTATTTCTAATTTATAAAAATCTCGGGTATTACAAATGCGAGGCAACTGGTACCTATTTTTGACGGTGACATGATTCAACTCCCGATAATCAATACAAAGTCGCATACTCCCATCTTTATTCTTTACGAATAGTACAGGAGCACCCCAAGGAGACGTACTAGGACGAATGAAACTGATGTCTAACAATTCCTTAAGTTGGTTTTTTAAGTCCTGAAGTTCAATAGGAGCCATTTGATATGGGGCTTTGGAAATGGGTTCTGTACCGGGTTCAAGGTCGATTCAAAATTTGATTTCACGCTCTGGGGGCAGGCCAGGAAGTTCTTCAGGGAATACGTCAGGAAATTTAATAATAATTGAAATATCATTCAAATCTGACGTATTTTTGTTTAAATTTGTGACATGGGCTAAGAAAGCTTGACATCCGTTTTTCAATAAGTAAATGACTTTATGGCTTGATATGACAGTGATTGACTTTAGTGGTTTGGCTGCTTGAATTCGCATAATAGGATGGTTATGAATATGAAAGCTAACAACCTTACGAAAAATAATCAATTTTAGCATGATGAGTAGTTAATCAATCAATCCCTAAAATCACATTAAATGCAAGTATTTTCAATGAGATAAGATCGACAGGTAATGTGAGGGTGCCGATTTGAATAAAAAAAGATTTATAAACAGTGGATATAATGAAGGTTTCTCATAATGGAGTTTCAACAGATAAGTCAAAGTCTAATTTCTCTGGAGTTAAATTTAAACGTTGAGCGCAAGTAGGAGAAATAAAAGAATGGGTAGAATCGATATCAAATAAGGTATAAACTTCGCAAGAGTTTATAATTAGCTTACCCGTGATAACCTCGTTTGGGTTCCTCGCTTTTTGGGAGGTCACGACAAATGCTTTCCCTTGAACTACCGACTTTGACTTGTCTGGACGGCCTTTGGTGTCTCCATCCCAGCTAGACTTGACTTCACTGCACGATAAAATCGGGCTAGGTGACCTTCTCTTCCGCAGTTATAACATGCTTTGGACTGCTGCGTACAGTTTGGACTGATGTGTCCCTCCCCTCTATATTTGTAGCATATGATTGGTGGTCGTTCTCCTTCCTTAACCATGGTGCTGGTGCTGACGTCTTTCCATCATTACTGAATCTCCTCTTCTTGAATTTCCACTTCTATTATCTTGGCCAGGATTTCCACCGAAGTGGTTACCATTTCTGGCATGTTGATTTCCTCCACGTTTGTTGTCACCGCTTTGATGACTGCTACCACTGGTATTATCATTTTACCGGTTGCTCTCTCTTGGTTGGGTTGACTCATTATCGCGCTCCAATAACCGAGCCCTAATCACTGTGACAACTCGAGAATTTAGATAATTATTTATATCTTAAAAGATTGAATTAAGGTTAAATAATAAACCTAGACAGCAAATAAATGTATGGATTTGGCATTTTTGAAGGACTTTTATGGATTAAATTTTTTGTGGTGAATTATTCAGGATTAAGTATATAATTGTATATGTTCTGTGTATATGGTATTATATGAGTACAGAATGTGGTTGAGGGTCAAGGGTTGACCAGATAAATTGTATTAGTGTCAAATCCTAATATTATATTCGAACGTCGACGTTCAGTTAGAAAACCCTAGCGATTGATAAGAAACCCTCATTTCAGTTCCGGGAATTTGAAACCCTATTTCGGAATATGAAAACCCTAATTTAGGGGCTTAAAGGTTTAAGCGTATTATTTACAACCCTAATTAGGGATAACCTTAATTAATTAGTTAGAAAACCCTAATTAATGGATTAGAAACCCTAATCTATAATTAGAGAAAACTTTATTGTTAATTTAATAATTTTAATGTTAGTTAAAAAACCTTGATCCTAATTAACAATGTAAGACTCCAACTTTTTAATGAATAAAATCAAATTTCCTCTATTTATTATTTTGAATAATAAAGTGTTAATTTGATATAATACTTTGGTTATAGGTGAAATGTGCAAATTTTGCAAAATAAGCAAGTGGTTATAAAGTATTCATTTTGTCGGGGAATATTCGTTTGGTCGTGGAATATTCTTTCTATCGGGGAATATTTGTACTACGATGTAGCCATTTGTGGGCCCCATAACGGATAACTGTCGGATGAAGAAAATGACAAGTTTGAGTTTTTATAAATACTTGGTACGTAATGGTTACCAAGTTAACATCATGTTGGAATACCCGTTGGTTAAAATACATTAATACTGGCGTGATTATAAAGAAATGCTTTACCAGTATTGCACAATATTTTTGAAATTATTGATTCTTACGTAAGAAGTCACTACTAAATAATTTTATAGTAATTACTATTCAATATTTTAATTTATTGGTTCAATAATTGCTGCGTTGATATTCTATATTATTGTTGTTTCAATAATTGTCACTGCACAGTATCTCCATTATCAGATCAATAATTCATATTATTTGAATAATATTATTAGATAGCATTATTGGCAATGTCTAAGGAAGTTTTGTCTAGGAAAGGGGTTTGCTCACCTAATTGCGCGCCAATAAGGAGAAATCCTTATCGGAAAGCCCCCTCTTTCCTAGGAACGACCTGATTGTCATAATTGTGATTCTGTAATATTATTTGTGAATAATTAGTTATTGATTTATATGATAAGAAAATATTTATTTTATGTGGATATAAATGATGGATATATTTATTTTATGTGGTTATAAATGAATGAATTAATGCTGAGGTGTTTTATCAGTATTTTGTCGGAATGGAGGTTTTGAAAATCGTCCGTATGTGGATTTCGGTAATTTTTCGTTTGGAATTTGAAAAAACTTAAACTTACAAAGTTGTAGAGAATTAAATTTATTATGGAAAGCAAATGAGATTCGAATTTTCTGATAAAAGGGCTATTTATTATGAATTTTTGAAGTTTTGGAAAATAAAATATTTTTATTAAAAATATGGTGGGCCCCACTTTTGGTTGGCGAGTAATGAATGATGCTGGAATTTATTTTCAAAAGTGGTGCACTTGAATAGTAGCAGGTATAGCCATCAGGTAGCAGGTTAGTCTGCTATGGCGTTTTAAGTATTTTCCTATAAATAGGGTGCTTAGTTAGAATTGAAAATCACACCAGAAACAAGTTTTCTCTCTTTCTCTCTCTATATTATCGAGCGTATTTTGTGAGTATTTAGATACTTTGTGAGTTGCTATTCATCGTTGCAAGTTTCCTTCAAATTTTATACCGATATTCCGATCAGAAGTACTGATATTTTGAGGTAAGAGATGTTATTTTCTTTCTAATGATGTTATTTTTTCAATATCATTATAGAAATATTGGTATGGATTTTATTGTGAAATTTCTACTTTTTGTGTGGGGTTACTATTCATGTATATGCGACATTATTCACGATATCTGACACTATTCACTTAATATGACACTATTCCTTTGAAAAATGAAATTTTCTCCTTTTTATCCAAAATGTCTATTATGGTTACTATCTTTGATTGTATCCATGTTTTGATCTTTATTTTTGAATTCTGCTTCACAATTGGTTATTATGGAGTATTTTTGAACATGGATAAACTAAAGTACGAATTCCTAATCTTTGATCTGTTATCTCACTGGATTCGTTTTCTTTAAGACATTTTTCATCATCCTCAATCCTAAATAATGATATTACTGAATATCTTTGGCCTGTAGTGCAAAGATGAATGATTACCTAATGAATATCTTTGGCCCGTAGTTGTGACGCCCCCAAAACAGGTATACATCACCCATCTTGAGTCGCCAGATACAAGGTACTGAATACAAATATAACTTAATTATACAACAGTCGTGTAAAATACGACAAAACATAGGCTGTGAGTTTTAATACAAATATTTTCATCTACACAATATCCACACTCAATGGAGTCTTCATTACATTTATTATCATACTATTTCACAGAATAGTGAGGACTACTAATGCACCATCTAGGACCATCACTCTGTTCCCCGACTAGTCCCAACTACGTTTTCATTTCCTGAAGAGAACAGTGAAAGAAAGGGTGAGCTCAACTAGCCCAGTAAGAAATATTATGACTAAGATAATGCAGAATAAATTATCATAGCCTTCAACAATGTTAAACTGATAGAATATAATAGACAACAAGTTTAACTGCAACGGATCAAGCAATCCATTAGAAGAGTCAAGTAAGGTATAAAATCTACTATCTTCTATGATTAAAAAGTTTTTCATCAACTTTATCGCTGAGACTCAGCTTAATAAATAAAATCGAATCATCCCTGCTCCACGGCCAAGGATATTCACGTAATCATCAATGGTCATGACTATACCGCATAATCCCTTGTCATAATCATACCAATAACTGTCCACCAATGAACTATAGGCCAATGAGGACTTTTTCCACATCATTCGTCACATTACGGTCATGATTATACCGAATAATCCCTGGTCATAATCATACCAAGTCCATCTATGCACGTAAGCCAAAGATGACTTTCATCACAATATAAGCATGAGGATGATGACAATGACATAATAATTCAATAAAACAACTTCAAGAATAAATTTTAAAGATTTGAAAATTAATTTATCCAGGAACCAATAACGTCCAAATTGTCAACATGATACTGCTTTGTAGAGTAAAATTCATTAATGCTCAGAAAAATATTTCCATGAAAAGATACTAGATGAAGCGCAAATATCAAGGATATTTCACTAATTTCATGGAGTATAGAAGCCAAAGCTTTAACCAACTGAGTATAATAGAATATATGAAACTGCAAATGGATTTTCGCCCGCTATGCGGTAATCCACGTAGATAGATCATTTCCACAATTTAATAAGGAATGAATACGAAGGATCATTCACCATGCACGTGGTAATCCACATAGACAGGTTATTCCAACAGAAAAATAAAGAATGGAATAATGTAGGATTCACCATGCGTGCGATAGGCTTTACATGATGTGTTATTCCCAATGTAACAATAAATAATGGATTCAGTCGGCGTAAACGCATGCACAAGATATTCCGGCGTAATAATAAATAATGGAACCAGTCAAGGTGTAAACGCATTGCATAAGAATATATTAAGCGAGAATAATAAATAATGGAACCAGTCCGGCGTAAACACGAATGCATGTGATATTATGATAGAATAATAAAGAACGGAATATTAGAAGAATTTCACCATGTAATGCAGATTTTGCATAAACAAAGTTATTCCAAAGAATAATAATAAGAATGGAATAACAACAAAATTCACTGTGCATGCGATAGAGCGCATGCATAAAAGTTATTCCAACAGATTAATAAAGAATGGAATAATGTAAGAATTTCACTATGTATGTGGTACCAGATAAACAAAAGTTAGTCCAACATAATAATAAAGAATGGAATAACAGAAGTTCTCTTCATGAATACGAAAGAAATAATACCCCTTCCGAGTACAACAAATAATATCCCTTACTAGTACAACAAATAATATCCCTTACGAGTACAACAAATAATATTCCTTACCTTAGAAAAATTGAATACTGGAGTAGTGAAGTAGCAGAATACTTTTCTTCTTTCTCTCTATAGTTTCTCTCTCTAGAGTTTCAGTGAATTTGTAAGAAGTAATGAAGGAATGAGCTTCTATTTATAGGAGAATGGACTGAATAGTAACTAATTCATGAACGGTCCAGATTGATTTACTCTTAAATGGACGGTCCATATTAATTTACTATTAAAACTTAAAGCAACGGTCTATACTGATTTACTATTAAAACTTTAAACTAGCGATCCATATTGATTTACTATTATAACTTTCCACCAGCGGTCCATATTGATTTACTATTATATCTTCAACCAACGATCCATATTGATTTACTATTATAACTTCAACCATCAATCTGAAAAATTATCACATCTCCTCATGAAATAATATTGTACCCAAAAATGATTTAGACCGAAAAGAATTATATTTTTTGTGTGAATAGTACCCCGTGAATAGTACTTCGGGAATAGTACTCTGTGAATAGTACCTCGACACGAAAAGTGTCTCAAATACCCGAGTGAACAATACTAGAGTGAATAGTAACTGGGTGAATAGTAACCCATGAATAGTACTCCGACATGAAAAGTGTCCCAAATACCCGAGTGATCAATATTAGAGTGAATAGTAACCGGGTGAATAGTAACCTATGAATAGTACTCCGACACGAAAAGTGCCCCGATTACCCGATTGGTCAATATAACCTCCAGACATCAATTATTATCGAAATAAATGTCGATTTCTACTAACACTAATAATCCCAACAGAATGGAACTACCAATTTCATCTTTAATCAACACGAACTTATTTATCATCAATATTATAACTCATAATATTTAACAACGAGGTCGTTCCCAGGAAAGAGGGGGCTTTCCGATAAGGATTTCTCCTTATTGGCGCGTAATTAGGTGACCAAACCTCTCCTTGACAGAACTTCTAGACATTGTAATATGAATAACTTTGTCGTCTCAATTATTGATTTAATAATATATCATATTATGCAGATGATACTGTGACAATAATTGAATCAATAATATGAGAGATATGATGCAGCAATTACTGTAGCAATAATTGAACAAAACTGAGCGACTTAGCACGTAAGCATCAATAATCAATACCGTGTGCTACTATGCAACCATGCGTAATAATGTACTTTTACTACCGAGTAGTTCAACAATTTTAATGGTAACACTCGCCGTTATTTTTAATAAAAGATAATTCTGTCATTTTCTAACTACGACAATACTTCTGTTGTGGGGTCCACCAATGATTGTGCCGTCGTACGGATATTTCCGACAAAAAGAATATTCCCCGACCAATCGAATATTATACAACAACTTGCATACTTTGCAAAATTTATAAATATTACCCACTACTATAACATTATATCAAATCCACACCATAATATTAAAAAAAATATTTCAAGAAATTTAAAACTTTATTCATAAACTTTGGGGTCTCACAATCTCCCCTCCTTATGAAATTTCGCCCTCGAAATTTACGTACGTACCTAGTATGCCGAAGAGATGAGGATACCTTAACTTCATTTTAGATTATAACTCTTGAGGTATAACCTTTGAGTGTTGAATACGATCCTTCTTATCCAAGATTTTAACACGTATCTCTTCATACGTTAAATCTTCTATTATCTCATCTAGTTTTAATTCAATAATGTGGTTCAGGTCGTCCACATATTTACATAACATCGATACGTGAAAAACGTTATGAACACGCGATATACTTGGCGGTAAAACGAGTCTATAGGCCACAGTTCCTACTCGATCAAGGATTTCAAATGGGCCAATAAAATTGAGGGTTGAGATTTCTTCTCTTCATCGATTCTTGCTTCTAGAATAACGCCCTCTTGAACCTTCTTCTTCACATTCATCAGCTCTGAGTATGTAGCTTGAACAGCTTTAACTTTATCGATTAAAGTCTATTCTAATCGTATATTCGTTATCTTCACGTGGGTCCCTAGAGTCTTTAACTCTATCTCCATCATTTGTAAGTTATACGAAATGGGTCTTTGTGTTAACAACATCACACTCGTAAACGCATACGATCTTCTACTTTATTCATAAACTTTGGGGTCTCACAATCTCCCCTCCTTATGAAATTTTCGCTTCGAAATTTACGACGCGATTCTAGTATGTCAGAAGAGATGAGGATACCTTGACTTCATTTTAGATTATAACTCTTGAGGTATAACCTTTGAGTGTTGAATACGATCCTTCTTATCCAAGATTTTAACGCGTATCTCTTCATACGTTAAATCTTCTATTATCTCATCTAGTTTTAATTCAATAATGTGGTTCAGGTCGTCCACATATTTACATAACATCGATACGTGAAAAACGTTATGAACACGCGATATACTTGGCGGTAAAACGAGTCTATAGGCCACAGTTCCTACTCGATCAAGGATTTCAAATGGGCTAATAAAATCGAGGGTTGAGATTTCTTCTCTTCATCGATTCTTGCTTCTAGAATAACGCCCTCTTGAACCTTCTTCTTCACATTCATTAGCTCTGAGTATGTAGCTTGAGCAGCTTTAACTTTATCGATTAAAGTCTATTCTAATCGTATATTCGTTATCTTCACGTGGGTCCCTAGAGTCTTTAACTCTATCTCCATCATTTGTAAGTTATACGAAATGGGTCTTTGTGTTAACAACATCACACTCGTAAACGCATACGATCTTCTACTCAACACGTCAGCTACCACGTTCGCTTTTCCCATGATGGTATTGAATGGTACGATCGTAATCTTCAACAGCTTGAGCCAACAACTTTGGCACATTACACTTTCGTTTTGGGTGAAGAAAATATTTGAGGGTTTTAGAAATAGGTTTTGTACTGGGGTCAATACAAAATTTGATTTCACGCTCTAGGGTAGGCTAAGAAGTCTTCAAGAATACGTCAGGAAATTTATTAACAATAGAAATATCATTCAAAATTGTGACTCTCATCCAAGACTTGGATAACACGTCACATTGATAGCTATCAACTTGCCACCGTTATTCACAACGTCCCCTATGGAAGTTCGGCTTCGGTGAATTCCAAACAAGGAGTCACCAGCGAAAGGCTCAGGGCTCTTTACTTATGACTTGATATGACAATGATTGACTTTAGTGGTTTGGTTGCTTGAATACGCATAACAGGTTGGTTAGGAATATGAAAGCTAACAACCTTACGAAATGCATGATGAGTAGTTAACCAATCGATTCCTAAAATCACATCAAAGGCAAGTATTTTCAAGGAGATAAGATCGACATGTAACGTGAAAGTGTCAATTTGAATCAACTAGATCTATAAACAGTGGAGGTAAAAAAGGTTTCTACTATCTAAGTTTCAACCAATAAGTCAAAGTTCAATTTCTCCGAAGTCAAATTTAAACGTTGAGCACAAGCAAGAGAGATAAAAGAATGGCTAGAACCGGTATCTAATAAGCTATAGACTTCGCAAGAATTTATAATTAACTAACCCGTGCTAACTTCGTTCGGGTCACTCGCTTTTTGAGAAGTCACGAAAAACGCTCTTCCTGAAACAACCTACTTTGTTTTGTCCGTATCCGCCTTTGGTACCACCATTCCAGCTGGACTTGACTTCACTATACGACAAAATCGAGCTAAATGACATTCTCTTCTTGAAATTTCCACTTCTATTATCTTGGCCATGATTACCAATCAAGTGGTTACCATTCTTGGCATGATAATTTCCCCCACGATTATTATCATTGTTCCGATGGCCGTTGCCACCGGTATGATTATTATCGTGTTTTTGGTCGTTACCTTTTGGTTGTGCTGACTCATTATCGCGCTCTAATAACTGAGCCTTATTCACAACATTTTCATATGCCATTCTCAAACATTGTCACAAAACAATGTTTAATTGACATGCAA
This sequence comes from Panax quinquefolius, assembly GCA_020205615.1. Taxonomy (NCBI): domain Eukaryota; kingdom Viridiplantae; phylum Streptophyta; class Magnoliopsida; order Apiales; family Araliaceae; genus Panax; species Panax quinquefolius. The sequence continues at coordinate 68,055,004 of CM035162.1, forward strand.
TGTGACGCCCCCAAAATTAGGTATACGTCACCCATCTTGGGTCGCCACTTACATGGAACATAAATTCAAATACAACTTACTAATATAACTGTCGTGTACAATACGACATAACATAAACTGAGAGTTCTAATAAAAATATTGTCATTTTGACAATATCCATACTCAAGGAGTTCTCATTACAATTATTATCACACTATTTCACAGAATAGTGAGGACTACTAATGCTATCCTTTGGACCATTACTCCGCTCCCCGACTCGCGTCCCGGCTATATTTCTCATTTCAAGAAGAGAACAAAAGAAAGAAAGGGTGAGCTCAACTAGCCCAAGAAGAAATATTATGACTAAGATAATGCGTAATAAATTATCATTAGCCTTCAACAATGTTAAACCCGAAAATACAATAGACAACCGGTTTAATCTGCAATGAATATGCAATCCATTAAAAGAGTCAAGTAGAAAATAAAGTCTACTATCTTTTAGGTTTTAAAAGGTTTTCATAAATTTTTATCACTAAGACTCGGTTTAATGAATAAACCACAATATCTAATCATCCCTCGCACTACTGGCCAAGGATTTTCATCAAATTATCAATGGTCATGACTATACCGAATCACCCCCGGTCATAATCATACCAAAAACTATCCATCACCGCATTACATGCATCAACCGAGGACTTTTATCACATCATTTATAACAAGCCATGATTATACCGAATGATCCCTGGTCATAATCATACTAAGTTCATCTATGCACGTAAGCCAAAGATAACATATTATAACATGAGGATGATGACAATGACATAATAATTTAATAAAACAAGTTCAAGAATTATTTTATCCCAGAATTAGTAACGTCCAAATTGTCAACAAGATACTGTTTTGTAGAGTAAAATTCAAGAATGATCAGAAGAATATTTCCATGAAAAGATACTGGATGAAACACAAATATCTAGAATATTCTACTAATTTCATGGAGTATAGAAGTCAAAGTTTTAACCAACTGGTATAATAAAGAATGGAATAACAAAGGAAATCACCATGCATGTACATCAGATAGACAAAAGTTATTCCAATGTAATAATAATAATCTAACCATGTCGTGAAATTCACAATCGGATGTGATGATCCAATGTAATAATAAATGTGAATAATAATAAACAATGGAACCTGTGTCCGGTGTAAAACACACGCACAAGATATTCAAATGTAATAATAAATGCGGAATAATAAACAATGGAACCAGTCCTGTAAAACACACGCATGTGATATTCCAAATGTAATAATAAAGAATGGAATAATGTAAGAAGATCACCAAGTATAGGGGGATTCACAGATACAAAGTTATTCCAACAAAATAAATAAGAATGGAATAATATAAGGATTTCACCAAGTATAGGTATCCAATGGTAATAATCACAGATGATACAAAGTTATGTATAGGTATGCCACTTTTACAAAAGTTATTCCAATGTAATAATAATGAATGGAATAATGTAAGTTCTCTTCATGAATAAGAAAGAATAACACCCTTACGGTACAACAAATAATATCCCTTACCTTAGAAGAACCGGAATATTGGAAAAGTGAAGTAGCGTAATACTTTTCTTCTTTCTCTCTATAGATTTTCTCTCTATAGCTTCTCTCTATAATTTCTCTCTAGAGTTTCAAAGTGAATTCGTAAGAAAATAATGAAGGAATGAACTTCTATTTATAGGAAAATAGAATGCATAGTAATTAATCCATGAACTATCAGTATTGATTTACTTTAACTGACGGTCCATATTTAAAGCAAAATCTTTTAAATAAAATATCATATATTCTATTTATATAAAAACATTTTACTATGCAAACACTATGTAACACTATGCAAAATACTATGCAAAAAACACTATGCAACACTATGCATAATAAAATATAATATATTCTATTTATGTAATAACTTTAATAAAGTATTCTATTTTATATAAAAGATGTTTACATTTTATTACGTTAATAATACTGAATAAAACAAAACGTCATTATCGCTATAATAATTCATATTATTAATCGACAATAATGGAATCAAACCGAGTGACTTCTCACATAAGCATCAATAATCAATACCGTGTGCTACTATGCAACCACACGACATCGTATTTTTACTACCGAGTAGTTCAACAAGATCAACCAGTAAAACTTCCGCCGTTATTTCAATAAAATATTTTTGTCGCTTTTCAATCCGACAATAATTTCATTTATAGGGTCCACCAATGATTGAGCCTTTGTATTTAATATTCCTCGCTAAACCTAATATTCCCCCACCAATCGAATATAATATAACCACTTGCATACTTTGCAAAATTTATAAATACTACCCACAACTATAATATTATCTCAAATTCACACCATAATATTAAAAAATTATTTCGACAAAATTTAAATCTTTATTGATAAAAACTGGGGTCTCACAATCTCCTCCTTATGGAATTTCGCCCTCTAAATTAGGGTACGACTCAGTATGATAAAGAGATGAGGATATACTTGAATACCTTTATCGTTGAAAACATTAAATTCATTTTTGCAATCCTACCAAAGATATTCATTAACAATTCATCTTTGCACTATGTGCCAAAGATATACAAATCAGAAACCAATAATGCCGAGACTCAAACTTAATAGTATCACGCACCAATTAATTATCCATGCACCACTAGCCAAGGATATTCGTGTTTTCAATTACTGGCCATGATTATACCGAATAATCTTTGGTCATAATCATACCAAGTCTATCAATACACTACTACCAAAGATGACTTTTACCACATCCGGTGAATTAATATTTCATCACGAGACTCATTTCAATAATTAATCCATATCATCGAATCATCCCCGCACTCTGGTGCCAAGGATATTCATTAGTATCACGACCATTTAATTATCCATGCACTACTACCAAAGATAATCGTGTATTCATTAAGTATCACGCACCACAAATTATCCATGCACTACTACCAAAGATAATCGTGTATTCATTAGTATCACGACCACAAATTATCCATGCACTACTACCAAAGATAATCGTGTATTCATTAAGTATCACGCACCATTAATTATCCACACACTACTACCAAAGATAATCGTGTATTCATTAGTATCACGACCACAAATTATCCATGCACTACTACCAAAGATAATCGTGTATTCATTAGTATCACGACCACAAATTATCCATGCACTACTACCAAAGATAATCGTGTATTCATTAGTATCACGACCACAAATTATCCATGCACCACGTACAAAGATAATCGTGTATTCCTTAGTATCACGACCACAAATTATCCATGCACTACGTGCCAAAGATAATCGTGTATTCATTAGTAACGACAACAATTATCCATGCACTATACAAAGATAATCGTGTATTCATTAGTATCACGCACCATAAATTATCCATGCACCACGTACAAAGATAATTGTGTATTCATTAGTATCACGACCACAATTATCCATGCACTACGTGCTAAAGATAATCGTGGTATTCATTAGTATCACGACCACAAATTATCCATGCACTACGTACAAAGATAATCGTGTATTCATTAGTATCACGACCACAAATTATCCATGCACCACGTGCCAAAGATAATCGTGTTTTCAATTACTACCATGATTATACCGAACAATCCCCTCGGTCATAATCATACCAAGTCCATCTATGCACGTGAGCCATGAGATGACTTTCAACATAATATAAGCATGAGGATCATGTCAATGATATAAAGAATCAATCAAATGAGATAAAGGATAAATATTAAACATTTATAATATAATTTATCCAGATTCAAGAATATCCCCATGTTATCAATTACTTAATAATCTCATAATCTAATATCATTAATATTATAACAATATTTTAATCACTTCTTAAATTTATAAACAATTTATTTCAATTGTTTACGCTTTACCATATAATGCATTTAATCATTCAAAATTCCATACTCATAAGATATCATCACCAATTATCAAATCCCTCAAAAAAATATGCATATACTCTATATAGATTCTCTAGCCATAAAATCCTATTTTCAACTTTGTTACTTCACATAACATATTTAACTCATATGTTTGTAATTAAACTATTTTTATGAAAATACCAAATCAGTCCCAAAAATATTTCTTTTCTGGGATTTAGTATAATATAGTCCCACAATGAAAATAGATTTTTCTCGGAATTTTTAAAATTCATTTACTATTTTTCAAAAATCAATTTCTAATTAATTCCTTAAGAAATTAGCTACCTCAAGTTTAACTCCAAAATTCCCAAATCTTGGCAGGACCTTACACATGTTAACGTGAGCTTCTAGTTTAAATTTCATGGTCATCTGAGTTATAGAACTCGGTTATATAGCTTTTCATCGAAAAAACCTAAATATTGAAATAGTCATAACTTGCTCATTTTAAGTCGGAATGAGCTCATTTTTGGACAGGAGGTACTTTATACCATATACCTTCATTTCCCAAAAGGCCAGAATTTTTCTCATAATTTAAGTGGCCGAAACAGCCCCTCTAAAATCATGGCAGCAACTTTTTTTTTTCTTTTTGCAGCTTTGCACTCCTTTGCTAAAATCAGTCCACACAAAAATCTACAACACCTTTTCCAGTAATTCCACTTGGATTAGTTAGGTAACTCATAGATCTAACTCTAGGACTTGACCACATTCAAAAATTCAAAATATAATAGGAGATATGGTCAATTGAATTTCATGTTACGTTTTTCACCAAAATCTGATTTTCAACTCTTTGTGATTTCTAAGAAACTTTCATGTTTTCACATAATAACCAACATAACTCATCATAACACTTACTAATACTTCATATACCCATGATTTTCATTAGTCCAATGCTTTTATTATGACTTTCATCATAATCCTCGTAAACAGATCCTTTTAGTTGAAGAAATATTTGAGGGTTTAAGAAATGGGTTTTTCAGATCGGGGTCAATACAAAATTCAATTTCACGCTCTAGGGTAGGCTAAGAAATCTTCAAGAATACGCCAAGAAATTTATTAATAATAGAAATATCATTCAAAACTGTGACTCTCATCCAAGACTTGGATAGTACGTCACATTGATACCAACTGTGACTTCTATCCCTTAACCTAGATAGCACCTCACAATGATACCTATAAACTTGCCATCTTCATTCACGATGTTGCCTACAGAAAGTCTGGCTTCGGTGCATTCCACACAAGGAAGTCAACAACGAAAGGTTCGGGGCTCTTTACTTATGGCTTGATATAACAGTGATTAACTTTAGGATTTGGTTACTTTGAATTCAGATAACAAAGTTGGTTATGAATATAAAAGCTAACAACCTTACTAAAAAGCATGATGAGTAGTTAACCAATTGATTCCTAAAATCACATCAAAGGCAAGTATTTTCAAAAAGATAAGATCGACAGTAACATGAAAGTGTTTATTTGAATCAAACAAGATTTAAAAAATAAGAAGGTAACGAAGGCTCCTACTAACGAAGTTTCAACCAATAAGTCAAAGTCTAACTTCTCCTGAGTCAAATTTAAACGTTGAACACAACTAGGTGAAATAAAAGAGTGGGTAGAACCGGTATCTAACACTTCAGATAGACTTCGCAAGAGCTTATGATTAACTTACCCGTGATAATTTTATTCGTGTTCCTCGTCAGAAAAAAACGCTTCTCTCTTAAACTACGGCTTTTGGTTTGTTTGGGACACCTTTGGTGCCTCCATCCTAGTTGAATTTGTCTTCTGTGAAACGACAAAATCGAGCTAAGTGACCTTCTCTTCCACAATTATAACATGCTTTGACTGGCATGGGCGCATTCGGATCGATGTGTCCTCTCCTCCGCATTTGAAGCATATGATAGGTGGTCTTTTCCTTCCTTAACAACGGGTCTTTGGTGTCGACATCTTTCCATCATTGTTGAATCTCCTTTTCTTGAAATGTCCATTCTTATTGTTTTGGCCCGATTACCACCAAGTGGTTACCATATTTGGCCCGTTGATTCCTCTCCACGCTTGTTGTCACCGCTCGATGACTACTCTCTCGGTATTATAATTTTGCTTACCGCTCTCTTTTAGTCAGTTGACTCATTATCGCGTTCCACTAATCGAGCCCTATTTACAACATCCGAATACAAACACAGTTTATGAGAAATAAGATGTCGACGTATTCTCGCTTCAAACCTCTTAAAACATTCGCCATTCTCTCTTCATTATCCACCAAGTGGGATTTAAATTGTGATAACTCCGCAAATTTTGCCTCGTATCATGACACTGGCCATATTATTTTGTTCCAACTTGATAAACTCCACCTCCTTCATGTGTGGCTTAATACTTTCGTGAAAGTATTTGTCATTGAACAACTCCCGAACTTCTCCCAAGATATCTTCAAGACAAAGAAAGTTGAGTACGCTTTTACCGATTCCCACCAAGAATCGCTCTCCGCTGCAACATAAAGGTGGCAAAGGGAACCTTTTGCTCTCTGAGCATCCCAAGACATTAAATATCTTGGTAATCTGCTTTATCCATGCTTTCCGTAAGTGGTTTTGGCTTTCCAAAACTCCGGTGGTCCCAGCTCCTTGAATTGCTTAGCGGTGACCCACCGTGGTTGCCATTATTTTCACCGCTTTATGAACAGAGCCTTCGTCGATGTTGCATGAATTCAAAAACTCCTAAACATACCGTCGATTCATCATTTGATCGTTGTTGTTGTTTACAGGAGGATTATCGCCATCCCGTCGCACATTATCTCGATTATTGATCTGTGGAGACTCAACGGTCTCTCGTGGCTCCATTGCTTATCTAAACATTTTTGGATGCCATTTTCAAACACCGCCATAAAACAAGGGTTAATTAACATGTCACATATTATCCCTATACAATCGACCCCACCAATTAAATACCAAATAAACTTAGGTAGGTCATACTAGCGAAGGAATTTCCGCTCTCCCTCCTAGTTCTTATCTCACATCTTAGCCAGGATCATATCCCTAAGCTCGATACCAACCCGTGACGCCCCAAAATTAGGTATACGCCACCCATCTTGGGTCGCCACTTACATGGAACATAAATTCAAATACAAACTTACTAATATATCCGTGCCGTGGTACAATACGACATAACATAAACCGAGAGTTCTAATAAAAATATTGTCATTTAGACAATATCCATACTCAAGGAGTTCTCATTACAATTATTATCACACTATTTCACGTAATAGTGAGGACTACTAATGCTATCCTCGGACCATTACTCCGCTCTCCCGACTCTGTCGTCCCAAACTATATTCTCATTTTCAAGAGAACGGTGAAAGAAAGGGTGAGCTCAACTAGCCCAAGAAGAAATATTATGACTAAGATAATGCGTAATAAATTATCATTAGCCTTCAACAAATGTTAAACCGATAAAATACAATAGATAAACCGCTTTAATCAGCAATGAATATGCAATCCATTAAAAGAGTCAAGTAGAAAATAAAGTCTACTATCTTTTAGGTTTTAAAAGGTTTTCATAAATTTTTATCACTAAGACTCAAATTTTAATGAATAAACCACAATATCTAATCATCCCCTGTACTACACGGCCAAGGATTTTCATCAAATTATCAATGGTCATGACTATACCGAATCACCCCCGGTCATAATCATACAAAAACTATCTATCATCGCATTACGGTGCCACCGAGGACTTTTATCACATCATTTATAACAAGCCATGATTATACCGAATGATCCTCGGTCATAATCATACTAAGTTCATCTATGCACGTAAGCCAAAGATAACATATTATAACATGAGGATGATGACAATGACATAATAATTTAATAAAACAAGTTCAAGAATTATTTTATCCAGAATTAGTAACGCCCAAATTGTCAACAAGATATTGCTTTTGTAGAGTAAAATTCAAGAATGATCGTAAGAATATTTCCATGAAAAGATATTGGATGAAACACAAATATCAAGAATATTCTACTAATTTCATGGAGTATAGAAGTCAAAGTTTTAACCAACCGGGTATAATAAAGAATGGAATAACAAAGGAAATCACCATGCATGCGATATCATTGATGTATAAAAGTTATTCCAACAGAATAATAATAATGGAACCGAAAAGTGAAATTCACAATCATGTGTGATGATCCAATGTAATAATAAATTGAATAATAATAAACAATGGAACCTGTGTCCGTGTAAAACACACGCATGTGATATTCCAAATGTAATAATAAATGCGAATAATAAACAATGGAACCAGTCCGTAAAACACATGCGATGTGATATTCCAAATGTAATAATAAAGAATGGAATAATGTAAGAAGATCACCAAGTATAGGGGATTCACAGATACAAAAGTTATTCCAATGTAATAAATAAGAATGGAATAATATAAGGATTTCACCAAGTATATAGGTACGCCGCAGATACAAAGTTATGTATAGGTATGCCACTTTTTACAAAAGTTATTCCAATGTAATAATAATGAATGGAATAATGTAAGTTCTCTTCATGAATAAGAAAGAATAACACACCCTTACTAGTACAACAAATAATATCCCTTACCTTAAAAGAACCGGAATATCAAAAAGTGAAGTAGCGTAATATTTTTCTTCTTTTTCTCTATAGATTTTTCTCTATAGCTTCTCTCTATAATTTCTCTCTAGAGTTTCAAATTGAATTCGTAAGAAAATAATGAAGGAATGAGCTTCTATTTATAGGAAAATAGAATGCATAGTAATTAATCCATGAACATTCAGATTGATTTATTTTTAATCTGACTATCCATATTTAAAGCAAAATCTTTTAAATAAAATATCATATATTCTATTTATATAAAAACATTTTACTATGCAAACACTATGCAACACTATGCAAAAAACACTATGCAAAAACACTATGCAACACTATGCATAATAAAATATAATATATTCTATTTATAGAATAACTTTAATAAAGTATTCGCTTTTATATAAAAGATGTTTCGCTTTTATTACGTTAATAATAATAATAAAAAAAACGTCATTATCGCTATAATAATTCATATTATTAATCGACAATAATGGAATCAAACCGAGTGACTTCTCACATAAACATCAATAATCAATACCCGCGTAGCTACTATGCAACCACACGACATCGTACTTTTACTACCGAAAGTAGTTCAACAATATCAACCAGTAAAACTTCCGCCGTTATTTCAATAAAATATTTTTGTCGTTTTTCAATCCAATAATAATTCGCTAGGGGTCCACCAATGATTGAGCCTTTCAGTATTTAATATTCCCTCGCTAAACCTAATATTCCCCAACCAATCGAATATAATATAACCACTTGCATACTTTGCAAAATTTATAAATACTACCCACAACTATAATATTATCTCAAATTCACACCATAATATTAAAAAATTATTTCGACAAAATTTAAATCTTTATTGATAAAATCTGGGGTCTCACATGCAACATATTATCCCTATACTCTGACCGACCAATTAAATAAAAATTAAACTTAGGTAGGTCATACTAGCGAAGGAATTCCCCGTCTCTCCCCTCCTAGTTCTTGTCTCACATCTCAGCCAGGGATCACATCCCTAAGCTTTGATACCAAATGTGACGCCCCCAAAACAGGAATACATCACCCATCTTGAATCGCCAGATACAAGGTACTGAATACAAATACAACTTAATTATACAACAGTCGTGTAAAATACGACAAAACATAGGCTGTGAGTTTTAATACAAATATTGTCATCTAGACAATATCCACACTCAATGGAGTCCTCATTACATTTATTATCACACTATTTCACAGAATAGTGAGGACTACTAATGCACCATCTAGGACCATCACTCTATTCCCCGACTAGTCCCACCTACGTTCTCATTTCCTGAAGAGAACATTGTAAGAAAGGGTGAGCTCAACTAGTCAAGTAAGAAATATTATGACTAAGATAATGCAGAATAAATTATCATTAGACTTCAACAATGTTAAACTGATAGAATATAATAGACTACAAGTTTAACTGCAACGGATCAAGCAATCCATTAGAAGAGTCAAGTAAGGTATAAAATCTACTATCTTCTATGATTTAAAAAGTTTTTCATCAACTTTATCGCTGAGACTCAGCTTAATAAATAAAATCGAATCATCCCCGCTCCACGACCAAGGATATTCACGTAATCATCAATGGTCATGGCTATCTATACCGAATAATCCTCGGTCATAATCATACCAACAACCGCCCACCAATGAACTACAGGCCAATGAGGACTTTTACCACATCATTCGTCACATTACGGTAATGATTATACCGAATAATCCCTGGTCATAATCATACCAAGTCCATCTATGCACGTAAGCCAAAGATAAATTTCATCACGATATAAGCATGAGGATGATGACAATGATATAATAATTCAATAAAATAAGTTCAAGAATAAATTTTAAAGATTTATAAATTAATTTATCCAGGAACCAATAACGTCCAAATTATCAACATGATACTGCTTTGTAGAGTAATATTCAAGAATGCTCAGAACAATATTTTCATGAAAAGATATTAGATGAAGCGCAAATATCAAGGATATTCCACTAATTTCATGGACTATAGAAGCCAAAGCTTTAACCAACTGAGTATAATAGAATATATGAAACTGCATATGGATTTTCGCCCGCTATGCGGTAATCCACGTAGATAGATCATTTCCACAATTTAATAAGGAATGAATACGAAGGATCATTCACCATGCATGTGGTAATCCACATGACAAAGTTATTCCAATGTAATAAAAAAGAATGGAATGATGAAGGATTCACCATGCGTGCGATAGATCGCATGTACATGTTATTCCCAATGTAATAATAAATAATGGAACCAGTCCGGCGTAAAAAGCACGTATACATGATATTCGATAGAATAATAAATAATGGAACCAGTCCCACAGAACGCACGCAGATGAGGATATTCGGCTGAATAATAAATAATGGAACCAGGTCCAGCCAGAACGCATGCATGGATATTCCGGCGTAATAATAAAGAATGGAATATTAGAAGAATTTCACCATATATGCAGATTGCGATAAATAAGTTATTCCAATGAGTAATAATAAGAATGGAATAACAATGTAATTCACGTGCATGTGATAGATCAAGCATGCAATGGTTATTCCAATGAATAATAAAGAATGGAATAATGTAAGAATTTCACCATGTATGCGATACTTCGTATAAACAGGTTATTCCAACATAATAATAAAGAATGGAATAACAGAAGTTCTCTTCATGAATATGAAAGAAATAATACCCCTTACAAGTACAACAAATAATATCCCTTACTAGTACAACAAATAATATCCCTTATGAGTATAACAAATAATATCTCTTACCTTAGAAAAACTGAATACTGGAGTAGTGAAGTAGCAGAATACTTTTCTTCTTTCTCTCTATAGTTTCTCTCTCTAGAGTTTCAGTGAATTCGTAAGAAATAATGAAGGAATGAGCTTCTATTTATAGGAGAATGGACTGAATAGTAACTAATTCATGAACGGTCCAGATTGATTTACTTTTAAATATATGGTTCATATTGATTTACTATTAAAACTTAAAGCAACGGTCCATACTGATTTACTATTAAAACTTTAAACCAGCGATCCATATTGATTTACTATTATAACTTTCCACCAGCGGTCCATATTGATTTACTATTATATCTTCAACCAACGATCCATATTGATTTACTATTATAACTTCAACCAACGGTCTGAAAAATTATCACATCTCCTCATGGAATAATATTGTACCCAAAAATGATTTGGACCGAAAAGAAATATATTTTTTGGGTGAATAGTACCCCGTGAATAGTACTTCAAGAATAGTACCCCGTGAATAGTACCCCGACACAAAAAGTGTCTCAAATACCCGAGTGAATAATACTAGAGTGAATAGTAACCGGGTGACTAGTAACCCGTGAATAGTACTCCGACACAAAAAGTGTCCTCAAATACCCGAGTGAACAATACTAGAATAAATAGTAACTGGGTGAATAGTAACCCGTGAATAGTACTCCGACACAAAAAGTGCCTCGAATACCCGATTGGTCAATATAACCTCCAGACATCAATTATTATCGAAATAAATGTTGATTTCTACTAACACTAGTAATCCCAACACAATGGAACTATCAATTTCATCTTTAATCAACACGAACTTATTCATCATTAATATTATAACTCATAATATTTAACAACGAGGTCGTTCCCAGAAAAGATGGGGCTTTCTGATAAGGATTTCTCCTTATTGGCGCGCAATTAGGTGACCAAACCTCTCGTTGACAGAACTTCTAGACATTGTCAATATTGCAAATAATAATATTAATAACTTTGCCGTCTCAATTATTGATTTAATAATATATCATATTATGCAGACGATACTGTGATAATAATTGAATCAATAATATGAGAGATATGATGCAGTAGTTACTGTAGCAATAATTGAACAAAACTGAGTGACTTATCACGTAAGCATCGATAATCAATACCGTGTGCTACTATGCAACCACGCGTATTACTGTACTTTTACTACCTAGTAGTTCAATAGTTTTAACGGTAACACTCGCCGTTATTTTTAATAAAAGATAATTATGTCATTTTCTAACTACGACAATACTTCCGTTGTGGGGTCCACCAATGATTGTGCCGTCATACGGATATTCCCGACAAAAAGAATATTCTCCGACCAATCGAATATTATACAACAACTTGCATACTTTGCAAAATTTATAAATATTACCCACAACTATAAAATTATATCAAATCCACACCATAATATTAAAAAAAATATTTCGAGAAATTTAAATCTTTATTCATAAAATTTGGGGTCTATCAGTAGTGCAAAGATGAACAAGTGTTGAGATGAACATGACCAACTGGTGATACAAATGAATATCTTTAGCCTGTAGTGCAAAAATAAATATTTGATTCAAGATGTATCTTGATTGATGTTACAGAGATAAAATATTGATGATGGACTTTTAAATCTTAGAAGATAGTAGAATTCTTTCTCTACTTGACTCTTCTAATGGATTCTTTGCTTCCTTACTTGCATTGTTGATCTAAAACTTGTTGTCTATTATATTTTATCAGTTTTTTCCCTATTGAAGACTAATGATAATTTGTTGTATATTATCTTAGTTATAATAGTCTTTACTGGGCTAGTTGAGATCACCCTTTTCCTTTTTGTTACATTGATCTTCTCAAGATGAGAGAATCTAGCAGGAACTAGCCGAGGTATGGAGTGATGATTCAAGATAGTTGTTTTAGTAGTCCTCACTATTTTGTAAAATAGTGTATCAATAATTGTAATTAGGACTCCTTTTGAGTTTGTATACTGTCTATTAGACAATATTTGTATTCAAACTCACAGTATATGTGTTGTCATATTTTGCACGACAATTGTATTATTGAAGTTGTATTTGTTTCTGTACCATATATTTGGCGACTCTGAATGGGTGATGTATACCTATTGTGGGGGCGTCACAGTTGGTATCAAAGCTTAGGAATATGATCCCTGGCTGAGATGTGAGACAAGAACTAGGAGGGGAGAGACGGGGAGTTCCTTCGCTAGTATGACCTGACTAAGTTTATTTGGTCGGTCAGAGTATAGGGATAATATGTGACATGTTAATTAACCCTTGTTTTGTGGTAGTATTTGAGAATGGCAGCTGCAAATATTAACAATGAAGTGAATCAGATCGTGGAGACACCTTTAATCACCACCTAGGGGAATGTGCAACAAGAAGGCAATATTCCTCCTGTAAACAACACTACCGAACAAATGATGAATGATGGGATGTTTAGAAGCTTTTTGCAGTTCATGTAAAATCAGATGAGGGACACCTGTGCACAAAATATGGGTGGAAATGATAGCAATGCGCAGCTTGTCACAACCAAGCAGTTCAAGGAGTTGGGACCACCAGAATTTGAGGGAAAGCCGGATCCGATTAAGGCGAAAACGTGATTCAAACAAATTACCAAGATATTCGATGTCTTGGGATGCACGGAGGAACAAAAGGTTCCATTCGCCACCTTTATGTTCGGCGGTGAGGCAGATTACTGGTGGGAATTTGTGAAGCTTACCCAGCTTGCCGCACTCAACATGTCTTGGGAAACGTTTCAGAAACTATTTAATGACAAGTACTTTTCTGAAAGTATTCTTTATATGAAGGAGGTGAAGTTTATCAGACTGGAACAAAAAAACATGACGATGTCCCAATACGAGGCAAAGTTTGCAGAGTTATCCAGGTTTGCACCTCATTTGGTCGAGAATGAGGAACAAATGACGAGGATGTTTCTAAGAAGTCTAAAACCCGAGATTCGGCAATATCTTATCTCTCATAAATTTTCTTTATATTCAGATGTTGTCAACATGGCTCAATTATTAGAGCGAGATAATGAGTATACCCAATCGAGGGACCACAATTAGGGTCATACCGGTGACAACAGTCATCAAAGCGATGATAACCAGCGGGGAGGAAAGAATACAGACAAAAGCAGTAACCACTCGGGTGGTAATCGTGGCCATGATAATAGGAGAGGTGAGTCAAGTGGAAATTTCAGAAAGAGGATATTCAATAATGATGGGAAGACATCAAAGACCAAAGACCAAAGACCAAAGACCAAAGACCAAAGACCAAAGACCAACAACAAATTCTAGGGGAGGAGAACGACCGCCAGTTCGATGCTATACATGTTGAGAAGAGGGACACATAAGTCCAAACTGTTCACAACCTTCCAAGGTGTGTTTCAGTTGTGGAAAAGAAGGTCATATAGCCCGGTTTTGTCCGGTAGCGAAGTCAAGTCCAGCTGGGACAGTGACACCAAAGGTGACTATGGACAAAACAAAGTCGGTGGTTCAAGGGAGTGCGTTTGTCGTGACTAGCCAAAATGCGAGAAACCCAAACGAGGTGATCACGGGTAAGCTAATTATAAACTCTTGCAAAGTTTATACCTTATTAGATACTGGTTCTACCAATTCTTTTATCTCTCCTGCTTGTGCTCAATTTTTAAACTTGACTCCAGAGAAATTAGACCTTAACTTATCTGTTGAGACTCCGTTAGGAGAAACTTTCATTACATCTACTGTTTATAAATCTTACTTGATTCAAGTTAAAACCATAACATTACCTGCCGATCTTATTTCATTGAAAATTCTTGCATTTGATCTGATTTTAGGGATTGATTGGTTAACCACACATCATGCTAAAATTGATTATTTTTGTAAGGTTGTTAGTTTTCATATTCCTAACCAACCTATTATGCGAATTCAAATAACCAAACCATTAAATTCAATCACTGTCATATCAAGCCATAAAGCTATTCGTTTATTAAAAAATAGATGTCAAGCTTCTTTAGCCCATGTCACGGACTTGAACAAAAACACGTCAGATTTGAATAATATTTTTGTTGTTAGTTAATTTCCTGACGTATTTCCTGAAGAACTTCCCGGTCTACCCCAGAACGTGAAGTTGAATTCTTTATTGATCTTGAACCTGGTACAAAGCCCATTTTTAAACCCCATATCGAATGGCTCCTATTGAACTTCAGGAGTTAAAGGTCTAACTACAAGAGTTATTGGACATCGGTTTCATTCGTCCTAGTACATCTCCTTGGGGTGCTCCTATGTTATTTGTAAAGAAGAAAGACGAGAGTATGCGACTTTGTATTGACTACCGAGATTGAACCATGTAACCATTAAGAATAGGTATTCTCTACCTCACATTGATGACTTGTTAGACCAGTTGCAAGGAGCACAATTCTTTTCAAAGATCGATCTTCGTCCTGAATATCATCAGCTGAAGATTAAAACTGAGGATATTCCAAAGTCTGCCTTCAGAACTCGGTATAGGCATTATGAATTCTTAGTCATGTCTTTTGGATTGACTAATGCTCCTGCTTCTTTAATGGATATGAAGAATCGTGTGTTCAAAGAATATTTGGATCAGTTCGTTGTTGTCTTTATTGATGACATCCTCATCTATTCCAAAAGCCGTAAAGATCATGAGCACCATTTGAAGATGGTACTACAAAGGCTTCGTGATAACAAGCTATATGCCAAGCTGAATAAATGCAAGTTCTGGCTTGAGGAAGTAGCATTCCTTGGGCACGTGGTGTCAAAACATGGAATATCTGTTGACCTGGCGAAAATTAAAGCAATACAAAGTTGGGAGCAACCAAGTTTGGTGACCAAGCACGTAGCTCGGGCTTAATGGTTATTATCAGAGATTCATGGAAGGATTTTCTCGAATCGCTACTCCATTAACTCGGTGACTCAGAAAGATACAAAATTCTATTGGAGCGAGGATTGTGAGAAGAGTTTTCAAGAGCTCAAGAGGAGACTCATTTCTAAGACTGCTCTCGACAATTCCATCTGGTTCGGATGGATTTGTTATCTACAGCGATGCTTCAGGCAAAGGGTTAGGATGTGTTCTCATGCAACATGGAAAAGTCATAGCCTATGCCTCGCTACAACTCAAAGAATATGAGTGAAATTATCCTACTCATGATTTGGAGTTGGCAGCAGTCGTTTTTGGATTAAAAATCTGGAGACACTACCTGTATAGGGAGAAAGTGGAGATCTATACAGATCATGAAAGCCTCAAATATTTCATCACCCAAAAGGAACTCAACATGCGGCAATGATGTTGGCTTGAGCTGTTGAAAGATTACGATCACACCATCCAATATCATCCTGGAAAAGCAAACGTGGTAGCTGACGCATTGAGTAGAAGATCATATGCGGGTATGAGTGCAATGTTGTTAACACAAAGGTCCCTTTTGTATGACTTGCAAAGGATGGAGATAGAGGTAAAGGCTCCAAGTACCCACATGATGATATCAAATATACGAGTAGAACCGACTTTAATCGATAAAGTTAAAGTTGCTCAAGCTACAGATATGAAGCTGATGCGTATGAAGAAGAAAATGCAAGAAGGTGCTATTCCAGAAGCAAGAATTGATGAAGAAGGAATACTTCGAGTCAACTCCAGACTTTGTGTTCCTAACGATTCTGACTTGAAGCATAGAATAATGATGGAGGCACACAACACACCGTTTGCAATCCATCCTGGGAGTACCAAAATGTATCATGATCTTTGACATACATTTTGGTGGAACAATATAAAGAGAGAGATCGCGAAGTTTATCTTGAGGTGTTTAAATTGTCAACGTGTAAAGGCAGAGCATCAAGTGCCAAAGGGTCCATTGCAACCACTTGAGATTCCGAAATGGAAGTGGGAACACATTACTATGGATTTTGTTATGGGTCTTCCCAAGGTTTCTCAAGGCATAGATGCGATTTGGGTTATTGTTGATAGATTAATCAAGTCTGCCCATTTCTTGCCTATACGAGAGACTTATTCCCTTGAACGTCTTGCTAATATGTACGTAAATGAGATTGTGAGATTGCATGGCATGCCAGTATCCATAGTTTCGGATCGTGACCCAAGATTCACTTCACGATTTTGGGTTAGCTTGCAGAAAGCTATGGGCATAGATTTATGATTCAGTTTGGCATATCATCCTCAAACGGATGGGTAATCAGAGAGGACTATTCAAACTCTTGAAGATCTATTAAGACTCTGTGTCCTAGATTTCAAAGGGAGTTGGGATAAGTACCTACCATTGGTGGAATTCTCCTACAACAACAGTTATCGGGCAAGTATAAGCATGGCTCCATTTGAAGCATTGTATGGACGAAAGTGTCGCTCCCCAGTATGTTGGGATGAGGTGGGAGAAGCAACATTATTGGGACTAGAATTGGTACGCATAACTACAGAAAAGATCCAAACGATTCGACAACGTATACAATTAGCATAGGATTGACAAAAGAGTTATGTGTATCTTCATCAAAAGGACGTAGAATTTAATATTGGGGATCATGTATTGTTACGTATTGCTCCATGGAAGGGAGTTACAAGATTTAGGAAGAGAGGAAAACTCAATCCAAGATTTATTGGTCCATTTGAGATTCTTGACCGAATAGGAAATGTGGCCTATAGACTCGTATTACCTCTAATCATGTCTCGTGTTCGTAATGTTTTTCACATATCTATGCTTCGTAAATATGTGAAAGACCTGAACCACATTATTGAGTTAGAATCGAACGAGATAGCCGAAGATTTAACGTACGAGGAGGTACCTGTTAAGATCTTGGATAGGAAAGAGCATATCCTACGCACCAAGGTTATACCACAAGTTAAGGTTTTGTGGAGAAACCATGCTATTGAAGAAATGACCTGGGAGTTAGAAGCAGAAATGAAAGCGAGGTATCCTCACCTTTTCGACACACCAGTTACGTACATCAATTTCGAGGACGAAATTTCATAAGAAGGGAAGGTTGTAAGACCCCAACTTTTTAATGAATTAAATCAAATTCCTCTATTTATTATTTTGAATAATAAAATGTTAATTTGATATAATACTTTGGTTATGGGTGAAATGTGCAAATTTAATAAAATAAACAAGTGGTTATAAAGTATTCATTTTGTCGGGGAATATTCGTTTGGTCATGGAATATTCTTTCTGTCGGGGAATATTCGTACGACGGCGCAGCCATTTGTGGGCCCCATAACGGATAACTATCGGATGAAAAAAATGACAAGTTTGAGTTTTTATAAATAACGGCGTAATGGTTACCGTTAACACTGTTGGAATACCTGGTGGTTAAAATACGTGAATGTGGCGTGGCATTAAAAGAAAGACACGGTGATTGCATAATATTTTTGAAATTATTGATTCTTACGTAAGAAGTCACTACTAAATAATTTTACAGTAATTACTGTTCAATATTTTATTTTATTGGTTCAATAATTGTTGCGTTGATATTTTATATTATTGTTGTTTCAATAATTATCACTGCACAATATCTCCATTATCAGATCAATAATTGATATTATTTGAATAATATTATTAGATAACATTATTGGCAATATCTAAGGAAGTTCTATCTAGGAAAGGGATTTGGTCACCTAATTGCGCGCCAATCAGGAGAAATCCTTATCGGAAAGCCCCATCTTTCTTGGGAACGACCTAGTTGTCATAATTGTGATTCTGTAATATTATTTATGAATAATTAGTTATTGATTTATATGATAAGGAAATATTTATTTTATGTGGATATAAATGATGGATATATTTATTTTATGTGGACATAAATGATGGATATATTTATTTTATGTGGTTATAAATGAAGGAATTAATACTAAGGTGTTTTATCAGCATTTTGTCGGAATGGAGGTTTTGAAAATCGTTCGTATGTGGATTTCGGTCATTTTTCGTTTGGAATTTGAAAAAAAATTAAACTTACAAAGTTGTAGAGAATTAAATTTCCTATGGAAAGCACATGAGATTCGAATTTTCTGATAAAATGGCTATTTATTATGAATTATTAAAGTTTCGGAAAATAAAATATTTTTATTAAAAATATGGTGGGGCCCACTTTTGGTTGGTGAGTAATGAAATGTGCTGGAATTTATTTTCAAAAGTGGTGGGCTTGAATAGTTGTAGGTAAAGCCATCAGGTAGCCGGTTAGTCTGCTATGGCGTTCTAAGCATTTTCCTATAAATAGGGTGCTTAGCTAGAATTAAAAATCACACCAGAAACAAGTTTTCTCTCTTTCTCTCTCTATATTATCGATCGTATTTTGTGAGTATTTAGATACTTTGTGAGTTGGTATTCATCAGTGCAAGTTTCCTTCAGCCTTATTCCGATATTCCGATCATAAGTACTGATATTTTGAGGTAAGGGATGTTGTTTTCTTTCTAATGATGTTATTCTTTCAATATCATTATACCGAAATATTGGTATAGATTTTATTGTGGAATTTCTACCTTTTTGTGTCGGGGTTACTATTCACGTATACAGCACTATTCACGAATACGATACTATTCATCGAAAAATGAAATTTTCTCCTTTTTATCCAAGATGTCTATTATGGTTACTATCTTTGATTGTATCCATGTTTTGATCTTTATTTTTGAATTCTGCTTCACAATTGGTTATTATGGAGTATTTTTGAACTTGGATAAACTAAAGTACGAATCCCTAATATTTTATCTTTTATCCCACTGGATTCGTTTTCTTTCAGATATTTTTCATCATCCTCAGTCCTAAATAATGATATTACTGAATATCTTTGGCCTGTAGTGCAAAGATGAATGATTACCTAATGAATATCTTTGGCCCGTAGTGCAAAGATGAACATGTGTTGAGATGAACATGACAAACTGGTGATACAAATGAATATCTTTGGCCTGTAGTGCAAAGATGAATATTTGATTCAAGATTTATATTGATTGATGTTACAGAGATACAATATTGACGATGGACTTTTAAATCTTAGAAGATAGTAGAATTCTTTCTCTACTTGACTCTTCTAATTGGATTGCTGTTTCCGTTGCAGTTGTTGATCTAAAACTTGTTGTCTATTATATTTTATCAAATTTTCCCTGTTGAAGACTAGTGATAATTTGTTGTATATTATCTTAGTCATAATATTCTTTACTGGGCTAGTTGAGCTCACCCTTTTCCTTTTTGTTCCATTGTTCTTCTCAGGAGGAGAGAATTTAGCAGGAACTAGCCGGGGTATGGAGTGATGATTAAAGATAGTTGTTTTAGTAGTCTTCACTATTTTGTAAAATAGTGTATCAATAATTGTAATGAGGACTCCTTTTGAGTTTGTATAATGTCTATTAGACAATATTTGTATTCAAACTCACAGTATATGTGTTGTCGTATTTTGCACGACAATTGTATTACTGAAGTTGTATTTATTTATATACCATGTATTTGGCGACTGAGAATGGGTGATGTATACCTATTTTGGGGGCGTCACAAACAAGCCCTAATGTGATTAGGAAATCTTTAATATAATTAGGAAACCCTAATTATAATTTAGAAATCATAATTTTCTAATTTTAAAACCTAATTAAAAAAAATAAATTAATTTTTAAAACCTTACGGTTAAACCCTATAGGTCAAACCCTAAGGGTCAAACCCTAAGGGTTGTAGCAAGTTACTAGAATGCCCTTAAAAATGGAAGCTAAAAGCCTAAAATGCCCTTGTTGCATTATTGAAGGTTGCTTGTATATCTTGCCATATTTTGAGTTGGTGAACAATTATATATCAGCCATGTGACTTAAATGAATACAAATCAACAACTATCTCAGCCAATTCATTTACATTCATCATATAGATAGATCAAAGAGAGAGAAAGTCAACAAATCTTGCTTATTTGCTATTTTACACTCAACCAAACTTTTCTCTCTCCTTACCCACGAAATCCATAAGTGGATCAGTCCCTAGAATGATCCATAGTATCTCAAGAATAGATCATGATGATCAGATTCTAGGATCAAAGCCTAACGAGGTATAAACCCTAAATTTGCTAAATCTTGTTAGATGATATGATTTGTTGTTTTAAGTTGTGTATTTGGGTGTTATTTAGTGATCTCAGATGTTACATCAAGGATCCATAACATTTAGATGCATGAAATTTAAATTTTCAAAAATCTGGAAAAGTTGAAAAAAGTTGCATGACAGCCATATGTCAGGGCCCAAAGATCTTTATCTATTAGTTGTTTGTTGTGTTTTAAGTTATAAACTTGTAGTATGTCATGAGGACTATGATCTGGAACTTGAATCAAGGTCAGATCATGTCTAGAACTCAAGATATGAGTGGTCAAAGTAGGTTGACTGATCATGGGAAACCATTTCTGGGCAACCCAGATTTCCCAGGAACCTCCTGACAAGATTTTGCAGGCTCTAGATCTTGATCTATGTTAGTGTTTAGACCATGTTGTTGTTTGATCTTTGTAGCCTGTCGTTTGAACTACATATCCAAGCCCTTAGAATAAAGAGATCTTGCACATAATCATAGATAATCGTGGTCAAACAACCATTGACCAACTTGTCGGATGAAGATTCTGGGTAACCTAGAAATCTTCAAAGGCGTTTCCTGACCAGTACTTTGACCGACCAATATCGCGTTAATGTAATGTTGTTAGGTTGATGTAATGTTATATAAATGTACCCTGCCATCTCTACTACAAGTATGAACCATTAGATTTCTTAAAGCAGACCCAGACTGCAAGATATAAGGATCTAAATGTAGCACCATGAACTGTTCTTCATTTTCTGGAAAACCCAAAAATGAAGAACAACGTTGTCAGGTTATTGGATCGCTTGAATCTCTCTGATCTGTTGTAGAATGGCCATGAAACTTGATTTTAGTTGTAGTATTACACTTATACTACATGATTAACACCTTAGTTACTTAGAAATCATAACAACCAAAGATTTAATGGTGGTCAAATTAGCTAACTCGTTAACTGGCTATGAGTTTTTGGGTTTCCTCAAGAACACTGAAGAACACCAATAGCGACAGATTTGTCGCCTAAAGCCACTTTTAGCGACAGTTTACTTAGTAAATTAATTATTTTATTTAATAAATAGAGAAAATGGTTTTTAATTATTAAAAATTAATATTAAATTCCTAAAAATTATTTTAAAGCCTAAAAATGGGTTTATAATTATTTTGAATATATTTCATTAATATTTAATATTTTTGGTATTTAATTTATTTAATTATAATATTAAATAAATTAGTTAAAAATGATTTTAATACTTGAAAAATCATGAAAAATTATATTATGGTATAAGAAAATATTTTAAGTTATTTTTAATGACTTTTGATATTTTGTGATGAATTTCATTAATAAATTAATATTAATGATAATTAATTTATTTAGTAAATATATTAAATAAATTATGAAAAAAAAATAGAATTAATGATTTAAAAATCATATAAAATGATTTAAGTGTTATAAAATATAACTTTTGATATTTTGTCATGAAAACATTAATATTTAATAATAATGGCAATTATCGGATAATGGATTTAAAGGTTTAAAAATCATATAAATATAATTTTAAGTTATTAAAATACTTTGATATATTATAAATGTATTATAATATTATGGTGTGATTTTCATTAATATTTAATATTAAATAAATATTAATGATAAGAGAATAATGTGGTATTTAATTCATATAAATACGATATTAGTGATTGAAAAATCATGATAAATGATAATAATTATTTTAAAATTATTATGAGCTTATGAAAAATATTTTGACTGATAACAAAAATTATCTAAGATAATTGTTAAGTGTTTAGGCAGAGTTTAATTGAACTTAAACTCGATAATTATCCGATTAAGCAATCGGGATGTCAGAATTATACCGAACTCGACCCAGACTGTAAAAGTTTGACTTGAGGTTAGGTTTTATGTATTTTATAGACTGATAGGATTATGTGATAATGTGTTTAGGTTATTTTATATTGTGATGATATTATTCTAATTTGTATATCGGTACTATTTATATATTAGGTCTCCAGACAAAGCTATATAAATTGTGTAATCGTAATCGACCGAACATGCAAGTTTTCTCTAACTCAACCTTGAGTTATAATTTTGCGTATATGCTTGTGATTAATCATTGATGATTATCAAGTCTATGAATTGTTGAATCGCACTCTGTGCACATTGCATATATTGATCAGGTATGAAAGGCTGATCACCTTCATTACCATTCGGTCCAGATATAATTGTTCATTTCCATGTTTGTTCAGCTATAAAAATTTGTTCATGCTAGTTCTCAATTATATTACAGAATTTTAGCAAGCTTATTGTACAATTCCTTCCATCATGATATATCTTTAATTTAATAAATTTAAACTTGCTGGGCAAACTTGTTGCTCACCCTTGCTATATCTTGATTAACATTGCAGATTAAGACGAATACATCGGATACAAGAAAGGACAAAGACAAGTCCAGCTTGGAATAATATGTGCAGCTAGAAATGTAACAGTATTATATGATAATAACATTATATGTTAGATATGTTATGAATTATGTAATAAGTTAAGGTTACTCGACCTTGGAGAATAGTGTGTAAAGTTTAATGTATAAACAATTTATGTTTATATCTTCCGCAATAGTTATAGAATTTGATTGTACCAGATCCACAGTGATTCGGGACCTAGATCTGGGGACCTCACAATTGGTATCAAAGCTGTAAGTTATAAACCTAGGGTAGGATTACCTTAGACTAATAACCGCAGTGATTAGGATAAGGTCTAACTCAAATAGAGTTAGTGAGTCTGTAAGATTCAAAGATGAATCTCGGCGGGTTATAAAGATACAGAGTTCCCTAACTCTGATAATAAATGTGAACAGTAGTGATGAATAGATAGAGTCTAAAAGACTAAAAGTACAAGGACAAGAGATCGTAAAACAAGATGATCATAGTATAGAAATAAATCGTAATATATACAGTGAGATCACCATGTGATCTGATAAGTTTATAGTATGGAGAAGGATCAAGAGAATGATTGAAAAGTTTATGGCAAGATTGATGTGTGTCAATTGTACTATGAATTGGTACAGATTTAGGAAAGGATTATGAATACGGATTAAACCAAATTCGTATTGAGAATGGAGTTAAGATTTCGTGGGGATTTCAATTGAGGACTCTTGAAAGCAGCTGAGTTGTATGATTCCTTGTTATGGGCAGGGAATTGTACTTAGTGTAACAACCACTTAGTTTCTGGTACTGATAATCGTTAAAATGTCTGCGTCGCGCTATTTGCTATATACCTGTTGAGAAGGTGATTATTTTCTCAGGTGTATAACATATAGGTAGGGTATAGTTAGAGAATATAAGGTTAAGTATGAGTTCTTAAAACTCATACTTATGATACGTTCGTGACTCATAATTATATGAAATATTTATGAACCCCTCAGCAAATGGACGCCAAAGGTCTGTCTAGGATAAGTTCTTAAACTCGTATGATTGTGGCAAGTTTCTGAACTCATAAGTGTGGTAAGTTTGACGAACTGGGTAGAACTAAGTGTGAATGGAGTATTGAGGATAATAGGAACAAATAAATTGATTAAGCAATTTATTATTAGTGGAGACATATGTTTTCCAAATCTCCTAGCTATGCTAGACTTCAAAATTTTTGACATCAAGCTAAATACGCACTATGTGCTTTTGAAAATGAATTTTTATTCTCAACTCCTGGTGACCATTGTGTATGAGTGGACTTCGGGCCACCGACACATCGTTACCTGTTGAGATGATAAAACTGAATTGCAATGGTTTTTGGAAAGGTTTAAAGAATAGTCTATGCTACTTATTTTAGCTAGACGATAATGATTTGAAATATCAAAACATATTTTTATTTATCACTTATGTACCATGTAACCTGGTGCAGAGATGATAAAAAGTTGATGGAGTTGTAAATATATGAATACTTAGTGTTGAATATTATCTAAAATCGTTGTTCCACTATTGTATGATGTGTTATGACAAAGTCATACAATGAAGGCATCCTCAAACGGGCTATTAATACAGTACGACATCATGACGTCATTTTCAAACTATTTTCAAAATTTTAATTTGCCAACGGGGTTTGACTACACCTTAATATTTCGTTTGAAATTGATTATTGATATGAGTTTAAGCTATTCGATTCGGCTAGACCAACGTTTTGAAAACTCTAAGTGTTCTTTGAAAATTTTCCCGAACCAAATTTTTTTAGTGCGGAATTCTATAATAAGACTGAGGTGAACTGTGCAGAGTGGATAAAATTATTCAATAGTGAGAATATTCGCGAGAAATGATTAAAGTATACGTACTAGTAACGGTAGTTTACATTCTTCGTGATTGTAAACATACTGTTAACCTTTGTAATGGGTAAAGTACCTTTTTCTAAATTGAAATAGGTCAAGGGTAGTAATACCTATAAACCTCAGTAGTTCATGGTCTATATGACTCATCAACACAATTTCAAAATTTTAACTCTTCTGAGAGATGTTTTGGGTAGTATGTGATGCTGTGTATGAAAGGTATAAGGTGTAAGGTAAATTTCGGGGACGAAATTTTTAGAAGAAAGGGTGAATGTGACAACCCAAGAATTTAGATAATTATTTAAATCTTAAAATATTGAATTAAGGTTAAATAATAAACCTAGACATAAAATAAATATATGGATTTGGCATTTTTGAAGGATTTTTATGGATTTAAAAATTTTTGTGGTGAATTATTCAGGATTAAGTATATAAGTATATATGTTCTATGTATATGGTATTATATGAGTACAGAATGTGGTTAAGGGTCAAGGGTTGACCAAATAAATTGTATCAGTGTCAAACCGTAATATTATATTCGAACGTCGACGTTTAGTTAGAAAACCCTAGCGATTAATAAGAAACCCTAATTTTAGTTTCGGGAATTTAAAACCCTAATTTGAAATATGATAACCCTAATTTAGGGGATTAAAGACTTAAGTGTATTAATTACAAACCTAATTAGGGATAACCCTAATTGATTAGTTAGAAAACCCATATTTCTGGATTAGAAACCCTAATCTATAATTAGGGATAACCTAATTGTAAATTTAATAATTTTAATATTAATTAGATAACCTTGATCCTAATTAACAAGCCCTAATGTGATTAAGAAATCTTAATTTTCTAATTTTAAAACCTAATTAGAAAAAAAACTTATTAAGATGCCAAATACATGGTACATAATACAAATAAAAACTTAATTATACAACTATTATGTAACATAAGCTGAGAGTTTTAAAACAAATATTATCTTCTAGACAATATTCAAACTCAAATGGAGTCCTCATTATAATTATTATCACACTATTTTATAAAGTAGTGAGGACTACTACAACCACCATCTCGGACCATCACTCCATTCCCCGACTAGTCCCAGCTATGTTCTAATTTCGTGAAGAGAACAATGAAAGCAAAAGGGTAAGCTCAACTAGCCTAATAAGAAATATTATGACTATGATAATGCAGAATAAATTATAGTTAGCCTTCAACAGTATAAAAACTGATAAAATATAATAGACAACAAGTTTAACTACAGCGGAACAAGCAATCCATTAGAAGAGTTAAGTATAGCATGATGTCTACTATCTTCTATGATTTAAAAGTTCATCATCAATATTTCATCTATGTAACACAACTCAAAAAATAATCCACATCACCGAATTATCCATGCAATACGGGCCAATGATATTCGTGATAATGCCAAACAACTGTCCATCAATGCACTACAGGCCAATTCAGACTTTTACCACATCATTTGTAACATTACAGGTCATGATTATACCGATACATAATTCTTGGTCATAATCATACCCATCAATAGTCCATCTATGCACTACGGGCCAAAGATGACTTTCATCACAATATAAGCATTAGGATGATGACAATGATATAAGAAAAATAATCAAGTGAGATTAAGGATACATATTAAAAATTTATAATTTAATTTATCCAGAGTTTAAGAATGTCCAAATTGTCAACATGATAACTAATTTGTGGAGTAATTTGGACAGAAAAGAAAATAATTTTTTTTCGTGAATAGTACCCCGTGAATAGTACCACGTCAATAGTACCGTTTGTATGAATAGTGTCGTATGTATGAATAATGCCGTATGTATGAATAGTACTCCGGCATGAAAAGATTAAAATTTAATAAGAAAGCTCAGAAAAATATTTTCGTGAAACGATACTAGATGAAGCGCAAAATTCAAGGATATTCTACTAATTTCAAGAAGTATAGAAGCAATACTTATCAAAATAAGTGTAGATTTAGGAATATGAAACAAAATATTATTACTTACATACTATAGAGTATGGAAGAAAATAATATTTTTTACGAATATTGAACGAAAATAATATCTCTTACCATAAAAGGAGAGTAACTGTAATACCCGAAAAAAATAAATTAATTAAATATTAAATATTATTTTGTTTTAAAACATATTAATTGGACTTTGTCATTTATTGGGTCAAATTAGTCATTTAATTTATGTGGGCTAAGGTATTAATAAGTGTTGGGTAAATTAAATTGGTAAAAATTGGGCTTTAAACTAAGTGGGTCTAATTTATAATTGTGTAATTTTAAATCCTATTAAAAATTGGAGAGTTAATAAGAAATATTAATAAATAAATAACAATTAAAACCTAAACTTTCTTATTACTTATACGCACTGGGGAAAAAAAAAGAAGAAGCGACGCCGCACCAGTTAGAGAGATTTGAGAGAAGGAGGCTTATGCAATTCATTGTGGGTTGAAGAAAGAATTTGCATCAGGTTTGTCTTTATACCTGATCAATAGTTGATTTATTATATATATAAATATTTGAAAAGTTGGTTGAAGGCCTACAGCAGGTTTCTGACAATATTATATATATATATATATAGTTTATATGTTACTAAGTTTATTAGATTATCGTGTAGAAATGTAAAAGATTGATTAATATATATATATATATATATATATATATATATATATATATATATATATATATATATATATATATATATATATATTGAACTCAATTTGTAAAATAATAAGGATTATAAATATATCATGTTTATATATATGATGATGCACGTTGGATTGCCTGTAGAAAGATAGGCATAGTGTAGATTTTATATATATATATATATATATATATATATATATATATATATATATATTATATTTTAATAATCTTTTGGCATATATATTTTAATATTCATTGGGCCATGAAATTTGTATACAAAATTAGTAAATCAATTGAAGTTATATTTTTTAATTTGAATTAATTAATTTTACTAACATAGTTATAAATGTTTTAATAATAAAAAATTTAATAGTATTATGTTATTAATGATTGGATTGTAATAAAAATCTTATTAAATTATTTAGATTGAACGGAGAGAGTCTAAACGAGTTTTGGAATATACTTTGGGTATTACATTGCTTAATCCAGGTATGGATTCCGTACTCTTTCAGCGAGACTATTTTGTTTTTAATTTGTTCGTTTCATTTTTCGTTTGAAATTTAGTTTTGCCTCTCATAATTGTTCCTTCTTAAATTCGTGAGAATGTTTCATTTTGGCATTAGTATTTGAAACTAGTATTTGTACTCTTTGGTCTAGTGTGTCATGGTTAATATTTATTTCGATCTTTTTAAAAAGTACATGTTAATATTTTTGGAGACTTTATGTTGATATTTCGTTTCAGTTTAACATGTACATGTTAGAACCCCTTTGTTGTGTCGTATGTGTTGTGACATTATATTTTGTTAGAATACCGTATGGTATACCTGAGCTATAACCATTTGTGGGGGTACCACATGCATGTCCTCTTGGCACCGAGGCATGACACCTTCCGTGGCAGTGTGATCAGTCCACGGTATCTCCGTTTTGTGCTCCGGTGGGAGTTGGGCATTTGGTGTTTTGTTATGGGAGGCGTATTGGTCGACCCTAGTTTTCTGTTCTGTTCTGCGGAGAGGTGATGTTTGTGCCAAACACGCCTTCTGATTTTGCATGCATCTGGATTGCGCAGTCCAGTGTGTGATTGCCTGTGTGGCATTATTTTGATTGCCTGTGTGGCAAGGTATATTACCATTTATTCTGAGCTCGGTATGAAATAACACCCAACCATTTAATTCAGCCTATTATTTCGTTGTTTTAGTTTTGTTCGTTTCGTTTCGTTTCATTTAATTGAGTTAGTTATTTCGGTTCATTATTTGTATTCTATATTCGTACTGGGCATTTGGCTCATGCTGTGTTTTTCTTCCGGCAGGTAATTATCAGGGGAATCAAGGGCAAGTGTGACGAGAGCTCCCTTTTATCCAAATGGTTTAGATATATTATATTTAGGTTGTGATACGTTACTTTGTTCGGAATTGTAATAATTATTTTAGATTATGGTTTGAGGTAGTTTGATATTTATTATGGTTGACTTGTGGTATTTATCAGATATTAAGACTATTATTTTGGGTCTTGAGCCTTGCTATTAAATTCATCAGTTTTGTTATGTTTTGAGTAACCTCTCTTTCTATTTCGGAAATGGGGTGTTACAGAGTTGTTATTAGAGCTTAGGTTCTTTCTTGTAGAAAACCTATTTAGGTTTGACCTGTGAGTTATGGGTAGACTTATGGGTTAGGTTTTTGTTTTGTTTGACTTTCTGTTCAGCTATCATATCCGCTATATTCAAATTTGTCTCTAATCTGCTTGTTTATATTCTTGATCTCTTTCTTAGATGGCTCGTATATCTGCTA
This sequence comes from Panax quinquefolius, assembly GCA_020205615.1. Classification (NCBI taxonomy): domain Eukaryota; kingdom Viridiplantae; phylum Streptophyta; class Magnoliopsida; order Apiales; family Araliaceae; genus Panax; species Panax quinquefolius. The sequence goes on from CM035162.1 coordinate 68,085,228, forward strand.
GAGTTGCTAGGAGGCGAGGCAACAATAGAGGAAGAGGTGAGGGTCAGCCCAATGAGCAACCTAATGATCAGATAAATGCTCAATTGGCTACCTTGGTGAATCATGCGGTGAATCAGGCTTTACCTTAGTTGGTGGCACATGTTGTACAGGCAATGCAACAGCCGCCACCAAAAATTCCTGAGCAAGGGAATCCGGGAAATAATGGTTAGCAAGCAAATGTAGAGGAATGAAATGTAGATGGTCATGATCAGCATGTGGTTCCAATGTATGTATGGTTGAAGATGTTTCAAAAGAAGAAACCACATTCATTCACTTCAGCTCTGACTCCAATTGATGTAAAGAATTGGATTGCTCAGCTAGAGAAGATCTTTGATGTGTTGGGATGCTCCGATAATTTGAAAGTGCTGCTTGCAGCTTATAAGCTAGAAGGGGATGCACAGAGGTGGTGGAAAGCGATGAAAGTAACGAAGGGTGATGGTTATGCTGAGGCTCGTAGCTGGGCAGAGTTTTGTGAGGTCTTTTATCACCTGTACTTCCCAGCTGCTGATAAAGAGGCCTATGCTAGAGACCATCTGTCTATTCGGCAGAAAGATGATGAGTCCATCACTGATTTCATGATGAGGTTCACCAAGCTGGCAAGATTTGTGGGAAGCTCAGCAGGGACCGCAAAAGAACATGCAGAGAAATTTAAGTGGCGGATTCATTATAGGTATCGCCAACATCTTATAAACAACAAGTTTGCAGATGTGTCAGCAGTGGCTAATGCAGCCAAAAATATTGAGATGGAGCGACATGACTTTTGGTCTTCTAAACCAGAAGGGAGTCGAAAGAGGGACAGAGATGACCAGCAGGGTCAAACTTTAGTTCAACATGGGAGAAGTCAGGGTGGTCAGTGGAATAGGAACCGTGGTGGTCAACAGGGGCAGTGGCGTGGCCAGAATCAAAATAGGGGTTATCAGCAGATGCCTCAACAAGGGCAGAATCGTCAGCTGCAGCTACCTTGGAATGGTCAGAATTGTCCGCAGTGGAAGAATCGTCAATAGGGACATAATCAGGGTCATTATCCGGGACAAGGTGGTGGGGGTAACCCAAATCTTATCCCGATAGCTCCTTGTGCTACTTGTGGAGCTAATCATCTGGGGAGGCAGTGCCACAGACTCACAGGTGCATGCTTCTTGTGTGGACAAATGGGTCATATTGCTAGGGATTGTACCGTTCCACGTGGTAATGGTGGAGGTGGTGATAATGGTGGCAATGGAGGTCAGCGTCAGGGTGGTCGAGTATTTGCCTTGACATATAACAAGGCGGCAGGTGCACCAGGTACTGTTTCTGGCACTCTTTTAGTTGGCAATCGTGAGGCGTCTATTTTGTTTGATACGAGTTCTACTCATTCCGTTGTTGCTAAATATTTTGTTCGACACCTGGGTGTGCCATCTCATTTATTAGATTCTGTTATGTCTATTTCTACCCCGATGGGGACTTCTGTTGTTATTTCTGATTTATATAGTGGGTGTGTGATCAGTTTTGGGGATAAGATTCGTAAGGCTAATCTTCTTCCGATGAGTATGCACGATTTTGATGTCATTCACGGGATGGACTAGTTGGATAAGTACCAGGTCAATATCGATTGTCAGGCGAAGAAGGTTATATTTGGAGATGTGAAGTCACTAGAATTCGTGTTTCAGGGTTCACGACCAAGTAGGGTGGTGAAGTTGATTTCAGCTTGAAGGCTGGAAAGTTGGTGGCAAAGGGTTATGAGGGATATTTGGCATTTGTAAAGGATACATCTAAGTGTGAGTCTCGTATTGAGGATGTTCCAATTGTTCATGACTTTTCCGATGTGTTTCCTGAGGAGTTGTCAGGGTTGCCACCACAGCGAGAAGTGGAGTTTGCTATTGAGCTTGTTCCTGGTGCGGAGCCTATCTCTAAGGCGCCGTATAGGATGGCACCGTTAGAGTTACATGAGTTGAAGTAGCAGTTGCAGGAGCTGTTGGATCGTGGTGTGATTCGGCCGAGTGTTTCGTCGTGGGGTGCTCTGGTCTTATTTGTGAAGAAGAAGGATGGGTCTATGTGGTTGTGCATAGACTACAGGGAGTTGAACAAGATTACCATCAGGAATTGGTATCCATTACCGAGGATTGATGACTTGTTTGACCAACTTCAGGGGGCAAAATATTTTTCGAAGATAGACTTAAGATCGAGTTATCATCAATTAAGGGTCAGGGATGAGGATATCCCTAAGACAGCTTTTCGCACTCGATATGAGCATTGCGAGTTTCTAGTGATGCCATTCGGGTTGACTAATGCTCCAACGGTGTTTATGGATTTAATGAATCGGGTGTTCAGGGAGTACTTGGACCAATTTGTTATTATCTTTATTGATGACATTTTGGTTACTCCAAGTCTAAGGAAGAACATGAGGAACATCCTCGCACAGTGTTGGGGATTTTACAGAAAGATAAATTGTATGCTAAATTCTCTAAATACGAGTTTTGGTTGGAGCAGGTCGCATTTTTGGGACATGTTGTTTCTGCTGAAGGCATTAAGGTGGATCCTGCGAAGGTTGAGGCTATCACTAAATGGCCGAGATCTACTACGGTGACAGAGATTAGGGAGTTTCTTGGGTTTGGCAGGGTATTATAGGCGGTTTGTGGAAGGATTTTCCTCGCTTGCCTTACCATTGACTCAGTTGATGAGAAAGGGCGTGATGTTTGTGTGGAATGAGGAGCGTGAGAAGAGTTTCGAGGAGTTGAAGAAACGACTTGTGACAACTCCCATACTTGCATTACCGTCGGGGACATGAGGCTACCAGATTTATAGTGATGCTTCTAAGAAGGGCTTGGGGTGTATTTTGATGCAACATGGTAAGGTGATTGCTTATGCTTCTAGGCAGCTTAAATCTTACGAGGTGAATTACCCCACACATGATTTGGAGTTGGCAGCGGTGATCTTTGCCTTAAAGATTTGGAGGCATTATTTGTATGGAGAGACTTGTGATATCTTCACCGATCACAAAAGTTTTAAATATATCTTCACTCAGAAGGAGCTTAACATGAGGCATAGGCGTTGGTTGGAGCTTTTAAAAGATTATGATGCTAGAATTTAGTATCACCTGGGGAAGGAAAATATGGTTGCCGATGCTCTTAGCCGAAAGAGTTCTGGGAGTGTAGCAGCCCTTAATACACAACCTCAGCTTATTTTGGATATGGAGCGGCTCGAGTTGAAGTTGTATGTACGAGGTTCAAATGGGCATTTGGCAGGTATGAGAGTGGAGCCCTCTCTTATCTTGCGAGTCAAAGAAGCTCAAAAAGAAGATGGGGAGTTGTGGAGTATGACGCAGAATCTAGAGGAGGGGAAGTAGCTCGAGTTTCGTATTGATGACCATGGTGTGATTTGGTTGGGTGAGCGGTTATGTGTACTGTCAGATTCAATCATTCGGGAGGCAGTGTTGGCTGAGGCTCATAGTTCGCCATTTTCTATTCATCCAGGTTCTACAAAGATGTATAGGGATTAGAAGAAGAATTTTTAGTGGAATGGGATGAAACAAGACGTGGCTGAATATGTTGGGAAGTGCCTCACTTGTGAATAAGTGAAGATAGAACATCAGCGAGCTAGTGGGTTGTTGCAACAGTTAGACATTCTAGTGTGGAAGTGGGAGGATATCACTTTTTGGCTATCCATGAGGGTTACTCAGTGGATAGGTTGGCAAAAATCTTTTACCAGAAGATTATTAGACTTCATGGTACTCTGGTGTCTATTGTTTCAGATTAGGACTCGTGGTTCACTTCACGGTTTTGGAAAGGATTTCAACGAGCTTGGGGAACTCGGCTCAATTTTAGTACTTCTTTCCATCCGTAAACTGATGGGCAATCCGAATGGAGTATTCATACGTTGGAGGACATGTTGAGGTCTTGTGCATTTGAGTGATCTGGTAATTAGGATGATTACTTGAGCCTAGTTGAGTTTTCTTACAACAATAGTTGGCATGCAAGTATTGGGATAGCTCTGTTTGAGGCATTGTATGGTAGAAAGTGTCGGACACCAACTTGTTGGGATGAGGTTGGCGAAAGGGCCATTGAAGGGCCTGAGTTAGTTCAAATCACTACGGAGAAGGTAGCGGTAGCTAAAGAGAAATTGAAGTCGGCTCGATCACGGCAGAAGTGTTATGCTGATAAGCATAAGAAGACTTTAGAATTTGAACCTGGTGAGCATGTATTTCTAAAAGTTTCTCCTTGGAAGGGTATTCGACGATTTGGGTTGAAAGGAAAGCTTAGTCCGCGATATATCGGTCCATTTGAGATTTTGGAGAGGGTTGGTGAAGTTGCATATCGGTTAGCTTTGCCTCCACAGCTGGCTCATATGCACAATGTGTTCCATGTGTTAGTGTTGAGGAGTTATCATTATCATCCATTGCACGTGGTGCAATATCCATTCGATAAGATTCAGGAGGATCTTACTTGTGAGGAACAAGCCGAGGCGATTTTGGATCGTCAATAGCGGATTATGAGAAGGAAGACAATTCCGTTTGTTAAGGTTCTGTGGAAGAACCATTCGGAGCGAGAAGCCACTTGGGAGGTGGAAGAGTCTATTCGAATAGAATATCCGCATCTTTTTGATAATTAGGTATGTTCTATTCTTTTGATTTTGGGGACGAAATTCTTCTAAGGGGTAGGTGAAGTAATACCTGAAAAAAATAAATTAATTAAATATTAAAAATTATTTTGTTTTAAAACATATTAATTGGACTTTGTCATTTATTGGCTCAAATTAGTCATTTAATTTATGTGGGCTAATGTATTAATAAGTGTTGGGTAAATTAATTTGGTAAAAATTGGGCTTTAAACTAAGTGGGTCTAATTTATAATTGTGTAATTTTAAATCCCATTAAAAATTGGAGAGTTAATAAAAAATATTAATAAATAAATAACAATTAAAACCTAAACTTTCTTATTACTTATACGCATTGAGAAAAAAAAAGAAGCGGCACCGCACCAGTTAGAGAGATTTGAGAGAAGGAAGCTTAGGCAATTCATTGTGGGTTAAAGAAAGAATTTGCATCAGGTTTGTCTTTATACCTGATCAATAGATGATTTATTATATATATAAATATTTGAAAAGTTGGTTGAAGGCCCGGAAGGCTTACGACAATATATATATATATATATATATATATATATATATATATATATATATATATATATGAGCCCTTCCATAGTATTAGATTCTATTATAGTATTGTGCAACACCCCCTTTATGGACCGTTAATAAATTGAATTGATGGCTGCGATTAACTTTTCTATTTGATAAGCCGGCACAGGTTGTTGTGCCTAATTATTTACCTGTACCGGCTTCTATTTTAATAAGTGAGGCCCACGTAAAATTATATTGTTAGTATAGTTATAAAAAGTGAATATTTATTATTAAAATAATCCGACCGGAAGAGCTTCTACCGGCTTACACATTTTTTTTATTTATTTCTCCATTATATGTCATGACTCATCACATTAAAATGGAATAAAAAAATAAAATAAATTCCTATTTACCAGATAAAATGATCTGGTGGCATTAAAATAATAAAATAAATTCCAGTAGGTAAGATAAGTCGATCTTTTTTAGCATTAAAATAATAAAATAAATTAATTAAAAAGATATAAAAAAGTGGTGATACTGGTGGCATTAAAATAATATTAAAATCTTGGTAGAATGCAAATTTGATACGATGACTTGCAATAAAAATGAAAAAATAAATCCGGTAGATAAATTGTCATTTAATCGACAATAAAAATTGAAAAAAATGATTTTATTCAAGCAATTCGCTGCTAAACAGATTCGAACTCGCAACCTCAAACTACATACACTCGTCATATGACCACACGAGCACCACGGGCCTAGCTGTTAATTTCAACAAAGGATATATCTTTATATTAAAACTTCACCATCCCCCAAAATCTATATTCTTGTATTATTATTATATTACGATTTATTATTATTAATAAATCTATATTATTAATTGGGGGTTTTCTATTTAAATCTATATTCTAGATTATTATTATGTTTATATTATTATTCTTATATTTAGTTTCAATGATAGGAAATGAATGCATTATCTATTTATTATTATATTCATGTATTACTATTATTAAAAATAATATTAATAATGATTTTTAATATTAATATAAATAATGTGATTATTAATATTAGTCCAGAATAAAAATATCCATACTGATTCAACAAAATAGATAATTTTTTTTTTTCTTATTAATAATATGAAGTGGTTTTATGTGATTGATAATATTCATATTACTAAATTATGAATTTGAAAATCCCATAAAGTTCAACCAAATAGACATTCTTATTAATTAATATGTACATTAGATAACCTTGGACAAGTTCTATATCTCAGAGGCCGGAAGTAATCCTGCGGATTTCTTGTAGAGCTCCCATGCGATGTGGTAACGAAAGACTGTGACATCTACCAAGGACCACTTTTCTTCAGAAATATTACCATTGGCCCTAACGAAACAGTCAACATACTTGCATACAAAAATGCCACGATCACGAGTTGTTGTGTTGTTTCGGTCGAATATGTAAGGTCTGCACAGTAGGATTACCATTTGGGCCACTCTCGCATCGGATTACCATTTACATAAACAAAATGGTATCAAATGTACTGCATGTACAAAGTAGTTGGTTAATTATTTTTAATATTAAAGGACATTATAAAATTAAAATATTTTAAAACTAAACATCATGACTTTAATGAATTTCGAGTACATTTCATGTAACTTAATATACTTAATGTCATTTGTAGTGCGGGTCGATTATAGTAACCATCAATCTTCAAATGCGAATAGGAACAAGACAAAATGGCGTTGATTGGTACTACACACCGGCATGAATATGTATTTGCATTCGTGTAAAGGTGGACCAACATCTTGGTTAACATACGGATTGCAAAAACTCCATACAAGTATTCACGTTAGTGTGGGGCACATATATACCCCAAGATCATGAAGAATGAATTCATGAAACCAAATTGGGACCACCTTTGTATTCCCCACGACTGTAGTATTCTCTCTACGTCTCGTAGCAACAACATATAAGCGTCGATGACATGCTCGAATATCAATTCCGGGCCCTAAGGATTGCACTGCATTGTGGTCTAATTCATATAACTGGCGCGGATGTGACAAAGGATATAAATCCTCTTCTGGTGCCACCACGTTTCCAAACATATGTTTATTTACAAATGTCTCCTTCCAATCTTTAAGTCTTTTGGATAAGGACCCTTTTGGTCCATAAGAGATGTGGTCTCCCGCATCTTGTACCTGATTGAGACCCAAATGTACATTATTATTATATAGCAATAATAATTAAAACCATCACTATTAACATACTATATATACCTTTTGTGAACTAGATCCTTGGCGTCGAGAAAGTCCCAGTAAAATCAGAGTTGGTTGGAATGTAACACTCCTCATAGGTTTGGAAGGTTGGAATGTAACACTCCTCGTGAGGCTTGGGTGGTGGGAATGGAGCTCTCCTCGATTACTTGTGGGGTGGGTATGTAGCTCTCTCTTGACAACATATAATCGGTTTGTTTCCCAAGCCCTTCATTGAGTTGTGTGTATTGGGATTTGTGGTCCAAAATTTATGGGACCCCCTGTCGAGGTATTTGTTTCCCTCTTGCTTGAAGTCGTATAGAGGTATTGGAAATCCCAATTATTTTTTGCGAGAACCAACTCGGGAGGCGGTGAGTAAATCTTGAAAATTTATCAAATGTGACTTTGCACTCTCAATTTTGTCGTATAAGATAAACACAAACAAATATTATTAACACTAAATATGAATAAATGTAATATTAAGTATTTAATTTAATACATGATAAATTAAAGAAGAATATAATTTTATACCATTTGAATAAGGTGTTGTTGGTTGTAAATGGCGAGGCTCATAACAATTTATCGAGGTCTTGCACTGTCGAGGTTGGGTGGATTTTTCAACGTGTAATTTTCTATACCGGACCATGTAATCATCTATTGGGACATAATCGAGAAATTTCGGTTTGTTGTCCTTGAGATGATCCATGTATGCCTCCACCTCAAAATATATTCCCTCTCGAGGCCATTCGATCCTCGACATCAATAAATTTAAACTTTTCTCCTTCCTAAGGTCACCGTGGTTTTTGGTCATTGATGGTATGCCTTGCATGAACTCGAACTATCTCATCACACGGTCCGGCATATGAAATTCCATAATATCAAAGTGGATCGAGGGACCCCACAGATCCCAACAAACGCCTTCAAAATTAAATCGCGATATCATCATCCCACATTATGTAAAGTACGCCAAACCACATCCCACATAGACTTAATATCTAACTCCCCTCGGTAAAATGACAAATGGTGATGGGGATTCTCACGTCTACCGAGGTAACTATGGGCTCCAAAATAGGACCATGTTAAAGCCCTAGGTAACCATCTGGATGATTGTGGCCAAGGGTTTGGCTTTCCAATTTTACATTTCATAAGCCCAAATTTGTAACAATGTTACACAACCATTAATGTATTTAACTCCTTTCTAGTAGCGGTATATAAAGATCTGTAAAATATACTAACAACTTTATGCGCCCAAGAGTAAGTTACACAATCTTTGACGTTGGCAATAAAAGACATATATCGTGGGTGCACACTATTCCTATTCATATTAGGGAATAATATTGCCCCCACTGACCACAACATGTATGCCTTTGTGTGTAAGCCCTCTACAACATCTTAACTTGCATTCTCGGGACATTTATTAAAATGTTAGATGCAACCACATTAATGAAATTACCTTTGCGCTTTTTTGAACTAAAATATTCACTAGCTAATTTATCTCCAAAACAATCCCTAAAATAATTCAAATTGGTGACAATGAGGGACTAGATTAAGGGCTTTCCACCACCGGTAACCAAAAATAAAGTGAACATCCTCTAGTGTGATTGTTATTTCTCCACAGTTTAAATGAAAAGTATTAGTCTCCGGGCGCCATCTCTCGACTAGGGCAGATATTAGACCAAGGTCAGTTTGGTGTACAACACCTCGAAAACTAAATACTCCAAATCCATATTTATCCAAAAGGATTTTTTGATCTTTTGTCAAATTCCACTGATTATACTTTTGATTAGTATATTGACTGGAGCCTAATTTTAATCTTTCCCATGATATATGTCATCGATAATGATCTTGTTGATCATGAAGAACACTTGGATCAATTGGCCCATATTCCCAATTGTCCATCTTTTACCTAAAAAAATACATCAATTCCATATTAGTAATTAAGCGGTAATAACAAAATGAAGTTAGTAACATGCATTAATGAAAATAAAAATAATAATAATATGCATTAATAATAACATGCATTTAATGACAACAAATAATAACATGGAGTAGTAATAAAAGAACAAAAAATAATAATGCGATAATAAAAAAAAATGGAACAAATTAGTACCTTTGTAATAAGTTTTTTCATTTATATAATGTAATAATATTATTTTACTATTATCTGAAAATAATAACAACAACGAAACTATTAAAAACCCGAACAAATAACAATAAATAAAAACTTACTTGTTGAAGTTGATTGTCTTTAGAATCTAATAAATGGAATCCAACCGCTTGACTTGTTGAAGTTTTTTTGCTCCTCCTCTCTTAGAAATACTCCCTCTCTACTCTCTGTTACTTTTATTTTAACTTACCTATATAATGAACTTTAGTTTGAACAACATGTGTTCTCAAAAGATGGTTAAATAAGCTCAAGAAGTACATGAAATAAATATTATCCAAATTCAAACAACGATCATTGTTTGCAAAGCCGACTTTTTAGTTTACCAGAAGCTTGCGGTGTTCTTTCCGAGGCGATATGGCGCGAAAAAGTAGTCAAAACAAATATTGATTGCCTTTTCCAGAAGCGATGTGGCGAAAAAGATTTGTCCTTTGCTCAAGTAGAGTACGAGCTTCACTAGAACTTATAATAAAAAATTAAAAAATATTATTTATAAAAAAGGCTCGTAGGTAGAGGCTATCTTAAACTTGTAATAATGAAATTTTTTTGCTGCTAAACAGAATCGTACCCACGACCTCTAGCTCCAAACATTCGTCAAATGACCACCCGAGCACCACGGGCCTAGCTGTCATATTTTACCTTGGATTTGGATATATCTTAAAACATTCCATTTCCCCCCAAATTATATTTTCTCATTATTTTATTATAATTATTCGATTATTATTATTATTATTATTATTACGAATTGAGTATAAAGTCGAATTATATATATAGTAGCGACTTATGTACTTTTATTATTTTATTACCATTATTATTATTATTATTATTATTTATATTATTATTATTATTATAAAGATTGTCTGGTGAATAAGTAGTCAAACATAATAATAAAGCACTATGGGAATAGAAAAAAGCCGACATTGATTATATGGAAAAAGTACATTAGACTTCTTGAGCATTACTAGCTACAAAGATATCTTAAAATTTGGTCTTTTACCCTTTAAATATTGTCTAGGAAGCTGCTATTTTCTCAAGTTATCTTCTTATCCTTTCATAGAACTTGTTCTCGGATATTAATTTCTCTTTTCACCTCTACTCATAATTTGTTTCATCTGGTTGCCCACTTTCACTTCAGAAAATCAAGTTGAAGTTCTGATCGAGCAAAATTCATCACTATTATTCACAAGTAAGTTTTTCAAAATGTCATATAATACATCTGAATTTGTCAGAGTGAAGTTGAAAGTAATAACTGATATCGTTCCGTACGTTGGTCAATTATTTTATACGTTAGAAGAGGTTGAATATTTTTATAGATCATATGCACGTAAAAATGGATTTGAGATTAGAATTGCAACTAGTCATAAACATGCTATCTGAATGATATCGGATCTAGGCGGTATGTATGTAAGAAAAAGCGGTACACCAATTGTTGGCAAGAGTTTACACGATGATGAAGATAGTAGTAATAAAATAACTAGACGAGAGAGACTCTATAGAGACGAACAATGTGCAAAGCTAGAATATATGTTGTCCATGATAAGAAAAGAAGACAATTGGCGTATTTCTACATTGTTGAATTAGAGCACAATCATCACTTAGTGACCCCCACCAAAGTAGATTTGATCGAGACTCACAGAAATATTACTCCTGTTGCAAGAAATTTAATTGACACTTTAAATAAGTCTGGTATTGGTCCTAGTAAGATGATGAATGTTTTGAGCACAATGGGAGGTGGGTTGCAAAATGTTCCTTTCTCTACTGCTAATGTTGAGAATGTGGTGCGAGATTTAAGGCGTGATTCTGTAGATGAAAATGATGCACAAGCTGCTGTCAATCATTTGAACAAACTTGCATCCGGAAGTGCAAACAAATTTTTTTCCAAGTGAAACCCGGTGAAAACAAACGCGCATAGCTTGTATTTTGTGGGTTGGCCTTGCGATCAAGGTTTATGTATCAGCGGTTAGGAGGCGTTGTGACATTTGATAGTACATCTGGGACAAATAAGTATGGCATGCCGTTTGTTCCATTCTTTGGGGTCAACCACCCATTATCGATCTATATTATTTGGATTTGCATTATTTACTGAGGCAGGAGCAGAGGACACTTTCGTTTGGGTATTACTGAGACATGGCTTGAAGCCATGGACTACAAGGCACCTACTGACCACCATCATCATTGATCAAAGCAGAGCCATGAGTAATGCTATTGCTACGGTACTTCCTTCTAGTTATCATTTATTGTGTTCTTGGCATATTAGCAATAAATTTCTGAAAAATTGCATCATGTTTATTACGAGCACCCATCGTTCAAAAAATGATTTTAACTTATTTGTGTGTATAACTCATTGTCCATCGAGGAATTTGAAAGCGTTGGCATATTACGATAAGTTCCTATGAATTGTATACCAATGAATGGCTTGGAAGTTTGTATGATGTCTGATAGAAATGGATTCAAGCATATACAAAGAGATATTTTTTTGCATGAAGGAATGACTACCTTTTGGAAGAAGCGAGAGCATGAATGCCTTTTTGATGAGTATGTTAATGCATCAGGGTATGCTATGTTTTGTCTGCAGAGTCAAAAAGGTGTAGAAAGGCGGTTTATAAGGAGAAGAAGGCCGACTACATAACAAAACATCGTAAAAGGATTATGGTATTTTCGGTTCATCTTTAGAAGTTCATCTTTGCACAAATGTACACAAAAGAGATGTTTAGGCGTTTTCAGCGTCGATTTGTCGATTCCATGAAATCTGATGTTGAAACTTAGTGAGTTGTGTGTCAGCGATACTAAGGTTTATCACGATTGTATAATGCGGATCTGTTGAAAGTGGTGGAAGATATAAAGAAGTTGTCAACAATCGTCATTTGGGATCGGTAACATATAAGCGCAAATGTTTTCTCACTCACGGTGAATTATGCGAGGCACATCTTGAGATATTTCATAGCAAAAAGTATTTCACAAATCCGAGGCGACATGATCCTTCATCGGTGGACAAGAGACGCGAATAAAAGCAATGGTGAAGACTTACTCTTTAACTCCACATCTGGCGACTTGAACAAAATCAAGCAATGCGCTATAATCATTTGATGAGTGATTACGGGAGTTAGCGAGCAAAGCGGCTTGCTCAGTCCGAGGTTACAAAACTGTTCTTAAACTGAATGCACGAGGAAAAGAGTTGGTTGACCAGTATGATCCGGATGAGAATATTACTGAACTGGCAGATGATGACATTGATTGCACAGTTGGAGATCCAAATCATGATATGGGATACGATAATGACGATGAAGATGCAGAGGTGGAAGTAGAAGAAGAGTTTTTGCCGCCTAATATTTCTCAAACAAAGGCGTGAAAAAACAATCTAGATTCAAGAGTGCACTCGAGAAAATCATTCCTTCTAAGACTCATCGAAAATGTGCAATTTGTGGCTTTGAAACCGACCACGATAAGCGAAATCACTATCGAGTGCTAGGGATTCCTGAGCCAAAAAAATAGGCGTCGGTTATATTAATCATGCTATGTTTTTTTTTATTTTATGAAAATGAACATGTAATATGTATTATTCCTCTTAATGTTATGCAGTACTAGTATTGGTATAATCTGTACTTCTAATATTGATAATCACATTATTATTATTATAATAATACTTCACTACTTTTATAAATTCGATAAGTAAATTAATTTCGAAATGACTTGAAAAATTATCATCATTACTTATTAGACTAATTGAACTAATTTTATTAATAATAAAATCATTTCTTAATAATAAAATCATTGCTTAATATATAAAATCATTACTAATAATCATTGCTTAATAATAAAATTATTAATACTAATAATGCAAGATTTATAATGATCACTTTATATTTTATTAAAGAATGATATTTATTTTTAATATATTAATAATCCTTTTATTGATATTATTACAAAAATAAGAAAAAATATTAAAGGGATAATAATAAATATAGATATTAACTTATTTCTATTTAGAAAACCCCAATTAATAATATAGATTTATTAATAATAATAAATCATAATATAATAATAATAATGAGAATATAGATTTTGGGGATGGTGAAGTTTTAATATAAAGATATATCCTTGGTTGAAATTAATGATTAGGCCCGTGGTGCTTTCGGGTGGTCATATGGCGAGAGTGTATGGAGTTTGAGGTTACGAGTTGAATCATTTAGCAATGAATTGCTTGAATAAAATCATTTTTTCAATTTTTATTGTCGGTAGTGACAAGTTGTACCTATTGGCTATTTTTTTTCAATTTTTATTGTGAAGTCAGTATCGATATCTTAAGTAGGCATTTTAATATTATTTTAATGCCGGTAGTATCGGTATCAAATTTTATTAAATTTGAATTTATTTTATTATTTTAATGCCGGTAGTATCATTTTCATGTCTTAGGCGGTAAATTTATTTTATTTTTTATTCCATTTTAATGTCTTTAAGTCATGACATATAATGGAGAAATGAAAAAAAAAAATGTAAGTGATAGAAGCTCTTCTGGACGGATTATTTTAGTAATAAATATTCACTTTTTATAACTATCTTGATAATATAATTTTACGTGGGCCTCACTTATTAAAATAGAAATAGAGTGCGGGTAAATAATTAGGCACAACAACACATGTAAACTTATCAAATAGAAAAGTTAATGTGACCATCAATTCAATTTATCAACGATCCAAAAAGGGGTGTTGCAGACAAAGATATGGCAAACCTTTGCTATGGAAGGGCTCCTATATATATATATATATATATATATATATATTGAATTAATTAATTTTATTGACATAATTATAAAAGTTTTAATAATAATAAATTTAATAATATTATGTTATTAATGATTGGATTGTAATAAAAATCTTATTAAATTATTTAGATTGAACGGAGAAAGTCTAAACGAGTTTTGGAATATACTTTGGGTATTACATTGCTTAATCTAGGTACGGATTCCGTACTCTTTCAGCGAGACTATTTTGTTTTTAATTTGTACGTTTCGTTATTCGTTTCAAAATTTAGTTTTGCTTCTCATAATTGTTCCCTCTTAAATTCGTGAGAATGTTTCATTTTTGCATTAGTATTTGATACTAGTATTTGTACTCTTTGGTCTAGTGTGTCATGGTTAATATTTATTTTGATCCTTGTAGAAAGTACATGTTAATATTTTTGGAGACTTTATGTTGATATTTCGTTTTAGTTTAACATGTACCTGTTAGAACCCTTTTGTTGTGTCGCATGTCTTGTGACATTTTATTTTGTTAAAATACCGTAGGGTATACCTGAGCTATAACCACCTATGGGGGTACCACATGCATGTCCTCTTGGCACCGAGGCATGACACCTTCCGTGGCAGTGTGATCAGTCCACGGCATCTCCGTTTTGTGCTCTAGTGGGAGTTGGCCATTTGGTGTTTTGTTATGGGAGGCGTATGGGTCAACCCTAGTTTTCTGTTCTGTTCTGTTCTGTGGAGAGTTGATGTTTATGCCAAACACGCCTTCTGATTTTGCATGCATCTGGATTGCGCAGTCCGATGTGTGATTGCTTGTGTGGCATTATTTTGATTGCCTGTGTGGCGTTATTTAACTTGCCTGTGTGGCAAGGTATATTACCATTTATTCTGAGCTCGGTATGAAATAACACCCAGCCATTTGATTTAGCCGATTATTTCGTTGTATTAGTTTTGTTCGTTTCGTTTCATTTCATTTAATTGAGTTAGTTATTTCGTTTCATTATTTGTATTCTATATTCGTACTGGGCATTTGGCTCATGCTGTGTTTTTTTTCCGGTAGGTAATCAGGGGAATCAAGGGCAAGTGTGACGAGAGCTTCCTTTTATCCAAATGGTTTAGATACATTATGTTTAGGTTGTGATACGTTACTTTGTTTTGAATTGTAATAATTATTTTAGATTATGGTTTGAGGATGTTTGATATTTATTATGGTTGACTTGTGGTATTTATCAGATATTAAGACTATTATTTTGGGGCTTGAGCCTTGCTATTAAATTCATCAGTTTTATTATGTTTTGAGTAACCTCTCTTTCGAAAGGGGGTGTTGCAGTAATTCTGACTGGTATAGCGGGGATATTCTTGAAGAAAACTTGCACTATTTGCTACACTTAAAGTTTTCTTAACTCAAGAAATACGCTCAATATTATAGAAGAAGAATTCTCTGATTCTGGTGTGATTTTCATTTCTAAACTAAACATCCTATTTATAGGAGAATGATAGGGTACTATTTAAGAAAAATATCACGGGTGAACAGTAAGGGAATCACGGACGAACGAATCTGGCAAAAAATCTAATTTTTACTATTCATTACTGTGCAATAAAATATTCTAATAAAAAAAAACTTTATATAAAATATAATATATTCTATTTATAATCTAATAAAACGAATAACTTTATATATAATATAAAAAGTATTTTGTTTTATATAAAAAGTTTTCTGTTTTATTACTATTATAATAATAATAAAACAAAAACTGAGATAATTTTCTACCGACGATTTTAAAAAATGAGTAAGTGGGGGTCCATGTAATAAGCCAAACTTACAACAAATACTTCATAAAAACCCCATCTATTTATCATAAATCACTTGACTTCACTAAACACATTTTTAATCTTTCAACATTTATTCATCATTAATATTATAACTCACAATATTAACAACAATATCATTCCCAAGAAAGAGGGGGCTTTCCGATAAGGACTTCTCCTTATTGACGCGCAATTAGATGACCTAACCCCTTTCCTCGACAGAACTTTCTAGACATTGTCAATAATGCAAATAATAATATGAATAACTTTGTCGTCTCAATTATTGATTTAATAATATAAAATATGGTGCAGATGATATTGTGACAATAATTGAATCCAATAATATGAGATACTATGTAGCAACTATTGTGGCAATTATTAAATGAACTGAGTTACTTCTCACGTAAGAATCAATAATAAGAGATACAATACGATACCGTATGCTACTGTGCAACCACACATATTACAGTACTTTTATCACCATATATTTTAACAGTTAACGGTAAAACTTTTGTCGTTATTTTTATAAAAATGTTATTTCTGTTGCTTTCTATATCCGACAGTAATTATGTTGTGGGGTCCACCAATGATTGTGCCATCGTACGGATATTCCCTGATAAAATGAATATTCCCCGACCAAACGAATATTTTATGACAACTTGCTTACTTTGTAAAATTTGTAAATATTACCCACAACTATAACATTATATCAAATTCACACCTTATTATTCAAAATAACATTTAGAGAAAATTAAATCTTTATTCATAAAAGTTGGGGTCTTACAGTTTTGATATTTTAACATAAACTTCATTAATATTTTAAATTATTTAAATATTAATGATAATAAATTATTTAGTAAGTAAATCATTTAAAAATGATATTAATGTTTGAAAATCATTTAAATGATAATAATTATTTAAATTTTTTTATGAGCTTATGAAAATATTATAAATAATAATTAAATTATCTAAAATAATATTAAAGCTTTTAAATAGAGTTTTATTAAAAAATAAACTCGATAATTATCTAATAAAGCAACCGGGATATCAAATTAATACCAAAATCAAACTAGACTTAAATAGTTTGACTTGATATTTGTTCTTATATATTCTAACAACTGTTATGAATACGTGGTAGAATATTTAGTTTGTGAAACGACTTTAAATAGCAGTGTTATGAGTCCTGATATATTATTCTTATAGAAAGAATAATCTTATTAATGATAGGTCTTTACATAAAAGATTAAACTAAATTGCGTAGTAGTAAGCATCGATCAAGGAAAGTGTCTAAACGTTATGCATTACTTTTATCTTGTGCAAATAGGTACATGTTTATGCAAGTATCTGAATTATACTCTTTTATTGAGCAAGTATCTTAACCTTTGCATTTATTTTATGCAATAGATTTTTGTTTAAGCAAGTATTCCCAACTTATTTATATTCAAGCAAGTTCTCGAATTTCATTTGATTTGTTCATGGATTAAAAGTATCTCAATATTGTCTTCATGTGATTCATATATAATCAAATTTGTTTTGTTCTTTGCGTACTAAGTTTGGTTATGCAAGTGTCCTTGTGTCGCCCCCAAAATAGGTATACATCACCCATTCTGAGTCATCAAATACATGGTACAAAAATACAAATACAACTTAAATATACAACATGAGCTGAGAGTTTTAATACAAATATTGTCTTCTAGACAGTATTCAAATTCAAAATAAGTCCTCAATACATTTATTATCACACTATTTCACAGAATATTGAGGACTACTAATGAAAACCTTTGGACCGTCACTTCCTTCCCTGACTAGTCCCAGCTATATTCTCATTTCCTGGAGAGAACAATGAAAGCAAAGGGTGAGCTCAACTAGCCAAGTAAGAAATATTATGACTAAGATAATAAAAAATAAATTATCATTAGCCTTCAACAGTGTTAAACTGATAAAATACAATAGACATCAAGTTTAATTGCAGCGGAACAAGCAGTCCATTAAAAGAGTCAAGTAGAACATGAAATCTACTATCTTCTATGATTTAAAAAGTTTATCAACAGTTTTATCACTAAGACTCAGCTTAATAAATAATCCACATCATCAAATCACCCCTGCACTACGGCTAATGATATTCATTAGTATCACGACCACAAATTATCAATGCACTACGGGCCAAGGATATTCGTGTTTTCACCGATGGTCATGATCATGTCAACAGCTGTCCATTAATGCATTACTGGCCAATGAGGACTTTTACCACATCATTTGTAACATTACGGTCATGATTATACCGAATAATTCATGGTCATAATCATACCAAGTCCATCTATACACTACGGCCACAAATGACTTTCAACATAATATAAGCATGAGGATGATGACAATGATATAAGAATTCAATTAAAAGAAAACAAAGGATAAATTTTTAAAGATTTATAATTTAATTTATCCAGAATTCAATAACGTCCAAATTGTCAACATGATACTGCTTTGTGGAGTAAAATTCAAGAATAATATTGTATCAAAAATGATTTGGACCGAAAAGAAATTAATTTTTGTCATGAATAGTACCCCGGGTGAATAGTAACCGAGTGAATAGTACCCCATGAATAGTAACCCTGTGAATAGTACCCCGACATGAAAAAGTTAAAACTTATCAAGAATGCTCAGAATAATATTTCCATGAAAAGATACTGGATGAAGCGCAAATATCAAGGATATTTTACTAATTTCATGTAGTATAGAAGGCAAAACTTAAAAAAATGAGTATAGAATTCTAAATCTGAAACGAAGTAATATTACTTACATACTACAGAGTATGGAAGAAAATATTATTTTATACGAATACTGAACAAAAATAATATCCCTTACCTTAAAAAGAAGAGTATTCCAACAGGTATAGCGGGGATATTCTCGAAGAAAACTTATACTATTTTCTACGCTCAAAGCTTCCTTAAACTCTAAAGAAATACGCTCAATATTATAGAAGAAGAATTCTCTGATTCTGGTGTGATTTTTAATTCTAACTAAGCATCCTATTTATAGGAGAATGGAAGGGATACTGTTAAGAATTTTTTTTTCACGGACGAAATAATTACGATTCACGGATGTCTTACCAACATTGCAGACACTTGAATTTCAAAGCAAATTCAAGTAAAAACAAAAAAACTAATTTATATATATATATATAATACTAATTCCCTCCCAAATACGTTTCCTCCCCCACCTCATTTTCATTTCATCCATTTCTTCCATACATGGGCCCCACATGTGGCCCCCACTTTTATTATAAAGAATAATTTTCTGCCAATTATTTTGAAAAATGGGTAAATGGGGGTCCAAATAATACACCAATACAAATACTATAAAAATCACCTCAATATTTTTAACAACATTTATCATCATTATTATAATTCGCAATATTTAACAACCAAGTCGTTCCCAGGAAAGAGGGGGCTTTCCAATAAGGATTTCTCCCTATTGGCGTGCAATTAGGTGACCAAACCTCTCCTTGACAGAACTTCTAGACATCGTCAATATTGAAAATAATAATATTAATAACTTTGTCGTCTCAATTATTAATTTAATAATATAAAATATTATGCAGATGATACTGTGACAATAACTGAATCAATAATATGAGAGATATGATGCAACAATTACTGTAGCAATAATTGAGTATAATTGAGTGACTTCTCACGTAAGCATCAATAAGCAATACCGCGTGCTACTATGCAACCACTCATATTACTGTACTTTTACTACCGCGTAGTTCAACAGTTTTAACGGTAACACTTTCGTCGTTATTTTTATAAAAAGATAATTCTGTCATTTTCTAACTACGACAATACTTCCGTTGTGGGGTCCACCAATGATTGTGCCATCGTACAAATATTTCCTGTTAAAACTAATATTCCCCGACCAATCGAATATTTTATAACAATTCGCTTACTTTGAAAAATTTATAAATATTACCCACAACTTTAATATTATAACAAATCAACACCATAATATTCAAAAATGATATTTATAGAAAAATTCATCTTTATTCATAAAAGTTGGGGTCTTACAACCTCCCCTTCTTATGAAATTTCTCCCTAGAAATTAGGGTACATACCTGGTATGACGAATAGGTGATGATACCTTGATTTCATTTTAGATTCTAACTCCCACGTCATTTCCTCAACATCGTGGTTTCTCCACAAAACTTTGACTTGAGGTATAACCTTGGAGCGTAAAATATGTTTCTTCTTATCCAAGATTTTAACAGGTACCTCTTCATACGATAAATTTTCCGCTATCTCGTCTGGTTCTAATTCAATAATGTGGTTCAGGTCTTTCACATATTTACGTAACATAGATATGTGAAAAATGTTATGAACACGAGACATACTTGGCGGTAAAGAGAGTTTATATGCTACAATTCCTACTCGGTTAAGGATTTCAAATGGGCCAATTAATCAAGGATTGAGCTTTCCTCTCTTTTCAAATCTCGTAACTCCTTTCCATGGAGCAACACGTAACAACACATGTTCTCCAACATTGAATTCTACGTTCTTTCGATGAAGATCAGAATAACACTTTTGTTGATCTTATGAGATTTTTATAAGTTGTCAGATCATTTGAATCTTTTCCGTAGTCATGCGTACCAATTCTGGTCCCAACAACGTTGCTTCACCCACCTCATCGCAGCATACTAGAGAACGACATTTTCTTCCATACAACGCCTCAAATGGAGCCATACCGATACTTGCTTGATAACTGTTGTTGTAGGAGAATTCCACCAATGGTAAAAACTTGTCCCAACTTCCTTTGAAGTCAAGGACACAGAGTCTTAATAGATCCTCCAGAGTTTGAATAATCCTCTCTGACTGCCCGTCCGTTTGAGGATGATATGCCGAACTAAATCGTAAATCTGTGACCATATCTTTTTGCAAACTAACCCAAAATCGTGAAGTGAATCTTGGGTCTCGGTCAAAACCTATGAATACTGGCATACCATGCAGTCTTACAATCTCGTTTATGTATATACGAGCAAGACGTTCAAGTGTATAAGTTTCTCGTATAGGTAAGAAATGAACAGACGTGGTCAATCTATTAACAATGACCCAAATTGCATCCATTCCTTGAGAAAACATAGGAAGACCAGTAACGAAATCCATTGTAATGTGCTCCTACTTCTATTCTAGAATTTCAAGTTTGCAATGAACGTTTTGGCATTTGATGCTCTGCCTTGACACGTTGACAAGTTAAACACCTTGAAATAAACTCCGCGATCTCTCTCTTTATATTGCTCCACCAAAATGTATGTCAAAGATCACGATACATTTTGGTACTCCCATGATGGATTGCAAATGGTGTGTTATTCGCCTCTGTCATGGTTTTATACTTCAAGTCAAAATCGTTAGGAATACGAAGTCTGGAGTTAAATCGAAGTATTCATTCTTCATCGATTCTTGCCTCCGGGATAGCACCTTCTTGCACTTTCTTTCTCATACGCATCAACTTTAGGTCTGTAGCTTGAGCAACTTTAACTTTTTCGATTAAAGTCGATTCTACTCGTATGTTTGCCATCATCACGTGGGTCCCTGGAGTCTTTAACTCTATCTCCATCCTTTGCAAGTCATACAAAATGGGCCTTTGTGTTGACAATAACGAACTCGTACCTGCATATGATATTCTACTCAATGCGTCAGCTACTACGTTCGCTTTTAGAAGATGGTATTGAATAGTATGATCATAATCTTTCAACAGTTTGAGCCAACGTTGTTGTCGTGTGTTGAGTTCCTTTTGAGTGAAGAAATATTTGAGGCTTTTATGATCCGTAAAGATCTCTACTTTCTCCCCTTACAAGTAATGCCTCTAAATTTTAAGTGCGAAGACAACAACTGCCAACTCTAGATCATGAGTAGGATAATTCCTCTTATATTCTTTGAGTTATCGAGAGGCGTAGGCTATAACTTTCCTATACTGCATGAGAACACATCCTAACCCTTTTCCTGAAGCATCACTATAGATGACAAATCCCTCCGAGCCAGATGGTATTGTCAGAACATACGATGAAATGAGTCTCCTCTTGAGTTCTTGAAAACTCTTCTCACATTCCTTGCTCCAACCGAATTATGTATCTTTCCGAGCCAGCTGAGTTAATGGAGTAGCAATTTGAGAAAACCCTTCTATGAATCTCTGATAATAACCAGCTAAGCCGAGAAAGCTACGTAATTCGGTCATTGATTTAGGTTGCTCCCAGCTTTGAATTGCTTCAATCTTTGTCGGGTCAACAGATATTCCGTGAAATGATACTACGTGCCCAAGGAATGCTACTTCCTCAAGCCAGAACTCACATTTCTTCAACTTGATATAAAACTTGTTTTCACGAAGCTTTTGGAGTATCAACCTCAAGTGTTGCTCATGATATTCATGGCTTTTGGAATATATGAGAATGTCATCAATAAAGACATCCACAAAATGATCCAAATATTCTTTGAAAACACGGTTCATCATGTCCATGAAGGCAGCAGGAGCATTAGTCAATCCAAAAGACATGACTAGGAATTCATAATGCCCGTACCGAGTTCTGAAAGACGTATTTGGAATGTAATCGGTTTTAATCTTCAATTGGTGATATCCGGAATGAAGATCAATCTTTGAAAAGAATTTGGCACCTTGCAAATGGTCAAAAAGGTCATCAATGCGAGGCAATGAGTATCTATTTTTGATGGTGACATGGTTCAACTCCCGATAATCAATACAAAGTCGCATACTCCCATCTTTCTTCTTCACGAATAGAATAGAAGCACCCCAAGGAGACGTACTAGAACGAATGAAACCGATGTCTAACAATTCCTGCAGTTGGGTCTTTAACTCTTGAAGTTCAATAGGAGCCATTCGATATGGGGCTTTGGAAATGGGTTTTGTACCGGGTTCAAGGTCGATACAAAATTCAATTTCACACTCTGGGGGTAGGCCAGGAAGTTCTTCAGGGAATACGTCAGGAAATTTATTAACAATAGAAATATCATTCAAAACTGATATATTTTTGTTTAAATCCGTGACATGAGCTAAGAAAGCTTGACATCCATTTTTTAATAAACGAATAGCTTTATAGCTTGAGATGACATTGATTGATTTTAATGGTTTGGTTGCTTGAATTCGCATAATAGGTTGGTTAGGAATATCAAAGCTAACAACCTTACGAAAATAATCAATTTTTGCATGATGAGTATTTAACCAATCAATCCCTAGAATTACGTCAAATGCAAGTATTTTCAATGAAATAAGATCGACAGGTAATGTGAGGGTACCGATTTGAACTAAACGAGACTTATAAACAGTGGATGTAATGAAGGTTTCTCCCAACGGAGTTTAACAGATAAGTCAAAGACTAATTTCTCCGGAGTCAAATTTAAACTTTGAGCGCAAGTAGGAGAAATAAAAGAATGGATATAACCGGTATCAAATAAGGTATATACTTCGCTAGAGTTTATGATAAGCTTACCCGTGATGACCTCATTTGGGTTCTTTGCTTTCTGGGAGGTCACAACAAACGCTCTCCCTTGAACTACTGGTTTTGACTTGTCTGGGATGACATTTGGTGTCACCATTCCAACTGGATTTCGCTTCCCTGTACGACAAAATCTAGCTAGGTGACCTTCTTCCACAATTGTAACACGTTTTGGACTGCTGCGCACAGTTTGGACTGATGTGTCCCTCCCCTCTGCATTTGAAGCATATGATAGGTGCTCGTTCTCATCTCTTAACAATGGGTGTTGGTGCTGACGTCTTTCCACCATTGTTGAATCTCCTCTTCTTGAAATGTACACTTTTATTGTCTTGGCTATGATTACCACCGAAGTGGTTACCATTTATGGCATGTTGATTCCATCCACGTTTGTTGTCGCCGCTTCGATGACTGCTACCACTTGTATTATCATTTTTTCGGCTGCTCTCCCTTGGTTGGGATGTCTCATTATCGTTCTCCAATAACTGAGCCCTATTTACAACATCTGAATACAAACACAATTTGTGAGAGATAAGGTATTGACGTATCTTGGGTTTTAAATCTCTTAGAAACATCCGTGTCATTCTCTCCTCATTATCAACTAAGTGGGATGCAAACCGGGATAACTCGGCAAACTTGGCTTCGTACTGCAACACGGTCATATTGTTTTTCTCCAGCTTGATGAACTCTACCTCTTTCATGTGACGAATACTTTCGGGAATGTACTTGTCGTTGAAAATTTCTTGGAACTTCTCCTAAGACATTTTGAGTGCTGCAGGCTGGGTACGCTTTACAGATTCCCACCAATAATCTGCCTCTCCTCGCAACATGAAAGTGGCAAAGGGAACCTTTTGCTCCTCGGAGTATCCCAAGACATCAAATATCTTGGTGATCTGCTTTATCCACGTCTCCGCCTGAAGTGGTTTTGGCTCTCCAATAAACTCCGGTGGTCCCAACTCCTTGAACTGCTTAGCGGTGACCATCTGAGAGTAGCCAGTGTTTCCACCTGTATTTTGGACATGAGTCTCTCTCGCCTGATGTTGCATGAATTGTATAAAGCCCCTAAATATTCCGTCGTTAATCATTTGGTCGGTGTTATTGTTTGCATGAGGATTGTTTCCTTCATGATGCACATTTTCCTGGTTATTGATCATTGGTGATTCAACGGTCTCATGTGCTCCATTGCTATTCTCAACATTCTCGGATGTCATTTTCAAATACTGCAACAAAACAAGGGTTAATTGACATGCCACATATTATCCCTATATTCTGACCGACTAATTAAATAACAAATAAACTTAGGTAGGTCATACTAGCGAAGGATTTCCCCATCTCTCCCCCTAGTTCTAGTCTCACATCTTAGCCAGGGATCATATCCCTAGGCTTTGATACCAACTGTGACACCCCCAAAATAAGTATACATCACCCATTCTGAGTCGCCAAATATATGGTACATAAATACAAATACAACTTAAATATACAAGATGATCTGTGAGTTTTAATACAAATATTATCTTCTAGATAGTATTCAAACTCAAAATAAGTCCTCAATACATTTATTATCACATTATTTCACAGAATAGTGAGGACTACTAATGCAAACATCTGGACCGTAACTCCGTTCCCCGACTAGTCCCAACTATATTCTCATTTCTTAAAGACAACAATGAAAGCAAAGGATGAGCTCAACTAGCCCAGTAAGAAATATTATGACTAAGATAATGCAAAATAAATTATCGTTAGCCTTCAACAATGTTAAACTGATAAAATACAATAGACATCAAGTTTAACTGCAGCGGAACAAGCAATCCATTAGAAGAGTCAAGTAGAACATGAAATCTACTATCTTCTATGATTTAAAAAGTTTATCAACAGTTTTATCGTTGAGACTCAGCTTAATAAATAATCCACATCATCGAATCACCCCTACACTACGGCTAAGGATATTCATTAGTATCACGACCAAAAATTATCCATGCACTACGGGCCAAGGATATTCGTGTTTTCACCGATGGTCATAATCATGCCAACAACTGTCCATCAATGCACTACGGGCCAATGTGGACTTTTACCACATCATTTGTAACATTACGGTCATGATTATACCGAATAATCCCTGGTTAGAATCATACCAAGTCCATCTATGAATTACGACCACATATGACTTTCAACATAATATAAGCATGAGGATGATGGTAATGATATAAGAATTCAATTAAAAGAAAGCAAAGGATAAATTTTTAAAGATTTATAATTTAATTTATCCAGAATTCA
Source organism: Panax quinquefolius (assembly GCA_020205615.1). NCBI lineage: Eukaryota > Viridiplantae > Streptophyta > Magnoliopsida > Apiales > Araliaceae > Panax > Panax quinquefolius. The sequence continues at coordinate 68,111,090 of CM035162.1, forward strand.
ATAATGTCCAAATTGTCAACATGATACTGCATTATAGAGTAAAATTCAAGAATAATATTGTATCAAAAATGATTTGGATGAAAAAGAAAATTAATTTTTCCATGAATAGTACCTCGAGTGAATAGTGCAACCGAGTGAATAGTACCCCATGAATAGTAACTTCGAGAATAGTAACCCCGTGAATAGTACCCCGACATGAAAAAGTTAAAACTTATCAAGAATGTTCAGAATAATATTTTCATGAAAAGATACTGGATGAAGCGCAAATATCAAGGATATTCTACTAATTTCATGGAGTATAGAAGCCAAAACTTAACAAAATGAGTATAGAATTCTATATCTGAAACGAAATAATATTATTTACATACTACAGAGTATGGAAGAAAATATTATTTTATACGAATACTAAACAAAAATAATATACCTTACCTTAAAAAAAAGAGTATTCCAACAGGTATAGCAGGGATATTCTTGAAGAAAACTTATACTGTTTTCTACGCTCAAAGCTTCCTTAAACTCTAAAGAAATACGCTCAATATTATAGAAGAAGAATTCTCTGATTCTGGTTTGATTTTCAATTCTAACTAAACATCCTATTTATAGGAGAATGGAAGGGACATGTGACACCCCCAAATCCGGGTACTTCGATTCCACGAGATTTGGTGTTCACTGTACAAATATCATCTATCTATCTACCCATAATAAAAGAAAACCATGCAATAGGTAGAAATAAAATCTTCCCCTTAAGGGGTTACAACATCCGAATAATAATACAATCCCAGGTCAAGCTAACCTTAAACATCTGTGCGGAAATATAACAATAAGTCTTAAACAACATCAAGTCTTAACACATAAATTCAACATCTCATAAATACAAGTCTTCAACATTTGTTAACCTTGCCCTTGCCTTTACTAGTAGAAGGCTCATCGGTTCTTTCGTTCTTAACTGCAATGTTATTATTAAACAAGAGTGAGCATGATTGCCCACAAATAAAATAAATGAAATAACAATGTATAATAACATGCGAGGGAATCAAAGACTTCTGAAATAAAAGCTCAACTTTTGAATCAAGAATGAATAACAAGAATCAAAAGATTTCTGAGGGTCATAAGACCTTGAACTATGTCCTAGGTTATCAAGGGTTATACTTGAAACCTTTAATGATCGTAAGACTATGGACCTTCTACTACTCGTACTTGGGGAATCGACCCTTAGTACCATCACGTGCACAATATCTTAACGCTAACGCATAAGTAAATCCCTTTGCGGGGTTGTTCATCTCGATTTGACATTGATGCGCACCAAATGAAGTTTGGTTTGGATAATTCAATAAGGGTTCTGAAATTTAGAACGTTCATCAACTATGGACTAGTTGAATCAAAAAGGATTCTCTAGTCTAACAATGTTCAACAGTAATGATATTCAAATTGAATCATAATCTCAAGAAGTATACAATAGAACAAATATTGTATAACAATTCATATTTTGAAAGAATAATCAATCTTTAATATAACAATTCGAACTTGGATAATAGTAATGAGAATTTACTCAAGGTAAATAATAAACTTGAACAATGATAACAAGTAGGGGTAGGAAACTTGCCTCGTCCGTAGATTACACTTTAATTAAACTCGTTCTTTGATTGAAATCCTACATATCATTTACATTCACAACTCTAGTTAATTATAATATAATTAACCATCATAAATTCATTCTTTTATCTAAACTTTGGTTATGACTATACTTAGTCAAATATCACACTTATTGTCACATAATAACACTTCATGAATAATAAGCTACTTATGTATTTCATAATTCAATCCACATGAAATTATGTTATTTACATGTTAAGTATCTATTTTAATATCTCATTATACTTCTAACATATTTTTATGTTCATTACATTAAGTTGTTATCACGTTGCTAGACTGGAACATTTAAAAATAGTTTATTTCTGAACATTCTGGAGAGTGGTATTTATGACGCCACTTTTATACTAGGTCTTGGTATTTGTGGTCGTAGTAGCTTTATGTATGGGATACATGGTATTGCGACACAAGAAATAGGAAGCGGTAAACCGCTGCGACCACAGCGTACCGATTGCGAAATGGCGGTTCGTAAAAATCATGAGAACATGCCAATTTCTATCAATTTCTAATTTTTTGCACGAATTTAGACATACCCACATGATATAATTCATACATAATCGTTACCCATCAATTACAGAATGAATTTAACCCATTAAACACATAATTATAGAATTAAAATATGTGACTTTCACGGACTTTGATGTTCTTGAAAGTTTTGAAAATAAATCATGAAATTTAATACTACGGATTCGTTATAACACCGAATACGTTCATTTAAGGTTTGGTCTCTTCGTATCAACATGTATAATCAAATAAGAATATAAATTTTACAAAACCATTTATGTTTGACATATTAAATTTACGTATAAGGGCCATATGGCCAAAACCCAAACTCTGTAAATTTTGAAATAACAAGTCATCATATTACGAAACTTATGATATGGAATCATGCAATATATATATAAAACATGTTATGCTACTCAAATTATTACACATATCCTTATAACAACACCATTTCCCAATTCACAGAGACTTACAGAATGTATGAAAGCCATTTTTTTATAAAACTTAAACAACGTAACTTTAAAATTTGGGAAGGAGAAGATTACCCAGATTGTAGCATATAGATTAGTAGACTTAGATGCTTTTCAATTCCTCACTCTCAATTTCCTTCAAAAATAACTCTATGAAATTCTCAACCTTTCTCTCTGTTTATTTCAAGACATAGCCAATAATGAAAAGGAAAAGAAAAAGGGAATGCGTATAATAATAAGCACTAACGCGCATGATGGAGGTCAGTTACCTAACATGGGTAACTGCTCCCAACCTCCCTTAGTGCCATGTTTGTCTAGCTAGAATAGGTTTCAAAAACCATTTAATTTAATAAAGCTTTATCATATAGTTTAATTAATGTCACACTCCTTTATAAAATAAATCAATATCTTATTTAATTTACTTTAAATAAAATATAATAATTTCTCATAAATTTACATAGTCACATAATTAAATTTCTCATTAATAAATAATGTCAAATTATTAACTTTCTAATTAATAATTAAATTAATTAAAATAACAATAGGCTTATTAAATATTTCTTTTAATACAATAAGCTCACATAATCACATACTTCGATAATAAAAATTCTCTACATTAATTTAATAAATGTAACAAATATAATTAAATTAATCTACCACAATTGCATCAATTAATTATTTAATCTAATAATTAAATCATCAAAAATATTTATTTACTTCAATAAATATTAAAATTAAATTACAAAAATCTCGTTCGTCATAGGACACTGTTAAGAATTTTTTTTTTCACGGACGAAATAATTGCGATTCACGGATGTCTTACCAACATTGCAGGCAATTGAATTTCAAAGCAAATTCAAGTAAAAACAAAAAAAAACAAATTTATATATATATATATATATATATATAATACTAATTCCCTCCCAAATACGTTTCCTCCCCCCACCTCATTTTCATTTCATCCATTTCTTCCATACGTGGGCCCCACATGTGGCCCCCACATATGGCCCCCACCTTTATTATAAAGAATAAATTTTTACCGATTATTTTGAAAAATGGGTAAATGGGGGTCCAAATAATACGCCAATACAAATACTATAAAAATCACCTCAATATTTTTAACGACATTTATCATCATTATTATAATTCGTAATATTTAACAACCAGGTTGTTCCCAGGAAAGAGGGGGCTTTTCAATAAGGATTTCTCCTTATTGGCGTGCAATTAGGTGACCAAACCTCTCGATGGCAGAACTTGAAGACATCGTCGATATTGCAAATAATAATATTAATAACTTTATCGTCTCGATTATTGATTTAACAATATAAAATATTATGCGGATGATCTTTGTGACAATAGCTGAATCAATAATATGAGAGATATGATGCATCAATTCTTTGTAGTAATAATTGAGTATAAATGAGTGACTTCTCACGTAAGCATCGATGTCGATATCGTGTGCTACTCTTATCGACCACGGCGTATTAGTGTACTTTTAACACCGGTTATTTCAACAGTTAACGGTAAAACCTCCGCCGTTATTTTCATAAAAAGTATTTCTGTCGTTTTCTCATTCCGACAATAATTACGTTGTGGGGTCCACCAATGATTGTGCCATTGTACGAATATTCCCTGTTAAAACTAATATTCCCCGACCAATTGAATATTTAATAACAACTTGCTCACTTTGCAAAATTTATAAATATTACTCACAACTTTAATATTATAACAAATCAACACCATAATATTCAAAAATGGTATTTATAGAAAAATTCATCTTTATTCATACAAGTTGGGGTCTTACAGTCCTCACTTGTATAAATTATTGTATTTGAATAAGTATCTGTAAACTCAAAATTATTTGATATGACAAGTTTTGATGTATACTATTGAATCTTGGTATGTATACATGGTTTAAAAGTTGTCTAAGCTATTTGACCCGGCTAGACATAATTTTAAATATTTCATTGAATATTATTGGTTACGATAGAGTCGTCCAACTGAATTTCTTTGGTTCGGACTCTAGACTGAGTATGAACATTCCTGAATTGAGAAAAATTTTATGCTCCAAAGGCGGGTTTTGATGAACGCAAAATGTCTTTTTAGTATGTAGTGTTAATCAATGTTACAACCCGAGAATTTAGACAATTAATAAAAATCTTCAGTGATTGATTAAAGGTTGAATAATGAAACCTAGACTGAAAATAGTGTGTGGATTTGAAATTATGTGAAGGATTTTTATGGATTTCAAAATTTTTGGTGAAGGACTTATAGGGTTATGTGTATTTGGGATTATATGTGTACAGTTGTGGTTAAAGATTGAGGATTGATCAGATAGGTGTAACTTTAGCAAACCCTAAAATTATGTTAATAACATTGTTGTTCAGTGAGAAAACCCTAACGATTTGTTAAAAACCCTAATATCGGCTATGGAAACCCTAATTTTAATTCCAGGAATCCGAAACCCTAATTCAAAATTTGTAAACCCTGATTGGGAGCTCAAAAGCTAAGTATAAAAGCTTAAGTGTTAAAAGATGTGGGATATATATGAAATGTCAAAATTGCCCTTCAAATTGTAGGAGAAAAGACAAAAATACCCTTAGTGAGTGCGAAATGACCTAAATACCCTTTTACTTAAACTTTAAGTAAAAGATTTTCCAAATTTTGGTGACTCACCAAGCCAAAGCTTATCCCATGTGTTTAAATCTTTACAAGATCATATTTGTGCCACCTTGAAACATCTTGGTTCATTAAATCCAAAGATCAAATTTAAAACTTAAGAAAAGTAACTTACTCTACTTTTCATTATAGCCAAGACCTTCTTTCTCCAAAATTTTGAAAATTTAGAGTGAAAGGGAGTGATAAGATAAGCTAATATCAACACTTAGTTTTCCAAGAATAGATCACAAAGATCATATTCAAAGTGTTAAGCATAAAGATGTATAAACCCTAATCTATTTAAATCTTGTGATTTATGTTATATGATGTGATTTGTTGTTTAGAAGTATGTTAGATGATGTTATTTAGTGATCTAAGATGTTACATCAAGGATCCATAACACCTAGATGCATGAAAACGGGTTTTTAAGGACTTACTATGAACCCTAAAAATGTTGTCTGATAACCATATGTCAGGGCTCATAGATCTCTGTGTGTTAGATGTTAGGTGTGTTTAATGTTATAGACTTTTTCTATGCCATGAGGAGAGTAGACTGGAAGTAGAATCAAGTCCATACCATGTCTAGATCTCAAGATATAAGTGGTCAAACATGGTAGACCGAGCACAAAAACTGGAAATCTGGGCAAACCTAGAAACCTAGAACTTCTGACAACGTTTTGTAGGCCTTAAATCTTGCTGATGTTTGATAGTTAGACCGTGTTAGTGTTTGATTTGTGTAAACTGACATGAACACTACACAATCATGCCATTAGAACACCTAGATCCTGCACAAAATCAAAATTAATGATGGTCAATGAAACAACCCGGGTCAAATCCCGAGTCCGGAATAAATCTCGGGTCAAATCCCAAGTTCGAATCGAATAAAATCCATCAAAATAAGGCCTCAAACTACTGGCCCAATAGTATCTTCTGGAGTCATCTTAGCCCACCACAGGCTCCCAAAAGGTCATGACTTGAAGGTACTATACTTCAGCAATATGATCTATCAGGTATAATATGATATGTACTAGACCAGATGTTGCTCATGCACTTAGTGTAACAAGCAAATATCAGTCGAATCCAGGAGAAGAACACTGGAAGGCAGCAGTGAAAAATATCCTAAAGTACTTAAGAAGAACTAAGGATGTATTTCTTGTCTACGGTGGGTATAAATACAATTCTCCAACTAGAGTCAAAATAACCAAAACCAAAACAAAAAAAATATCGAAACAACCTAGATGGTCAAAGACAACTCTCTCATCACACTAGCCCTGAATCACCCCTGCAAACCTGCCGGAAGAAAAACACAGCATGAGCCAATTGCCCACGGATACAGATATACAAAAGATATACAACTAATATACGAAAACAACTGAGATAAAATACTGAACAAAGCATCAAGTGTAAATACTGATGAAAATATAATCTCCAAAGATCTGAATGGAATATATCTGAATCAACAGAATTGACAAAACCAAAAGAAGAATAAAGAAATAACGAACTGAAGTAACTAACTCAATGAATTGAACTGAACAGAAACAAACCAAATTAATACAATAAAATAATAGGCTGAATCAAATGGTTGAGTGTTATTTCTTATCGAATGAGCTCAAAAATATACATTGCCACATAGGCAAGTCAAAATAATGCCACACAGACAAGTCAAAATAATGCTAGACAGGCAAGTCAAATGATGCCACACAGGCAACCAAAATAATTCCACACAGGCAAATCACACATTGGACCGCGAATCCAAATGTATGCAAATCGGATAGGTGTGTTTGGCACAACATCATAAATCCGTAGAACAGAAAACTAGGGTTAACCTATACGCCTCCCACAATAAAACACCAAATGGCCTACTTCCTCCGGAGCCCAAACGGAGACGCCGTGGACTAATCACACTGCCACGGAAAGTGTCATGCCTCTCGTGCCAAGACGACATGTCTGTGGTACCCCCACAGGTTGTTATAGCTCAGGTATACCCTACGATATATTCTAACAAAAATACCATGTTGTAACACATGCGACATAATACTAACAAAAGGGTTCTATATGTACATGTTGAACCAAATCAAATTATAGTCACAATGTCTCAAAAAGAAGGTAGCAACATGTACCGCTCTACAATTATCAAAAATAAATACTAAATATGATAATATAACCTAATTCAAAGAGTACAAGTACGAATCCAATATGTCAACTCCAAAATGAAACAAATATTTGAATTTCACATGAAACAATTATTTGAAATAAAAACAGAATTCGAAACGAGGAACAAAATGAACAAATCAAATTTAACACAAGTATCGCTGAAAGAGTACGAAATCCGTACCTTAATATAGTACCAAAATAATTCCATGAAGCCAAATATCACTCGTTAGACTCCCTCAATCCGATCTAATTATCAAAATAAATATAATATAACTAATTAAATTATGAACTTATACGGTTTATATTTTCATAAATTCAATTATTTTAATATACTATATTCAGTTGTAAGCAAAAGATACATTTTAATTGTAATGACAATATTATAATTTTTATTTATCACTTTCCCTTTTTTAAATTTCTGTAAATCTTATATATTTTTTATATATATATAAAAAATGCTATATATATATATATATATATATATATATATATAATGAATCACGTTATATATATATATATATATATATATATATATATATATATATATATATATATATCTATAAATAGAAGGTATACCTATATATATAATGAACTAATTTATATATATATATATATATATATATATATATATATATACAGTTCGTCTCTCAAAGCGAACCTTAAAAAGCGAACCAAAGGCAGGCAAGTGCGTCTTTCAGGTGTCTATGTGACAGTTCGATCCGTCGCCATAGCCATATAGTCTTTGATGATGGTCAAACCCGTAGCGCCATGACACTAAAAGACGAGTTAAATCTTTGGTTAGCTTTTAAGGTTAGATTTTAGAGCCTCTCATATATATATATATATATATATATATATATATATATATATATATATATATATATATATATATATATATAGGAATAAATCTTGGGTCAAATCCCAAGTCAAGAATCGAATCAAATCCATCAAAATAAGGCCTCAAACTACTGGCCCAATAGTATCTTCTTGAGTCATCTTAGCCCACCACAGGCTCCCAAAAGGTCATGACTTGAAGGTACTATTAGTAGTAACTTATTTCCTTATATGCACACAAATTTTCCCCTATCTTTCGATGTGGGACTGGGGTGTTACAAACTCCCCCACTTAAATTTCTGACGTCCCCATCAGAAATGATCACACACACGACCCAAAGATTTTTGCCTCTCTAGCCATTGTGGGATACTACCTCTGCATTTGGCCGTGCCCCCACCTCCAGGACCTCCATTTTCTGTTGTGGGATAATACCACCGACCTTCGTGTCCCCATCTCCGCAACCCGGTCGGATGATCCAGGCAGAGCCGAGAGTCGGCTCTTATACCATGAAACAACCCGGGGTCAAATCTCGAGTCCAGAATAAATCTCTGGGTCAAATCCCAAGTCCGAATCGAATCAAATCCATCAAAATAAGGCCTCGAACTCATCGCCTGATAGTATCTTCTTGAGTCATCTTAGCCCACCGAGGCTCCTAAAAGGTCGTGACTTGAAAGTACTATTGGTAGTAACTATTTTCTTATATGCACACAAATTTTCCCTATCTTTCGATGTGGATTGGGAACATTCTGATCAAAGTATGGTTGATGAGCTACGGATGAGTTTTCTGAAAACCAGAAAACTCGAAAGCGATTCTTGACAATAGTTTGACCTGTTCAGATCTTGAGTTGGTGATGTTGTTAGAGTGAATTAAGGTTATATTGTTATTCCTTGACATCAAGACTAAATGATTGAACCATTAGATCATACTAAGCAAGCCTAGAATCAAAGATTCAAGGCTTGAAAAGTAGCATCTTGCAACTGTTATTCATTTCTGCGTAACCCAAAAATGAAGAACAGATTCTGACAAGTTTTGTATGGCCTATATCTCATTGATTTGATGTAGGATGGCCATGAACTTTGTTTAAGGTTGTAGTATTACATCAGTACTACAACATTAACAGAATTACAAGCCAATAAAACACTAAGATCTAAGATCTATTGATAATCAAACCTAGTACCCTGATAATTGGCTATGAAGGTTCTAGGTTAGCCAAGAACACCTATAGCGACAGTTTTGTCGCTATAGACACATTTAGCAACGATTTAATTATATATTAATTATTTTTATTAAATAATTAGTATTAAATGATTTTTAATTATGAAAAATTCATAATTAATTTATAAAAATTATTTTAAAGCCTGAAAATGGAATTTTTATAATTTTGAGTATATTTCATTAATATTTTAATATTTTTAAATATTAATGGTATTTAATTTATTTAATTATTATATTAAATAAATTACTTAAAAAAGATTTTAATACTTTAAAAATAATTTGAAATTATATTAAAGTGTTAGAAAATATTTTAAGTTATTTTGAATGACTTTTAATATTTTATCTTTGAATTTCATTAATAAATTAATATTAATGATAATTGATTTATTTAATAAATGTATTAAATAAAGTGTGGAAAATTAGTATTAATGTTTTAAAAATCATACAAAAATGATTTAAAGGTTATAAAAATATTTGAAGTTATAAAATATAACTTTTAATATTTTTCATGAAAAAACATTAATATTTAAAAATTAATGGCGAGTTATTTGATAATGGTTTTAAATATTTTAAAATCATTTAAAGGGAATAAAAAGGTATTAAAAATACTTTGAGATATTATAAAATATTTATAATATTATGACATGTATTTCATTAATATTTAAAATTAAATAAATATTAATGATAATAGAATTATGTGGTATTTAAATCATATAAATATGATATTATTGATTGAAAAATCATTTTAAATGGTAATAATTATTTGAAAATTGTTATGAGTTATTGAAAAATATTTTTGACTAAATAATAAATTATCTAAGATAATAGTTAAGCGTTTAGACAGAGTCTTATTGGAATTAGGCTCGATTATTATTCGATTAGGCAATCGAGATGTCAAAATAGTACCGAACTCAACTCAAACTAAAATAGTTTGACTTGATACTAGGTCTTATGTGTCTTATTGACTGATAGGATTATGTGGTAATTTGTTTAGGTTATTTTATAATTGTTATTAGCAATAGTTATTTGCGATGATATTATTCTAACTTGGGAGATCAATATTATTAATATTAGGTCTTCAGATGAAGCTAAATAGACTGCGTAGCAGTAGTCGTCGATAAATGCAAGTTTTCTTTAACTCAACCTTGAGTTATGATTCTTCAGATATGCTAGTGGTTAATCATTGTTGATTATATCATGTCTATGATTTATTGAATCGCACGTTGTGCATATTGCATGTGTTCATTAGGTATGAAAGATTGATCACCTTCATTACCATTTGGTCCAGTTATAGTTGTTCATGTTCGTTGTTAACCATTCATTTTTATTATCTCGGTCGTTCAGCTATGAAAATTGATTTATGTTCTTTCACCATGATTATATTATTGAAAGTTCGTTAGCTTATTATTCATTCTTTCAATTATGATATATCTTTTCTTGAACTTAAACTTGCTGGGAAAACTTGTTGCTCACCTTCGCTATATCATGATAAATAATGCAGATTAAAACAAATACTTCGGATACATGCGAAGGCGAATGACATTATATGTCGGATATGATATCGAATTCAGGTATAAGTTAAGGTTATTGACCTTGGGGATATTGTGTAAAGTTTAATGCATAAACAATTTATGTTTATATCTTCCGCAATAGTTATAGAATTAGTGTACAAGATTCGTGGTGATTAGTACACGGACTTAGGGACACTACAATTGGTATCAGACTTGTAGGTTATAAACCTTAGGTAGGGTTGCCGTAGAATAATAATCGCAGTGGGATAAGGATAAGGACTAACTCAAATAGAGTTAGTGCGTCAATAAGATTCAAAGACAAATCTCGATAAATTATAAAGATAAGGAGTTACCTAACTCTAATAATAAAGATGAACTGTAATAATGAATAAATAGAGTCTAAAAGATTAAAAGTACGAGGAAAGGAGATCGTAAAACAAAACGATCAAAACATAGAATGAATCGTAATATAATACGATGAGATCACTCCATGATCTTTTAAGGTTATAACAGGGAGGAGAATCAATCAAATGATTAAAAAGTGTACAGTAACATTGTTGTGTGTAAGTGGTACTATGAATTGTTACGATGCCAACTCAGAAAAAGGGTTGGGGTTGATGCAATACGGATTGAACAAAATTCGTATGGATAAAGTGTGGAGCTAGGATTAAGTGGGATTTCAATTGAGGACTCATGTCAGCAGCTGAGTTGTATGATTCCTTGTATGGGCGGGGAATTTGTACTCTATTTTAGAACCACTTAGCTTCCTGATCGATATAGTGGTTAAGTTGAACAATTCTTTGTATGGGCAGGGAATTGTTCTTGGTGTAAAAACCTCTTCGCTTCCTATATTGATTAGTGGCCGAGTTGACCAATTCTTTGTATGGGCAGAGGATTATGTTTGGTTTGACGACCACTTAGTTTCTGGTACTCATAATCATTGAAATGTTTGTGTCGCGCTATTTTCTATATACCCGTTGAGAAGGTGATTCTTTTCTCATGTGTATAACAGATAAGTCAAGAATATAAGATTAGGTGTGAGTTCTTAAAACTCATACTTATGGTAAGTTTGTGACTCATAATCGTATGGTATATTTTTGAACCCCTTAGTGAATGGACGCCTATAATCTGACTAGGATAAGTTCTTAAACTCATACTATTATGGAAAGTTCCTGAACTCATAACGTGTGGTAAGTTTGATGAACTGGGGTATATCTATGTGTGAATGAAGAATTGAGGATAATAGGAATAGATAGACTGATTAAGTAATGGATCGTTAGTGGAGACATAGGTTTCTGAATCTTCTAGCTATGCTAGACTTTAAAATTTTTGACGTCAAGCTAAATACGCACTATGTGCCTTTTAAAAATGAATTTTTATTCTCAACGCATGGTGACCAGTGTGTATGTGTGGACTTCGGGACATGATAAGTGGGTTTTATACCCTCAAATCTTATCCTAACTCAAGCTTAATAGATTTTAATTCCTTATATTTATGTTTGTTTTTATTTGTTTCGTGTTATTTCATTGTGTAGGTATGGTGGTGTTGCATTTGATCGAAAAGGATGGAGTTACGTTGCATTTTGGCAAGATTTGAGCAGCATTGGAGGTTCAAGCAAAGTCATCTAAGATACCCTACCCCCGCCGGGGCAGGTATGTTTTAGCCTTACAACCCCGCCGGGGCAGGGGGTCTTCAATCCCAGTTGACAAAAGCCGGACCATCACGGGTGGCGTTTCCCATGATATACACTTTCCGAGGCGAAAATCTTAGAATCGATAGTCTTAGCTTGTTGCAAACTCTGCCGGAACGTGGATTTTAGTGCTTGGATAGTATTTGGACCTTAAACAACATGGGACTTCGACCAAAATTCATTTATTGGATATATATTGAGCTACAAACAACAAGATTATGATCATGCAAAACAATTAACAAAGATTAAGCACATAAATTCATAGCGAGCATTGGAGTGAAGATTGTGAAGAACTTTCATATCAATTGCGGATTAAGGCTAAAGTGAAGGGTGTTCTGCATTATTCTTCTTCTTTAGTTTTATATTTTTAATTGAAAGGATGTTATCTTTAATTTATTTAGTTATTATTTCATTTATGATGAACTAAATACTTTTTAGTCTTAAGACGAATCTTTAACTGGAACGATGATTATGTAATCATTGATTTCAGTTTAATAAGCTATTATCCAGTTTATCTATATTAATTTGAACTTGGATTTATGAATTGCCTGATCAACGATTCTTTGTGGACTTGTATGAATTCGAGAGATGAAATACGAGTCTAGACTTAGTTAATATAGCATATGTTCTTGATTTATGTGAATGAACAGAATCTTGATGAATGTTAGGGTAGAGATATGCTTGACATCACATGTAATCAGATAAAGAACTTGAACTTAAACCTTCTTTAATTATAATTCACATAGAGATATAGTGAGTTAGTTGATTAAGGTGTTTAACTTGATTCTATCTAATTTGTGTATTTGAGTTAATATTGTATTAGTGCATCGAGAGGTGGCTAGTTCTACATACGTGTTCTTGATTAATAAAATGGGATAGTGAATTAAACTGGAATAAATGTGTAATAATCAGAGTGATACTTAGAGTGAAGTCGGAAGCCTAATTCTTCATTATTTGTTTAAAAATTTAGTTTTTAGAATTTATTGATTGTTTGGTGATTTTGATATTTTTAATACTTTTAAGTACACACTAGAAATTGATTAGTTTAATAAAATTAGGATTAATAGGAAATTGGTAATTATGAGGTTTAAATTCTTATTACAGTCTCTGAGGGAACGATACTATACTTACTATTATATTACTTGTTGACCACGTATACTTGCGTGATGTGCGTGAAAGTAATATGCACACAAGCCAATCATGTTTGATGATAAAGCATATACTTTGTAACAATCTTATTCATTTATTAATAAAAAGTATTAATTTATTAAAGGCTTTTAATTATCTACATGATGCTGTTTTATAATATGTGATAAACCCATAGTTTTAAGCAATGCTTTTAGAATAATGATGATGTTCATTCTAATGAGATCTAAATTCTTAGAAAGCTTAAAACTAAAATAGTTCCCAATCGTTGGATTACTAAATTGGGGATTAGTGAATCCGGATAGATTGGTACATACGTTGTTTGCTTCATTAGATGAGGATGATTGATCTCATGATCATTTGTGTGGAGACACTAAAGCAAGTAATGTAGGTGCTTATTAGAGAATAAGTTCTTTGAACATTGGCTCGCTAAGGAATACCTAATGGAGTTTTATTTGCTCGTCAATAGGAATTCTGTAGTGATAGTAGTACAAGTAATCCTTGGACTTGAGATCATCATAGTATCTTGTGTATGATGAGTTATACTTTGACTTATTCCTTAAGACCCTTAGGGTATATCAAAGGTATGCTTAGGTATAATAAGTTGTACATGGAGATAATGTATAATCAATAAAGAATCTACCACTTCTAATAAAGAAGAGAAATGTCCTATGTGATTCGATAAATGACAACCCAAAGAGTCCTTGGTTAAGGCGAGAATGAAATTAGAAAGGAGTTTCTAATTTGCATTATTTGAGTTGTGCATTTAAGGATCGAAATACATATAATTAAATAAAATAAGACTTGATGAAGAATTCCATGTCTTATATTTAATTGGGACATTGTATGGTGGAAGGATTGAATTGTCTGGTAACTATTTACTCAAAGGTTCTTTTATGATTAATGTTGAAATCTATATTATCCGGAAAGTCGTTGATCATGGGGAGGCTTATCCCTATTGTAGAATAAATATTATTTATTTAAATAAATTAATTATTTAATTTATTTATTTAAATAAGATTGGAATTGTTCTAATTGATTTATTCACAATAGGTTTAATATGGAGAACCTAAAGGGTCACACCATAAAAGGAAGAATAATTATTTAAGAAGTAAATGGCATAATCGTAATAATATGTTATGTATATTTAATTTAATCTATGGTGATAGAATAAATTAAATAGCTTAATATTTATTATTTAATATTTTAGAAATATTAAATATAAATTAATAAGAGGAGTCTTATTAATATTATTACAATTATTATTATTTTAATTTCTAAAAGAGTTTAGGAATTAATTTAATATAAGTACTCTCATTTATTCCTAATTGGATTAGGAAGGAAAATTAGTTAAAGGAGTTTAATTAATTATCCCTAATAAGATTAGGGAGCTTAATTAATTAAAAGAATTAATTAATTAAAACTCAATTCCTTAATTGTTAAGGTGGGTTGCCCACATCTATAAATAAGAGGAGTCTTATTATGGGTGGTATGGGTTGTTGACTTTAACAAAGTACATAATAATTCCAAGTTGTTGGGAGTATGCCTTTTCTATAGAGATAGAAAACTAGGGTTAGCCATAACACCCATCTTCTTGAATTTTATTCTTCCTTGGTGGATCATCTCTAGAGGCCAAACATTTGGGTGGCTAACGTTGATCAAAGGAAGGAACCAAACCCGGTGGATTCAAGATTGAACGCGAAAGGATTTGGAGGTGAACTTGTACCTGAGGAAGCTCGATCTTCAAGGGTATGATTTATTCTTTATCTTTTCGTTTAATTAATAATTATGCATAAAGGATGATCCGGGTATATGGTTTGTAAAATTTTTAAACTCTGATTTTTACATGCTTCCGCATTATTTTGCAATTTGATTGCGCACATGAATATTACAAACCTAACAGTGGCATCAGAGCCAAACCTTTATGCGAATTATTAATTGTTTTAATTTATATATTGATATGTGTTTAGAACAATTTAATTGGGCATAATTTTATTGTATAAAATTTATAAATAAAAAAAAAAAAAAAAAAACCGTCGCTATTTTTTTTCCGTGGGTATCAATTTTAACTCTTATACTTGCACGAAAAACAAAAAAAAAAAAAAAAAACTCCAGCGCACGGAAATCGAGAAGATTGGCTAATGATGGCTGATAAGTAATGATTGGCATGATTGGCCAATGATGGCTTAATGATGGCATGCACGGAAATCAAGGCAACGGAAATCAATAAAAAAAAAAAATTTGCAGGATTTCCGTGAATTTTTTTTAAAGGATCAGGATGGCATATATTAATATATATATATATATATATATATATATATATATATATATATAAGTTACGGATATTATATATATATATATATATATAAGATATATAAAAATACGGTAATTATATATATATATAATATTATATATATATATATATATATATATATTCTTTGTTATTATATATATATATATATAATAGTTATATAAATATTCGGTAATATTAGGTTATTATATATATATATATATATATAATATATTAATTATTTTATAATTAAAATAAAAATTATTTTAATATTAAAATAAAGGTTTATTTTAATCTTAAAATAAAAAGTTTATTTTAATTTTAAAATTAAATTTCATGATAACTAATTAGAGTTGGAATTGGATTCCATGCTAAATAATTGGAGTTGAAATTGGATTGCCTAATTTCCTTAAATAAATGAGTTTATTTAGATATGAAATAGATTTCATATTATTCAAAATAAAAGAGTTTATTTGTGAATAGAAAGAGAATCCATGTTTCCTTAAATAAAGGAGTTTATTTAAATATGAAATAAGATTTCATGTTATTCAAAATAAAAGAGTTTATTTGTGAATAGGAAAGAAAATCCGTATTTCCTTAAATAAAGGAGTTTATTTAAATATGAAATAAGATTTCATATTATTCAAAATAAAGGAGTTTATTTGTGAATAGGAAAGATTATCCGTGTTTTCTTTAATAAAAGATTTTTTTTTACATGGAATTGGATTCCATAATTAATTAAAATAAAGGAGTTTATTTTGATTAATGATTTTGATTAAAATAAAATAGTTTATTTTATTCAAAATTGGATAAATTAAAATAAAATAGTTTTATTTTGATTTAAATTTGGATTAAAATAAAGGAGTTTATTTTGATTCAAAAATAGATTTTATACTAACTAAATTTGCCCATTAAATGATATCAATATATATATTAAATGTTTATTATTCATAAGATGAATATTATTTATTGATACATATGGTGATGTGTATGATAATAAATGGGATTGATTATGGACTATCACCAATGCGATTGGATTTATTTTAGTTGGATGCATGAATGTATGGGTTTTATTAAATGGGGTTCTGCAGACCTCGTCTTCTCTAATTTTTCTTAATGTAAATTTCTCTCTCTCCTATGTACTTTCCCTTTGATTTCTTGATCAAGGTTTCTATTTATTTTAAAATAGTTATGTAATAGGAATAGTTAGAATTAATTTTTGAAAAATTGGAGATCAAGGACAAGAAGCGCTTAAAGACCCATTTGTAATGGAGCCCAGGTTTAAATGTAATAGTTATATTTAAATATTATTTCTTGCACCCTAGGGTTTGACCTTTTCGTTCACTTGGTGGCTCTAGTGAACCAAACTAGAATAAAAGTCCATAATCAATCCGGGTAGAATATAGTATTCTATATGTGTATGATTATACTATATATATATTATATATTATAAAACATGCTTCAGCATGTTAATTAATATATGACGTATATTTATATATATATACGTAAATGCGCGCTAAACAAGATGAGACAAATTAATAACAAACCCCTCAATTTTTATATTAAGTCCTAAGCGTTCAAAGATATTTGGAATATCGAACGTAGCCTTCAGCATGATCAAATTAATAGAGTATTAAATATTTAATATGAGTTTGTTGTGTCACCACAAGGCAAGTATTAAGTATTTAAGATGTTAATTTATCACATTTGATGCTTATAAAGAAAATTGAACAATATTGTTTTGTTGTGTCACCACAAGGATGATATTTTTCTTTTTGAATATATGGAGTGCTAGGTCGGACTTAACTTGGATAATTTTGATTCGGATGTGCCACCACTGATCAAAATAATCTAAGAGGCAAAATAAAAGGAGTTGCATAGTTGATGTAATTGACAAAAGTTGTCTACCTATTTATTTATATATAGTTTGTTGTGTCACCACAAGGCTATATACATTTGAAATGGGATCCTTGTTCTCACTAGCAAATCTTTAATTAGATTTTGCCGAACTATATAAGTGAGGTAATATAGTTTGAAGAAAATAGTGGGAGATACCAATTTAAAACAAGACCTAAATTATTTTGGTAATTAATAATAGAATGTATGTTAAAATGTTGTTAAATACAAATTCATTTACGTAATTTTACAATGTCTAAAATTACTATCATCTGCGAAGCATATTAGATGCTAAATTAATCGGAATCAATTAAACGGATTGGTTAAGGAATTTGAGAATAGTTCTCATAGTCGAAAAGCTATCTTATGTCCTTAATACGCCTATCCCTCGCAATGGTTGCGCATAATGCCTCGAGGAAGAGATTGCTACTTTTAGAAAGTGGCAAGATGATGCATATGATTGGCTCAATGCATCATGCTCAGATCCACGAGTAGTAACAAGCTTCACGTCGACTGAAACTATGGATACTTCTACTATACTCCTGCACGTCAAGTAGTTGATGGTGAGGAAAGTAGGACTAATAGATATCGAGATATTCAAGGAGCTCTTCCGATCTAGAATGGCCAATGGCACTATAGTATGCATAAAAAGTTCTTAACATAATCAATTTGATTGATCAATTAGGACAACTGGTTTTGTCATGGATAGAGAGTTGAGCCAAGATTTGATCTTGCACTCACTCCGGACTCCTTTCACAATTGTTGTGAATTTTTCATATGAATAAGCTAGATATCAAACTTTGCGATTTGCTTAACATGTTGAAAAATGTTGAGAGTCACTTTCAACCAAGAAAGATCAAGTCTTACTTGGTAGGGGCCAAAGGATCTTCCTCAAAAGAAGAACGATTCAAAGAAGGTAAATGTAAAGGCGTAAACAAAGGATAATAATAACAAAAGCGATACGGATAGCAAAGGAGTTTGCTTCCACTACAATAAGCCCTCGACTTTGGAAAGAAACTGCAAGAAGCATCTTGCAGAGGTTAACCAAAGAAGCTTAGTGAAGTTTGGTTACAAATACAAATTTGTTCATGATTTAAAATAAATTTTCTTTAAGTCAAGGTTCTACTTGGGTATTGGATACCGACTTTGGTTATCATAAATATAGATTTATGAAAGGACCAAGCGTAGTAAAAGCTAAACAAATATAAGTAATCCTATGTGGGAAATGAAGCAAAGGTTCTTTGCATTATCCATAGAAACTTATAGTTTAGCAATGCCTCACGGCAAGTCTATTAAGTCAATAAGTTGTTATCAGTATTCCGGTTCTCGTTGAAAACATTATTTCCATTTTATTGTTGACAATGAAATCTTTGGTATTATATTTAAAAACAATTGTTATTCTATTTATAATAATAATATTTTGTATAGAATCGAATATTACTTAATAAATTTTGTATACTGACTTACATGAAAATAATTTTGCATATTGAACAAATTAGTATAAGAAAAGGAGATGATCATTCAAAGAGTTGAATGTGTGTATTTCTTTGAAATACAAGTATGAATTATTTGAAAGGTTCAAAGAATTGTAAGTGAAACAAATTGACAATGTATTAAGATTCTTTGATTAGATCAAGGAATAAATACTTGTGAAATAAGTTTCTAGATCATCTTAAATGGTTTTCTCATAATGGACGCCTCCTGATACGCAATAATTGATTGATGTATTTGAATGGAAAATCGTACCTTGTTGGACATGGTGCGGTCCATAATGATTTTACTGACATTCTAGTATCCTTCTAGGATCATGTCCTAGAAATGGTCACGACATTCTACTTAAAAAGGTAACCTCAAAATTTCATTTCAAGACTCCATAAAAGTTATGGATAGGAGGATTCCTAATCTTAAGTATGTTAAGATAAGGGGTTGTCCAACTTATGTGAAAAGGTTTCAAAGGATAAGCTTGGGACAAGATTTTATAAGTGTCGATTTGTGGGACATCCTAAAGTAAGTTTAGGGTATATGTTCTATAATTCTACTTAGCAAAAAGGTGTTTGTTACGAAACACGCCGCTTCTAAGATAAAGGTGTTTATCATTGAAGGGCTAGTGGGAGGATAATAGATCTTGAAGAGTTCAAGAACCACAAAACACTATAAGTCAAATAAGAGGAACTCGTAGATAGACCTATTGTACCCACACAAAGATAATAAATCGGAATAGTACCAAGATACCTATGAGGTATGGATTCATCATAGATGATGATGATGAGGTACGCATCATAGAAGATGATGATCCAGTTACATACGATGAGTTAAGAGTTGTAGACACTCAGAGAAATTGATTGAAGCAATATTCTCAAAAAATGGAACATTCGTTTTGATGAAACAAATCAAAAGAGTTTGATTTTATCAAAATAAGAATGAACCTAGTGTGTACAAAAGGGCCGATTGGGAGCATCGTGACATTCCTAGTACTACATGTTGATATACTACGGATAAGGAATGACATACCAATGCTACAATCAGTAAAGATAAAGTTGTCTAAACATTCCTCCATGAATGATTTGGAAGAGTATCTTAATTGGGGATATAAATCTATATAGATAGATTTAAGAGGATGCTCGACTTAACCCAAGGAACGTATATTCATTTGATGCTAAAGTCGTTTAGCATGGCAAACTCCAAGAGATGTCTCATGTCGATGAGCTATGGAGTGTATCTCTCTTAATAGTCCCCATAGACTCCAAAGAAGAGAGATCGCATGAGTGACAATCATGTATGCAATGAAATGTACGAGACCTGATGTTGATCAGTCATATTCTGGAGAAGATCAACGTAAGACAAAGTGAAAACATCTTAAAGTTCTTAAAGCACTAAGGATGTGAGCATACATGGTGGGTCCGAATTAAAACTAGAGGGCTTTATGGACTCAAGTTTTTTCGCATGCACCAAGACGATCGAAAATACACTTTAAGGTAAAATGTTACCTTGAATAGTGGTGCAGTGAATTGGAAAGGTTCCAAACAGCAAAGAGTGGCTTGTTTAGTGATAAAGACAAAGTATATAGCTATAAATGAAGCTGCAAGATGATTGTTTGGATTAAAAGTTCATTACAGAACTAGGAATAGTTCCTAAGCCTCATCTTGGATCTAAACATGTGTTGTGGCACTTTCATTTGATTATTAGAATCATTGAAAGATGGGAAATCACTATAGAGATAGTGGACTCTCATGAACAACATTACATATCCATTAACTAAAGCTTATCCAACAGTAGGATAATCGTCACTTAGAGAAGAAGAGTATAAGATACAATGGCGATTGGCTTTAGTGCAAGTGGAAATTGAAAGTAATATGCACACAAGCCAATCATGTTTGATGATAAAGCATATACTTTGTAACAATCTTATTCATTTATTAATAAAAAGTATTAATTTATTAAAGGCTTTTAATTATCTACATGATGCTGTTTTATAATATGTGATAAACCCATAGTTTTAAGCAATGCTTTTAGAATAATGATGATGATCATTCTAATGAGATCTAAATTCTTAGAAAGCTTAAAACTAAAATAGTTCCCAATCGTTGGATTACTAAATTGGGGATTAGTGAATCCGGATAGATTGGTACATACGTTGCTTGCTCATTGGATGAGGATGATTGATCTCATGATCATTTGTGTGGAGACACTAAAGCAAGTATATAGGTGCTTATTAGAGAATAAGTTCCTTGAACGCGTGGCTCGCTAAGGAATACCTAATGGAGTTTTATTTGCTGTCAATAGGAATTCAGTAGTGATAGTAGACAAGTAATCCTTGGACTTGAGATCATCATAGTATCTTGTGTATGATGAGTTATACTTTGACTTATTCCTTAAGACCCTTAGGGTATATCAAAGGGTATGCTTGGGTATAATAAGTTGTATACGTGGAGATAATGTATGATCAATAAAGAATCTACCACTTCTAATAAAAGAAGAGAAATGTCCTATGAGATTCGATAAATGACAACCCAAAGAGTCCTTGGTTAAGGCGGAATGAAATTAGAAAGGAGTTTCTAATTTGCATTATTTGAGTTGTGCATTTAAGGATCGAAATACATATAATTAAATAAAATAAGACTTGACAAAGAATTCCATATCTTATATTTAATTGGGACATTGTATGGTGGAAGGATTGAATTGTACAGAACTATTTACTCAAAGGTTCTTTTATGATTAATGTTGAAATCTATATTATCCGGAAAGTCGTTGATCGCTAGGGAGGCTTATCCCTATTGTAGAATAAATATTATTTATTTAAATAAATTAATTATTTAATTTATTTATTTAAATAAGATTGGAATTTATTCTAATTGATTTATTCACAACGGGTTTAATATGGAGAACCTAAAGGGTCACACCATAAAAGGAAGAAAAATTATTTAAGAAGTAAATGGCATAATCGAATAATAATATGTTATGTATATTTAATTTAATCTATGGTGATAGAATAAATTAAATAGCTTAATATTTATTATTTAATATTTTAGAAATATTAAATATAAATTAATAAGAGGAGTCTTATTAATATTATTACAATTATTATTATTTTAATTTCTAAAAGAGTTTAGGAATTAATTTAATATAAGTACTCTCATTTATTCCTAATTGGATTAGGAAGGAAAATTAGTTAAAGGAGTTTAATTAATTATCCCTAATAAGATTAGGGAGCTTAATTAATTAAAACCCAATTCCTTAATTGTTAAGGTGGGTTGCCCACATCTATAAATAAGAGGAGTCTTATTATGGGTGGTATGGGTTGTTGACTTTAACAAAGTACGTAATAATTCCAAGTTGTTGGGAGTATGCCTTTTCTATAGAGATAGAAAACTAGGGTTAGCCATAACACCCATCTTCTTGAATTTTATTCTTCCTTGGTGGATCATCTCTAGAGGCCAAACATTTGGGTGGCTAACGTTGATCAAAGGAAGGAACCAAACCCGGTGTTTTCAAGATTGAACGCGAAAGGATTTGGAGGTGAACTTGTACCTGAGGAAGCTCGATCTTCAAGGGTATGATTTATTCTTTATCTTTTCGTTTAATTAATAATTATGCATAAAGGATGATCCGGGTATATGGTTTGTAAAATTTTTAAACTCTGATTTTTACACGCTTCCGCATTATTTTGCAATTTGATTGCGCACATGAATATTACAAACCTAATAGTGCGTAATTATATTTTACCCAACAAGTTTTTGGCACCATTGCCAGGGACTTTAGTATAGATTTTATTATTTTGTAATATCAGTTTAATTAGTCCAATTTTACTTATACATTTTTTTTTTTTGTTCGTCTTATTTCAGGTTTTTGAAGTTGGTTTATGCAAACTAGATCCAAAAATCTAGACTTGCTTCCTTTTGAGGACAACATTGAAAGACGCTTTCAAAGGCTAAGTAAGTGGATTAAGGAAACAAGGGATGACTTTGAAAATTTTGCTAAAGAAGAAGCAATGGCTGCCAAAGACCAGAAAGCGTTGAGGGACTTTTCTACACCTAAGGTGGTGCGATCGAAATCAGTAATGAGTATCTCCAGCTCGCTATACTGCGAACACATTTGAGATTAAGCCTGGGACTATTCAGATGATGCAGAACTCGGTTTAGTTTGGGGGAATTACAAATGATGATCCGAATGAGCATTTGATCAGCTTTCTGGAAATATTCGACACATTCAAGTACAATGGGGTGTCGGATGAAGCAATTAGACTTTGCTTGTTCCCATTCACTCTACGGTACAAGGCAAAGAGTTGGTTAGACTCTCTACCATCGGGTTCAATAACGACATGGGATGACCTGGCTCAGAAGTTTCTAGCTAAATTTTTCCCACCAGCGAAGACTGCAAAGATGAGAAACGAGATTACCATATTTGATCAGCAACATGGGGAGTCATTGTACGAGGCATGTGAGAGATATAAAGAATTGCTCAGAAAATGCCCACATCACGGATTGCCTAAGTGGTTGCAGATGAACACATTTTACAATGGACTACATGGGAATCTCAGGACTAGTATTAATGCAGCGTCGGGGGGGAGCTTTTATGGCAAAGAATTATGAGGAGGCATATCAGTTGATAGAGACAATGGCAGCTAACAACTACCAGTGGCCCACGACAAGAATGACACAACCTACGGTAGCTGGAGTGTTAGAATTAGATGGAGTGACAACAATAATAGCGTAGATTTCAGCACTCTCTAAGAAGTTCGATTCACAGTTATTTGTGAATTGTGCGTGGGTGAACATCCTACGGATCAATGTGCAATTAACCCAGAGTCAGTATAATTTGTGGGTAGCTACAACATAATTCCATAGAATACGTACCAGAATGCATATAATCAGGGGAATAGGAATCATCTGAATTTGTCGTGGAATAATAATCAAAATCAGTAAGATCCACGACCGTCGTATCCCCCAGGATTTCAGAATCAACAACAATCAGTGCAACATCATGAGTGGAAATCAGATTTAGAGGAGTTGTTTTCCAAGTATATAATAAGCAACAAGGTAGCTATGAAAAACCAAGAAATAGCCATCAAGAATTTAGAAAATCAGATGGGACAGATAGCTTTTGCTTTAAAAAATAATCCTCAAGGAACGTTGTCTAGCGATACGGAAAAGAATCTAAAGAAAAATCACGATCAGTGTAATGCTATTACGCTTAAGAGCGTTAAGGAGTTAGTTTCTAACCTATATAAGAATGCCAGTACATAAGATGAATGTGAGGATGAAGGGAAGGACTTAGAAAAGAAATATACGGAAAAAGTGGTGACAAAAGCAAAGGAAGAGAAACAACTTAAAGTTACACCACATGCACCCTTTCCTCAAAGGCTAGAAAGTAACAAGTTAAAGAACCAGTTTTCGAGGTTTATGGATATATTCAAACAATTACACATTAATATTCCATTTGCTGAAGCACTTGAGCAGATGCCGCATTACATTAAGTTCATGAAAGACATACTGTCGAAGAAACGCAAGCTCTAGGACTTCAAAACAGTGGCGTTAACCGAGGAATGCAGTGCAATATTGCAGAAAAAACTTCCTCCTAAATTGAAAGATCCGGGAAGTTTTACAATTCCATGTGCAATTGGCAATCAAGATGTGGGGAGAGCTCTATGCGATCTAGGAGCGAGTATAAATCTTATGCCACTGTCCATTTACCGAAAGCTGGGGTTAAAGGAAGCAAAACCAACTATTATTAGTCTACAACTAGCCGATAGATCATTAACGTACCCATTAGGAATAGTTGAAGACGTATTGGTCAAAGTTGATTCATTGATCTTTCCAGCTAATTTTGTGGTACTATATTTTGCAGAAGATAAGAAAATCCCTATCATCTTGGGACGACCATTCCTGGCGACTGGACGAACACTGATTGACATGCCTAACGAGAACAGATTATTAAAGTGTTTGATCAGGTAGTAAAGGTAAAGGTGTTCAAGGAAATCCCAATCTCGACTGACAAGGAAGAATGTGAGTTACTCGAGAAATCTACACGTGTAAAGTTAAGGGATTGCAAAGAGGATAGTGGTCGATCTTAAGGAATTAATTCAGGATAGAAAGTCAAATTCATTATCCAACATGCAAGTGAATGGGCATGCAATACAACAATGTTGGTGTTGCGCGATAAATAATCATCATACCGCGGATAACCCAACCGATCTGGGATGAAACAGGAAGTAGTCAGGCCGAACGACTTAAAATCAAGTGCTAATTGGGAGGCAACCCAATCGTCTTTTAATTTTTCATATTTTATACATACTAGTTAGATTATAGTTTATAATGTTAGTTAGTTTCGAATCAAGTCATGTCAATTTAATTATTAGTAGTTAAAAGTAGAAGTCACCTTTAGATAATTGTGTTACCATGCTTAAGATTGCTCAAAATGGTTAGATTATGGTTGTGCAGGTACTTAATATGCTAATGGTTTGGAATTGCAAGGAAAGAAATAAGGAAATCAGAGGCCAGCTACATGATACATGCCCGCCGGGGCAGGCCCATTAAGGCACAACCCCCCTTAGGGTAGAGATATGCTTGACATCGCATGTAATTAGATAAAGAACTTGAACTTAAACCTTCTTTAATTATAATTCAAATAGAGATATAGTGAGTTAGTTGATTAAGGAGTTTAAATTGATTCTATCTAATTTGTGGATTTGAGTTAATACGGTATTAGTGCATCGAGAGGTGGCTAGTTCTACATACGTGTTATTGATTAATAAACTGGGATAGTGAATTAAATTAGAATAAAGGTGTAATAATTAGAGTGATACTTAGAGTGAAGTCGGAAGCCTAATAAGTATTTAGTTCATCATAAATGAAATAATAACTGAATAAATTAAAGATAACATCCTTTCAATTACAAATATAAAACTAAAGAAGAAGAATAATGCAGAACACCCTTCACTTTATCCTTAATCCGCAATTGATATGAAAGTTCTTCACAATCTTCACTCTAATGCTCGCTATGAATTTCTGTCCTTAATCTTTGTTAATTGCTTTGCATGATCATGATCTTGTTGTTCGTAGCTCAATATATATCCAATAATTGAATTATAGTCGAAGTCCCATGTTGTTTAGAGTCCAAATGATATCCAAGCACTAAAATCCACGTTCCAGCAGAGTTGGCAACAAGCTAGGACTGTCAGGATTCGGCACCACCCGCCACGGCGGGGGTGTAAGGCTAAAATATGCCCACCCCGGCAGGGGTAGGGTATCTTAGATGACTTTGTTTGAACCTCCAATCCTGCTCAAATCATGCCAAAATGCAACGTAACTCCATCCTTTTCGATCAAATGCAACACCACCATACCTACACAATGAAATAACACGAAACAAGTAAAAACAAACATAAATATAAGGAATTAACATCGATTAAGCTTGAGTTAGTATAAAATTCGAGGGTATAAAACCCACTTATCAAAATCCCCCAAATGACACATCGTTACATGTTGAGATGATAAAACTGATTTGCAATAATTTTTGAATGGTTTAACGAATAGTCTATGCTAATTGTTTCGGCTAGACGACAATGATTTGACATATCAAAATGTATTTTATATATCATTAATGCATCATGTAACCTGGTGCATAGATGATAAAAATATGATGGAGTTATAAATACAGGAATACTTAGTGTTGAATTCGATCTAAAAATCGTTGTCCCACTATTGTATGATGTGTTATAACAAAGCCACTCAATGACGGAATCCTCAAACGGCCTATTAACACAGTACGGTATCATGATGTCATTTTCAAAATCTTTTTAGATAATTAGTTGCCAACGGGGTTTGGCCATACTTAAATTTTTCGATTAAAATTGAATTATTGGTGTGAGTCTAAGCTATTTGATTCAACTAGACCAACATTTATGAAATTTAAAGCGTTGTTTGAAATTTTCCCGAGCAGAATTATTTTGGTGCGGAATCCGATAAGACTGAGGTAAACATCCCAAAATTGGGAATTTTTTTTGCCTATGGTAGCGGCGATGAACGAAAAAATTGTTCTAACAGCAGTACTTAATAAGTAGTGGGCATAATGGGCTAATCACCCACTGTGTTTGTAAGACCAGAGCGGTTTACAGATGAATTTCTATTTAAACCTTTTCAAAAATGAAAGTTCATGGTCTATATGACTCCGCAACATGATTTGAAAATTTTAACTTTTGTGAGTGATGTTTTGGGTAACATGTGATGATGTGAGTAAATGGTGTAAGGTGAATTTCGGGGACAAAATTCTTAGAAGAAGGGGTGAATGTGACAACCCGAGAATTTAGATAATTAATAAAAATCTTAAGTGATTGATTAAAGGTTGAATAATGAAACCTAGACCGAAAATAATGTGTGGATTTGAAATTCTGTGAAGGATTTTTATGGATTTCAAAATTTTTGGTGAATGACATATAGGGTTATGTGTATATGTTATTATATGTGTATAGTTGTGGTTAAAGATTGAGGATTGATCAGATAGGTGTAACTTTAGCAAACCCTAAAGTTCTGTTAATAACATTTTTGTTCAGTGAGAAAACCCTAATGATTTGTTAGAAACCCTAATACTGGTTCTGGAAACCCTAATTTCAGTTTTAGGACTCCCAAACCCTAATTCAAAATTTATAAACCCTTGTTGGGAGCTCAAAAGCTAAGTATAAAAGCTTAAGTATTAAAAGATATGGGATATATATGAAATGTCCAAATTGCCCTTCAAATTCTAGGGGAAAAGATAAAAATACCCTTAGTGAGTGAGAAATGACCAAAATACCCTTTTACTTAAACTTTAAGTAAAAGATTTGCCAAATCTTGGTGACTCAGCAAGCGAAAGCTTATCCCATGTGTTTAAATCTTTACAAGATTATATTTGTGCCACCTTGCAACATCTTGGTTCATTGAATCCAAAGATCAAACTTAAAACTTAAGAAAAGTAACTTACTTTACATTTCATTATAGCCAAGACATTCTCTTTTCAAAATTTTGAAAATTGAGAGTGAAAGGGAGTGATAAGATAAGCAAATATCAACACTTAGTTTTCCAAGAACAGATCACAAAGATCAGATTCAAAGTGTTAAGCATAAAGAGGTATAAACCCTAATCTATTTAAATCTTGTGATTTATGTTATATGTTGTAATTTGTTGTTTAGAAGTATATTAGAGGATGTTATTTAGTGATCTAAGATGTTACATCAAGGATCCATAACTGTTAGGTTTGTAATATTCAAGAACGCAATCAAATTGCATAAAAAGTGGGAAACGTGTAAAATCAGAGTTTAAAAAAATTACAAACCATATACCCGGATCACCCTTTATGCACACTTATTAATTAAACGAAGAATAAGAAATTATGAAATCATACCCTTGTATAAACGAGCTTCCTCAGGTACGAGTTCACCTCCTACTTCTCCGCGATCTCCTTGAATCCACCGGGTTTGGTTCCTTCCTTTGATCAACGTTAGCCAACCATGTGTTTGGCCTCTAGAGGTGATCCACCAAGGAAAAAAAATTTCAAGAAGAAGGGGTATTGGCTCAAACCCTAGTTTTTCCTATCTGTATAGAAAAAGGGCGTACTCTCCAACAAATTGGAATTATGTCGTACATTTTGATATCTGATATAAGACTCCTCTTATAAAGATATCAGGTAACCTTATTTAATAAAATAAGGTATTATTTAATTAAACTCTTTTAATTAAATGGGCTCCCTAATCTTATTAGGGATAATTAATTAAACTCCTTTAACTAATTTTCCCTCCTAATCCTATTAGGAATAAATGAGAGTACTTATATTAAATTAATTTCTAAACTCTTTTAGAAATTAAAATAATAATAATAATTGTAATAATAGTAATAAGACTCCTCTTATTAATTTATATTTAATATTTCTTAAATATAAAATAATAAATATTAAGCTATTTAATATATTCTATCACCATAGATTAAATTAAATATACTTAACATATTATTACGATTATGTCATTAACTTCTTAAATAATTATTCTTCCTTTTATGGTGTGACCCTTTAGGTTCTCCATATTAAACTCAGTTGTGAATAAATCAATTAGAACAATTCTAATTTTATTTAAATAAATAAATTAAATAATTAATTTATTTAAATATATAATATTTATTCTACAATTGGGATAAGCCTCCCTAGCGATCAACGACTTTCCAGATAATATAGATTTCAACATTAATCATTAAAGAACCTTTGAGTAAATAGTTACCGACAATTCAATCCTTCCACCATACAATGTCCCAATTAAATATAAGGCATGGAATTACTGTCAAGTCTTATTTTATTTAATTATATGTATTTCGATCCTTAAATGCAAAACTCCAAATAATGCAAATTAGAAACTCCTTTCTAATTTCATTCTGCCTTGGCCAAGGACTACTGGGTTGTCATTTATCGAATCACATTGGACATTTCTCTTCTTTTATTAGAAGTGGTAGTTCTTTATTGATCATACATTATCTCCATGTACAACTTATTATACCCAAGCATACCCTTTGATATACCCTAAGGGTCTTAAGGAATAAGTCAAAGTATAACTCATCATACACAAGATACTATGATGATCTCAAGTCCAAGGATTACTTGTACTACTATCACTACAGGAATTCCTATTGACAGGCAAGTAAAACTCCATTAGGTATTCCTTAGCGAGCCACGTTCAGTGAACTTATTCTCTAATAAGTACCTACATACTTGCTTTAGGGTCTCCACACAAATGATCATGAGATCAATCATCCTCATCCAATGAAAGCGAAGCAACGTATGTACCAATCTATCCAGATTCACTAATCCCCAATTTAGTAATCCAATGATTGGGAACTATTTTAGTTTTAAGCTTTCTAAGAATTTAGATCTCATTAGAATGATCATCATCATTATTCTAAAAGCATTGCTTAAAACTATGGGTTTATCACATATTATAAAACAGCATCATGTAGATAATTAAAAGCCTTTAATAAATTAATACTTTTATTAATAAATGAATAAGATTGTTACAAAGTATATGCTTTATCATCAAACATTATTGGCTTTGTGCATATTACTTTCAATCTCCCTCTTGCACTAAAGCCAATCGCCCATTGTATCTTATACTCTTTCTTCTTCTAAGTGACGATTATCCTGTTTGTTGGATAAGCTTTAGTTAATGGATATGTAATGTTGTTCATGAGAGTCCACTATCTCTATAGTGATTTCCCATCTTTCAATGATTCTAATAATCAAATGAAAGTGCCACAACATATGTTTAGATCCAAGATGAGACTCAAGAACTATTCCTAGTTTCAGAATGAACTTTTAATCCAAACAATCAACTTGCGACTTCATTTATAGCTATATACTTTGTCTTTATCACTAAACCAAAGAACTCTTTGCTATTTGGAATCTTTCCAATTCTTTGCGCACTTATTCAAGGTAACCCTTTACCTTAAAGTGGATTTTTTTCGTCGTCTTGGTTTTTCCGAAAAACTTGAGTCCATTAAGCCCTCTAGTTTTAATTAAGACCCACCATGAATATGATCACATCCTTAGTGCCGAGTTAAGCACTTTAAGATGTTTTTCAACGACTCATAGTGAACTTCTCCATAATATGATGATCAACATCGGTCTCGTACATTTCGGTGCATATATGATGATCACTCATGCGACCTCTCTTTCGTGAGTCGTGGGGACTATTAAGAGATACACTCCATAGCTCATCGACATGAGACATCTCTTGGAGTTTGCCACGCTAAACGACTTTAGCATCAAATGAATATACGTTCCTTGGGTTAAGTCGAGCATCCTCTTAAATCTATCTATACAGGTTTATATCCCCAATTAAGATACTCTTCCCAAATCATTCATGGAGGAAAGTTTAGACAACTTTATCTTTACTGATTGTAGCATTGGTATGTTATTCCTCATCCGTAGTATATCAACATATAATACTAAAAATTTCACGACGCTCCCACTGACCCTTTTGTACGCAGTAGGTTCATTCTAACCTCGTCGTATGTAACTGGATCATCATCATCATCATCCATGATGAATCCATACCTCCTAGGTATCTTCGGTACTATTCCAGATTTACGATTCGATTGTGGTAGAATAGATCTATCTACAGGTTCCTCTTATTTGACTTATAGTGTTTTGTGGTTCTTGAACTCTTCAAGATCTATTATCCTCCCACTAGCCCCTTCAATGATAAACACATTTATCTTAGAAGGCAGCGTGTTTTGCAATAAACACCTTTTGCTAAGCAGGATTATAGAACATATACCCTAAACTTACTTTAGGATGTCCCACAAATCGACACTTGTCAAATCTTGTCCCAAGCTTATCCTTTGAAACCTTTTCACATAAGTTGGACAACCCCTTATCTTAACATACTTAAGATTAGGAATCCTCCCTGTCCATAACTGTTATGGAGTCTTGGAGCTGGATTTTGAGGTTACCATTTTTGTAGATATGCGACCATTTCTAGGACATTATCCCGAAGGATCTTTGGAATGTCGGTAAAATCATTTTGGATCGCACTATGTCCAACAAGGTACGATTTTTCATTCAGATACATCAATCAATTATTGCGTATCGGGATGTGTCCATTATGAGAAAACCATTTGAGATGATCCGAAACTTATTGCACAAGTATTTATTCCTTGATCTAATCAAAGAATCTTAATACATTGCCAATTTGTTTCACTTTCAATTCTTTGAACCTTTCAAATAATTCACACTTGTATTTTAGCAAATACACACATTCAACTCTTTGAATGATCATCTCCTTTTCTTATACTAGTTTGTTCAATATGCAAAATTATTTTCATGTAAGTCAAGTATACAAAATTTATTAAGTAATATTCCAGTTCTATACAAAACATTATTATTATAAATAGAACAACAATTGTTCTTAATTATAATACCAAAGATTTCATTGTCCAACAATAAAATGGAAATAATATTTTTAACAAGAACTGGAATACAATAACAACTTATTGACTTAATAGATTTACCCGTAGGCATTGCTAAACTATAAGTTTCTATATTTAATGCAGCAACCTTTGCTTCATTTTCCACACATAGGATTACTTATCTTTGTTTAACTTTCTACTTCTGCTTGGTCCCTTCATAAATCTATATTTATGATAACCAAAGTCTGTATCCAATACCAAAGTAGAACCTTGACTTAAAGAAAAAAATTATTTTAAATCATGAACAAATTTGTATTTGTAACCAAAACTTCACTAAGCTTTTTTGGTTAGCCTCTGCAAGGTGCTTCTCGCAGTTTCTTTCCAGTGTCCATGCTTATTGCAGTGGAAGCAAACTCCTTTGTTATCCGTATCAGTTTTGTTCTTATTATCCTTTGTTTTTTGCCTTTCTATATACCTTCTTTGAATCGTTCTTCTTTTCAGAAGATCCTTTGTCCCCTACCAGTAAGACATGGTCTTTCTTGGTTGGAAAGTGACTCTCATCATTTTTCAACATGTTAAGCAAATCAACGAAGGCGATATCTAGCTTGTTTATATGAAAAATTCACAACAATTGTGAAAGGAGTCAGGGAGTGAGTGCAAGATCAAATCTTGGCTCAACTCTCCATCCATGAGAAAAACCCGGTTGTCCTAATTGATCAATCAAATTGATTATGTTAAGAACTTTTGTCTGCATTTATAGTGCCATATGGCCATTCTAGATCTGAAGAGCTCCTTAGATATCGATATCTATCGGTCCTACTTTCCTCACCATCAACTACTTGATGTGCGGGAATATAGTAGAAGCATCCATAGTTTCATCTTGTGTGCTGAAGCTCGTTATCGTAGATGCGAGCATGATGCATTGAGCCAATCTGTGCATCATCTTGCCACTTTCTAAAAGTAGCAATCTCTTCCTCATAGGCATTATGCGCAACCATTGCGCAGGATAGGCATATTAAGGACATAAGATAGCTTTTCAGCTATGAGAACTATTCTCAAATTCCTTAACCAATCTGTTTAATTCGGTTTGGTTAATTTAGAATCTAATATGCTTCGCAGTGATAGTAATTTAGACATTGTAAAATTCTATAGATGAATTTGTAATTAATAACATTTTAACATACATTCTTTTATTAATTACCAAAATAATTTAGGTCTTGTTTTAAATTGGTTTCTCCCACTATTTTCTTCAAACTATATTACCCTCACTTATATAGTTCTAAGAAAATCTAATTAAAGATTTGCTAGTGAGAATAAGGATCCCATTTCAAATGTATATAGCCTTGTGGTGACACAACAAACTATATACAAATAAATAGGTAGACAACTTTTGTCAATTACATCAACTATGTAACTCCTTTTCTTTTGCCTCTTAGATTATTTTGATCAAGTGGTGGCACATCCGAATCAAAATTATCAAGTTAAGTCCGACCTAGCACTTCATATATTCAAAAAAGAAAAATATCATCCTTGTGGTGACACAACAAAACAATATTGTTCAATTTTCTTTATAAGCATCAAATGTGATAAATTAACATCTTAAATACTTAATACTTGTCTTGTGGTGACACAACAAACTCATATTAAATATTTAATACTCTATTAATTTTATCATGCTAGAAGGCTTGACGTTCGATATTCCAAATATCTTTGAAGCGCTTAGGACTTAATATAAAAAAAATTGAGGGTTTGTTATTAATTTGTCTCATCTTGTTTTTTAGACGCATATATATATATATATATATATATATATATATATATATATATATATATATATATATATATATAAAATACGCGTCATATTAATGAACATGCGAAGCATGTTTGCATAATATATAATATATATAGTATAAGCATGCACATATAGAATACTATATTCTACTTGGATTGATTATGGACTTTTATTCTAGTTTGGTTCACTAGAGCCACCAAGTGAACCAAAAAGGTCAAACCCTAGGGGTGCAAGAAATAATATTTAAATATAACTATTATATTTAAACCCGGGCTCCATTACAAACGGGTCTTCAAGCGCTCCTTGCTCCTTGATCTCCAAATTTTCAAAAAATTAATTCTAACTATTCCTATTACAAAACTATTTAAAATAAATAGAAACCTTGATCGGATCGAGGGAAGTACATAGGAGGAGATAGAATTTACATTAAGAAAAATTAGAGAAGACGAGGTACGCAGACCCCATTTAATAAAACCCATACATTCATGCATCCAACTAAAATAAAATCCAATCGCATTGGTCAATAGTTAATAATCAATCCCATTTATTATCATACACATCATCATATGCATCAATAAATAACATTCATCTTATGAATAATAATAAACATTTAATATATATATTGATATCATTTAATGGGCAAATTTAGTTAGTATAAAATCTATTTTGAATCAAAATAAACTCCTTTATTTTAATCCAAATTTAAATCAAAATAAAACTATTTTATTTTAATTTATCCAATTTTGAATAAAATAAACTATTTTATCAAAATCTTTAATCAAAATAAACTCCTTTATTTTAATTAATTATGGAATCCAATTCCATTTAAAAAAACATTATTAAAGAAAACACGAATTTTTTTTTTCCTATTCACAAATAAACTCCTTTATTTTGAATAATATGAAATATTATTTCATCTCTAAATAAACTCCTTTATTTAAGGAAACACATATACTCTTTCCTATTCACAAATAAACTCTTTTATTTTGAATAATATGAAATCTTATTTCATATCTAAATAAACTCCTTTATTTAAGGAAATTATGATTCTCTTTCCTATTCACAAATAAACTCCTTTATTTTGAATAATATGAAATCTTATTTCATATCTAAATTAACTCCTTTATTTAAGGAAAAATATAATCCAATTTCAACTCCAATTAGTTATCATGGAATCCAATTCCAACTCTAATTAGTTAGCATGAAATTCTAATTTTAAAATTAAAATAAACTTTATATTTTAATATTAAAATAAACTTTTTATTTTAAAATTAAAATAAACATTTTATTTTAATTATAAAATAATTAAGAATAATATATATATATATATATATATAGTATATATATATATATAACTATTATATATATATAATATAATAACCAATATATATATATTATATAAAAACCGTGAATCATCTTGCTAATAACGTGAAGGACTCCTGTGACCCTTTAAAAAAAAACACCTTTTCTCCTTTTCTTAGAAGTCCTCCTGCTGGTTCCCTTGAATTTCCCAAATCCTTGAAGATCCGGATTCAGCGAAAAAAAAAATATGAGCGTAATATAATATAATATAATAAACATCATGATTCCGAAATCATATAATATATATTAGATTATATCATAATCTAATATAATAATACTGCAAGAAGAACGTGAATCACTTAAAAAAAATATGAGCTTTGCAGGACACTTAAAAAAAATGTGAATCACTGATTTCCGTTTTTTTTTTTTAAAAAAAATTTTATACATTAAAATTATGCCCAATTAAATTGTTCTAAACACATATCAATGTACATATCAAATTAAAATAATTAATAATTTGCATAAAGGTTTGGCTCTGATACCACTGTTAGGTTTGTAATATTCAAGAACGCAATCAAATTGCATAAAAAGTGGGGAAACGTGTAAAATCAGAGTTTAAAAAAATTACAAACCATATACCCGGATCACCCTTTATGCACAATTATTAATTAAACGAAGAATAAGAAATTATGAAATCATACCCTTGTAGAAACGAGCTTCCTCAGGTACGAGTTCACCTGCTACTTCTCTGCGATCTCCATGAATCCACCGGGTTTGGTTCCTTCCTTTGATCAACGTTAGCCAGCCATGTGTTTGGCCTCTAGAGGTGATCCACCAAGGAAAATTTTTTTCAAGAAAAGGGGTATTGGCTCAAACCCTAGTTTTTCCTATCTGTATAGAAAAAGGGCGTACTCTCCAACAAATTGGAATTATGTCGTACATTTTGATATCTAATATAAGACTCCTCTTATAAAGATATCAGGTAACCTTATTTAATAAAATAAGGTATTATTTAATTAAACTCTTTTAATTAAATGGGCTCCCTAATCTTATTATGGATAATTAATTAAATTCCTTTAACTAATTTTCCCTCCTAATCCTATTAGGAATAAATGAGAGTACTTATATTAAATTAATTTCTAAACTCTTTTAGAAATTAAAATAATAATAATAATTATAATAATATTAATAAGACTCCTCTTATTAATTTATATTTAATATTTCTAAAATATTAAATAATAAATATTAAGCTATTTAATTTATTCTATCACCATAGATTAAATTAAATATACTTAATATATTATTACGATTATGCCATTAACTTCTTAAATAATTATTCTTCCTTTTATGGTGTGACCCTTTAGGTTCTCCATATTAAAACCTAGGTTGTGAATAAATCAATTAGAACAATTCTAATCTTATTTAAATAAATAAATTAAACAATTAATTTATTTAAATAAATAATATTTATTCCACAATAGGGATAAGCCTCCCTAGCGATCAACGACTTTCCAGATAATATAGATTTCAATATTAATCATTAAAGAACCTTTGAGTAAATAGTTACCGTACAATTCATTCCTTCCACCATACAATGTCCCAATTAAATATAAGACATGGAATTACTGTCAAGTCTTATTTTATTTAATTATATGTATTTCGATCCTTAAATGCACAACTCCAAATAATGCAAATTAGAAACTCCTTTCTAATTTCATTCTGCCTTGACCAAGGACTACTGGGTTGTCATTTATCGAATCACATAGGATATTTCTCTTCTTTTATTAGAAGTGGTAGTTCTTTATTGATCAAACATTATCTCCGTATACAACTTATTATACCCAAGCATACCCTTTGATATACCCTAAGGGTCTTAAGAAATAAGTCAAAGTATAACTCATCATACACAAGATACTATGATGATCTCAAGTCCAAGGATTACTTGTACTACTATCACTACAGAATTCCTATTAATGAGCAAGTAAAACTCCATTAGGTATTCCTTAGCGAGCCACGTTCAAATGAACTTATTCTCTAATAAGCACCTACATACTTGCTTTAGTGTCTCCACACAAATGATCATGAGATCAATCATCCTCATCCAATGAGCAAGCAACGTATGTACCAATCTATCCGGATTCACTAATCCCCAATTTGGTAATCCAATGATTGGGAACTATTTTAGTTTTAAGCTTTCTAAGAATTTAGATCTCATTAGAATGATCATCATCATTATTCTAAAAGCATTGCTTAAAACTATGGGTTTATCACATATTATAAAACAGCATCATGTAGATAATTAAAAGCCTTTAATAAATTAATACTTTTTATTAATAAATGAATAAGATTGTTACAAAGTATATGCTTTATCATCAAACATGATTGGCTTGTGTGCATATTACTTTCAATAACATCTAGATGCATGAAAAAGAATTTTTAAGTACTGACTATGAACCCTAAAAATGTGGTCTGACATCCATATGTCAGGGCTCATAGATCTCTGTGTTAGATGTTAGGTCTGTTTGATGTTATAGACTTGTTCTATGCCATGAGGAGGGTAGACTGGAAGTGGAATCCAGTCCATACCCTGTCTAGATCTCAAGATATAAGTGGTCAAACATGGTTGAACGAGCACGAAAACTGGAAATCTAGGCAAACCCAGAAACCCAGAACTTCTGATAATGTTTTGCAGGCCTTAAATCTTGTTGATGTTTGATAGTTAGACCATGTTAGTGTTTGATTTGTGTAGACTTACATGAAGACTACACAATCATGCCATTATAACACCTAGATCCTGAACATAATCAAAATTAAAGATGGTCAAAGTATGGTTGACCGACTGCCTGGATGAGTTTTCTGGAAAACCCAGAAAACCCAAGAACAGTTTCCTTAGAACAGTTTGACCGGCTCAGATCTTGAGTTGGTGATGTTGTTAGACTGAAATAAGGTTATATTGTTGTTCCTTGACATCAAGACTACCTAATTGAACCATTAGATCATACTAAGCAAGCCCATAATCCAAGATTCAAGGCTTGGAAAGTAGCACCTTGCAACTGTTATTCATTTATGCGTAACCCAAAAATGAAGAACAATTTTTAAAAAGTTTTGTATGGCCTATACCTCACTGATTTGATGTAGTATGGCCATGAACTTTGTTTAGGGTTGTAGTATTACATCAGTACTACAACATTAACACCATTACAAACCCAGAAAACACCAAGATCTAAGATCTATTGATGGTCAAACCTAGTATGCTGATAACTGGCTATGAAGGTTCTGGGTTGGCCAAGAACTCTTATAACGGCAGTTTTGTCGCTATAGACACATTTAGCGACAGTTTAATTATATAATAATAAATTTTATTAAATAATTAGTATTAAATGATTTTAATTATGAAAAATTCATAATTAATTTATAAAAAATATTTTAAAGCCTTAAAATGGATTTTTAATAATTTTGAGTATATTTCATTAATATTTTAATATTTTTAAATATTAATGGTATTTAATTCAATTTATTTATTATAATAAATAAATTATTTTAAAATGATTTTAATACAAATCATTTGAAATTATATTAAAGTCTTAGAAAATATTTTAAGTTATTTTGAATGACATTTAATATTTTGTGATAAATTTCATTTAAAATTAATATTAATGATAATTGATTTATTTAATAAATGTATTAAATAAATTGTGAAAAATTAGTATTAATGTTTTAAAAATCATCATACAAAAATGATTTAAAGGTTATAAAAATATTTTAAGTTATAAAATATAACTTTTGATATTTTTTCATGAAAAACATTAATATATTAATATTAATGGCGGTTATTTAATAATGATTTTAAATATTTTAAAATATTTTAAAGGGAATAAAAGGTATTAAAATACTTTGAGATATTATAAAAAATTTATAATATTATGACATGTATTTCATTAATATTTGAAATAAAATAAATATTAATGATAATGGAATTATGTTTTATTTAAATCATATAAATATGATATTATTGATTGAAAAATCATTTTAAATGGTAATAATTATTTGAAAATTATTATGAGTTATTGAAAAATATTTTTGACTAAATAATAAATTATCTAAGATAATAGTTAAGCGTTTAGGCAGAGTCTTATTGGAATTAGGCTCGATTATTATCCGATTAGGCAATCGGGATGTCGAAATAGTACCGAACTCAACTCAGACCGAAATAGTTTGACTTGATACTAGGTCTTATGTGTCTTATTGACTGATAGAATTATGTGGTAATGTGTTTAGGTTATTTTATAATTTTTATTAGCAATAGTTATTACGATGATATTATTCTAACTTGGGAGATCAATATTATTAATATTAGGTCTTCAGATGAAGCTAAATAGACTGCGTAGCAGTAGTTGGCGATAAAGGAAAGTTTTCTTTAACTCAACCCTGAGTTATGATTCTTCAGATATGCTAGTGGTTAATCATTGTTGATTATATCACGTTTATGATTTATTGAATCGCACGTTATGCATATTGCATGTGTTCATCAGGTATGAAAGGCTGATCACCTTCATTACCATTTGGTCCAGTTATAGTTGTTCATGTTCATTGTTGACCATTCATTTTACTGTCTCGGTCATTCAACTATGAAAATTGATTTATGTTCTTTCACCATGATTATATTGTTGAAAGTTCGTTAGATTGTTATTCATTTTTTCAATCGTGATATATCTTTTCTTAAACTTAAACTTACTGGGCAAACTTGTTGCTCACCCTTACAATATCATAATAAACATTACAAATTAAAACAAATACTTCAGATACACGCGAAGGCGAATGACATTATATGTCGGATAAGATATCAAATTCAGGTATAAGTTAAGGTTATCGAACTTGAGAATATTGTGTAAAGTTTAATGTATAAATAATTTATGTTTATATCTTCCGCAATAGTTATAGAATTAGTGTTCCCGATTCGTGGTGATTAGTACACGGACTTGGGGACGCTACAGTTGGTATCAAAGCTGTAGGTTATAAACCTTAGGTAAGGTTGCCTTAGGCTAATAACCACAGTGGGATAAGGAGAAGGACTAGGTCAAATAGAGTTAATGCGTCAATAAGATTCGAAGAAAAATCTCAATAAATTATAAAGATAAGGAGTTACCTAACTCTGATAATAAAGATAAACATTAGTAATGAATAGATAGAGTCTAAAAGATTAAAAGTACAGGGAAAGGAGATCGTAAAACAAAACGATCATAGCATAGAATGAATCATAATATAATACGATGAGATCACTCCGTGATCTGATAAGGATATAGCAGGGAGGAGAATCAATCAAATGATTGAAAAGTTTATAGAAAAGTTGTTGTGTGTCAGTGGTACTATGAATTGGTACGATGCCAACTCAGAAACAGGGTTAGGGTTGATGCAATACAGATCGAACAAAATTCGTATAGAGAAAGTGTGAAGCTAGGATTAAGTGGGATTTCAATTGAGGACTCATGTTAGTAACTTAGTTGTATGATTCCTTGAATGGGCGGGAAATTTATACTTGGTTGTAGAACCATTTAGCTTCCTGATCGATATAGTGGTTAAGTTGAACAATTCTTTGTATAGGCAGGAAATTATCCTTGGTGTAAAAACCTCTTAACTTCCTATATTGATTAGTGGCCAAGTTGACCAATTCTTTGTATGGGTAGGGGATTGTGTTTGATTTGACGACCACTTAGTTTCTGGTACTGGTAATCATTTTAATATTTGTGTCGCGCTATTTTCTATATACCTGTTGAGAAAGTGATTCTTTTCTCATGTGTATAACAGATAGGTAGAGAATATAAGATTAGGTGTGAGTTCTTAAAACTCATACTTATGGTAAGTTTATGACTCATAATCGTATGGTATGTTTTTGAACCCCTTAGCGAATGGACGCCTATGGTCTGACTAGGATAAGTTCTTAAACTCATACTATTGTGGAAAGTTCCTGAACTCATAACATGTGGTAAGTTTGATGAATTGGGGTATAACTTTGTGTGAATGGAGAACTGAGGATAATAGGAATAGATAGACTGATTAAGTAATGGATCGTTAGTGGAGACATAGGTTTCCGAATCTTATAGCTATACTAAACTTCAAAATTTTTGACGTCAAGCTAAATACGCAGTATGTGCCTTTTAAAAATGAATTTTTATTCTCAACACATGGTGACCAGTGTGTATGTGTGGACTTCGGGACACTGACACATCGTTACTTATTGAGATGATAAAACTTATTTGCAATAATTTTTGAACAGCTTAAAGAATAGTCTATGCTAGTTGTTTCGGCTAGACGACAATGATTTGACATATCAAAATGTATTTTATATATAATTATTGCATCATGTAACTTGGTGTAGAGATGATAAAAATATGATGGAGTTGTAAATACATGAATACTTAGTGTTGATCTAAAAATCAATGTCCCGCTATTGTATGATGTGTTATAACAAAGTCACTCAATGACGAAATCCTCAAACGGCCTATTAACAGAGTACGTTATCATGACATCATTTTAAAAATATTTTTAGATAATTAGTTGCAAACGGGGTTTGGCCATACTTAAATGTTTAGATTGAAATTGAATTATTGGTATGAGTCTCAGCTATTTGATTCAGCTAGACCAACGTTTATGAAATTCAAAGCGTCGTTTAAAATTTTCCCGAACCGAATTATTTTGGTGCGGAATCCGATAAGACTGAGGTAAACATCCCAAAATTGGGAAATTTTTGTGCCTATGGCAATGACGATGAACAAAAAAAATTGTTCTAACAACAATATTTAATCAGTACAGGGCATAATGGGCTAATCACCCACCGTGTCCGTAAGACCAAAGCGATTTGCAGATGAATTTCTATTTAAACCTTTTCAAAAATGAAAGTTCACGGTCTATATGACTCCAAAGCATGATTTGAAAATTTTAACTCTTGTGAGTGATGTTTTGGGTATCATGTGATGATGTGAGTAAATGGTGTAAGGTGTAAGGTGAATTTCGGAGACGAAATTCTTAGAAGAAGGGGTTAATGTGACAACCCAAGAATTTAGACAATTAATAAAAATCTTAAGTGATTGATTAAAGGTTGAATAATGAAACGTAGGCTGAAAATAATGTGTGGATTTGAAATTCTGTGAAGGATTTTTATGGATTTCAAAATTTTTGGTGAAGTACTTATAGGGTTATGTGTATATGTGATTATATGTGTACAGTTGTGGTTAAAGATTGAGGATTGATCATATAGGTGTAACTTTAGCAAACACTAAAGTTATGTTAATAACATTGCCCTTGTCCTTCTTGGACGTCTCTAGCTTAACTAAAATAATTTTCGTGATATAGCACGAGTAAACAAGTAATTTGCTTAGTAAGTTTAAATACAAATGGGATATATCATGATTAGAAAGGAATTTAGCTTTCAATGTTCCACGATAGAAATTGATTTTGAAAGAACTTAAATTAATTTTCAATAATTGAATAATAGATACAAAGAGATTTGAAATAACCATGGACATATACTAAGGTTGTTAGTAATTAAACTGGTTCTTTTAATAAGTTTTGGTAGTCAAGGGGATCAACCTTTCATAACCGATGAATTATGCATAAACACTTAATAATCGAGCAACAATTGTTTTCCAATATCATGCTTTAATAAAAATTGTTCTTTTTCTAAGTCAAGAGTTCTTACCAAATCAATTGATTAAGAACAACTATTAAAACGTATTTGATTTAATAACTTTAAACATGTTTGATCTAGCCAATACAACTAGCATAGATCTATCTCATAAACAGTTCATGAATAAAAAAACTTTAATTAATTCACTGTTCAATAATAGTAGAACCAGAATTCAATTGCAACATCTTAGTTCATTGAATCCAAAGATCAAACTTAAAACTTAAGAAACGTAACCTACTTTACTTTTCATTATAGCCAAGACCTTCTCTCTAAAAAATTTTGAAAATTGAGAGTGAAAAGGAGTGATAAGATAAGCTAATATCAACACTTAGCTTTCCATGAATAGATCACAAAGATCAAGTTCAAAGTGTTTAGCATAAAGAGGTATAAATCCTAAAATATTTAATCTTGTGATTTATGTTATATGTTGTGATTTGTTATTTAGAAGTATGTTAGAGGATGTTATTTAGTTATCTAAGATGTTACATCAAGGAACTATAACATCTAGAAGCATGAAAAAGGGTTTTTAAGGACTAACTATGAACCCTAAAAATGTGGTCTGACATCCATATGTCAGGGCTCATAGATCTCTGTGTGTTAGATGTTAGGTGAGTTTGGTGTTATAGACTTGTTCTATGCCATGAGGAGAGTAGACTAGAAGTGGAATCAAGTCCATACCATGTCTAGATCTCAAGATATAAGTGGTT
This sequence comes from Panax quinquefolius, assembly GCA_020205615.1. Classification (NCBI taxonomy): domain Eukaryota; kingdom Viridiplantae; phylum Streptophyta; class Magnoliopsida; order Apiales; family Araliaceae; genus Panax; species Panax quinquefolius. The sequence goes on from CM035162.1 coordinate 68,155,013, forward strand.
AAACATGGTTGACCGAGCACGAAAACTGGAAATCTGGGCAAACCCAGAAACCCAGAACTTCTGACAACATTTTGCAGGCCTTAAATCTTGCCGATGTTTGATAGTTAGACCATGTTAATGTTTGATTTGTGTAGACTGACATGAAGACTACACAATCATGCCATTAGAACACCTAGATCCTGCACAGAATCAAAATTAATGATGGTCAAAGGGTGGTTGACCGACTGCCCGGATGAATTTTCTGGAAAACCCAGAAAACTCAAGAACAGTTTCCTGACAACAGTTTGACCTGCTCAGATCTTAAGTTGGTGATGTTGTTAGACTGAACTAAGGTTATATTGTTGTTACTTGACATCAAGACTACATGATTGAACCATTAGATCATACTAAGCAAGCCCAGAATCCAAGATTCAAGGCTTGGAAAGTAGCACCTTGAAACTGTTCTTCATTTCTAGGTAACCTAGAAATAAAGAACAACTTTTGACTAATTTTGTATGGCCTATATCTCACTAATTTGATGTAGGATGGCCATGAAATTTGTTTAGGGTTGTAGTATTACATTAATACTACAACATTAACACAATTACAAGCCCAGAAAAAACCAACATCTCAGATCTATTGATAGTCAAACCTAGTATCTTGGTAACTGGCTATGAAGGTTCAAGGTTGGCCAAGAACACCATAGCGACGGTTTTGTCGCTATAGACACATTTAGCTACAATTTAGTTATATATTAATTATTTTTAATAAATAATTAGTATTAAATGATTTTTAATTATGAAAAATTCATAATTAATTTATAAAAATTATTTTAAAGATCGGAAATGGATTTTTAATAATTGTGAGTATATTTCATTAATATTTTAATATTTTTAAATATTAATAGTATTTAATTATTATATTAAATAAATTACTTAAAAATGATTTTAATACTTAAAAATCATTTAAAATTATATTAAAGTGTTAGAAAATATTTTAAGTTATTTTGAATGACTTTTAATATTTTTTGATGAATTTCATTAATAAATTAATATTAATGATAATTGATTTATTTAATAAATGTATTAAATAAATTGGGGAAAATTAGTATTAGTGTTTTAAAAATCATACAAAAATGATTTAAAGGTTATAAAAATATTTTAAGTTATAAAATATAACTTTTGATATTTTGTCAAGAAAAATATTAATATTTTAATATTAATGGCAATTATTTAATCTTTGGTTTTAAATATTTTAAAATCATTTAAAGGGAATAAAAGGTATTAAAAATACTTTGAGATAATATAATAATTTATAATATTATAGCATGTATTTCATTAATATTTGAAAATAAATAAATATTAATGATAATGGAATTATGTGGTATTTAAATCATATAACTATGATATTATTGATTGAAAAATTATTTTAAATGGTAATAATTATTTGAAAATTATTATGAGTTATTGAAAAAGTTTTTTGACTAAATAATAAATTATCTAAGATAATAGTTAAGTGTTTAGGCAGAGTCTTATTGGATTTAGGCTCTATTATTATTCGATTAGGCAATTGGGATGTCGAAATAGTACCGAACTTAACTCAGACCGAAATAGTTTGACTTGATACTAGGTCTTATCTGCCTTATTGACTGATAGGATTATGTGGTAATGTGTTTATGTTATTTTATAACTGTTATTAGCAATAGTTATTGTGATGATATTATTCTAACTTGGGAGATTAATATTATTAATATTATGTCTTCAGATGAAACTAAATAGACTATGTAGTAGTAGTCGACGATAAAGGCAATTTTTTTTAACTCAACCCTGAGTTATGATTCTTTAGATATGCTAGTGGTTAATCATTGTTGATTATATCACGTTTACGATTTATTGAATCGCACGTTGTGCATATTGCATTTGTTCATCATGTATGAAAGGCTGATCACCTTCATTACCATTTGGTCTAGTTATAGTTGTTCATGTTTATTGTTGACCATTCATTTTTATTGTCTCGGTCGTTCAGTTATGAAAATTAATTTATGTTCTTTCACCATGATTATATTGTTGAAAGTTCGTTAGCTTATTATTCATTCTTTCTATCATGATATATCTTTTCTTGAACTTAAACTTGTTGGGAAAACTTGTTGCTCACCCTTGTTATATCACGGTAAACATTGCAGATTAAAACAAATACTTCGAAGGCGAATGACATTATATGTCGGATATGATATCGAATTCAAGTATAAGTTAAGGTTATCGACCTTGCGGATATTGTGTAAAGTTTAATGTATAAATAATTTATGTTTATATCTTCTACAATAGTAATAGAAGTAGTGTACAAGATTCATGGTGATTTGTACTCGAACGTGGGGATGCTATAGTTGGTATCAGAGTTATAGGTTATAAACCTTAGGTAGGGTTGCCTTAGGCTAATAACCACAGTGGGATAAGGATAAGAACTAACTTAAATAGAGTTAGTGCGTCAATAAGATTCAAAGACAAATCTCGATTAATTATAAAGATAAGGAGTTACCTAACTCTGATAATAAAGATGAACATTAGTAATGAATAGATAGAGTCTAAAAGATTAAAAGTACGGGGAAAGGAGATCGTAAAACAAAACGATCATAGCATAGAATGAATCATAATATAATACGATGAGATCACTCCGTGATCTGATAAGGTTATAGCAGGGAGGAGAATCAATCAAATGATTGAAAAGTTTATAGACAAGTTGTTGTGTGTCAGTGGTACTATGAATTGGTACGCTGCCAACTTAGTAAAAGGGTTGGGGTTGATGCAATACAGATTGAACACTATTCGTATGGAGAAAGTGTGGTGCTTGAATTAAGTGGGATTTCAATTGAGGACTCATATCAGCAACTGAGTTGTATGATTCCTTGTATGGGCGAAGAATTTGAACTTGGTTTTAGAACCACTTAGCTTCTTGATCAATATAGTGGTTAAGTTGAACAATTCTTTGTATGGACATGGAATTGTCCTTGGTGTAAAAAATTCTTAGCTTCCTATATTGATTAGTGGCCAAGTTGACCAATTCTTTGTATGGGTAGGGGATTGTGTTTGGTTTGATGACCACTTAGTTTCTGGTACTGATAATCATTAAAATGGTTGTGTCACGCTATTTTCTATATACCTGTTGAGAAGTTGATTCTTTTCTCATGTGTATAATAGATAGGTAGAGAATATAAGATTAGGTGCGAGTTCTTAAAACTCATACTTATGGTAAGTTTGTGACTCATAATCGTATGATATATTTTTGAACCCCTTAGCGAATGGACGCCTATGGTCTGACTAGAATAAGTTCTTAAACTCATACTATTATGGAAAGCTCCTAAACTCATAACATTTGGTAAGTTTGATGAACTGGGGTATAGCTGTGTGTGAATGGAGAATTGAGGATAATAGGAATAGATAGACTGATTAAGTAACGGATCGTTAGTGGAGACATAGGTTTCCGAATCTTCTAGCTATGCTAGACTTTGAAATTTTTGACGTCATGCTAAGTATGCACTATGTGCCTTTTAAAAATGAATTTTTATTCTCAATGCATGGTGACCAGTGTGTGTGTGTGGACTTCGGGACACTGACACATCGTTACCTGTTGAGATGATAATACTGATTTGCAATAATTTTTGAACGGTTTAAAGAATAGTCTATGCTAATTGTTTCGCCTAAACGACAATGATTTGACTTATCAAAATGTATTTTGTATATCATTAATGCATCATGTAACCTGGTGCAGAGATGATAAAAATATGATGGAGTTGTAAATATAGGAATACTTAGTGTTGAATTCGATCTAAAAATTATTGTCCCACTATTGTATGATGTGTAATAACAAAGTCACTCAATGACGGAATCCTCAAACGGCCTGTTAACACAGTACGGTATCATGATGTCATTTTTAAAATATTTTTAGACAATTAGTTGCCAACGGGGTTTGGCCATACTTAAATGTTTCGATTGAAATTAAATTATTGGTATGAGTCTAAGCTATTTGATTCACCTAGACCAACGTTTAAGAAATTCAAAGCGTTGTTAGAAATTTTCCTGAATCGAATTGTTTTGGTGCGGAATCCGATAAGACTGAGGTAAACATCCTAAAATTAGTAAATTTTTGTGCCTATGGCAGTGATGGTGAACGAAAAAAATATTTCTAACAGCATTACTTAATCAGTACAGGGCATAATGGGCTAATCACCCACCGTGTCCGTAAGACCAGAGCGGTTTGCAGATGAATTTCTATTTAAACCTTTTTGAAAATGAAAGTTCATGGTCTATATAACTCCTCAGCATGATTTGAAAATTTTAACTCTTGTGAGTGATGTTTTGGGTAGCATGTGATGATGTGAGTAAATGGTGTAAGGTGTAAGGTGTAAGTTGAATTTCGGGGACGAAATTCTTAGAAGAAGGGGTGAATGTGACAACCCGAGAATTTAGACAATTAATAAAAATCTTAAGTGATTGATTAAAGGTTTAATAATGAAACCTAGACTGAAAATAGTGTGTGGATTTGAAATTCTGTGAAGGATTTTTATGGATTTCAAAATTTTTGGTGAATGACTTATAGGGTTATGTGTATATGTGATTATATGTGTACAATTGTGATTAAAGATTGATGATTGAGCAGATCTGTGTAACTTTAACAAACACTAAAGTTATGTTAATAATTATCGTGATATAGCAAGAGTAAACAAGTAATTTGCTTAGCAAGTTTAAATACAAATGGGATATATCATGATTAGAAAAGAATTTAGCTTTCAATGTTCCATGATAGAAATCGATTGTGAAAGAACTTGAATTAATTTTCAATAATTGAATATTTGAAAAATTGAATAATAGATACTGAGAGATTTGAAATAACCATGGACATATACTAAGGTTGTTAGTATTTAAACTGGTTCTTTTAATAAGTTTTGGTAATCAAGGGGATCGACCTTTCATAACCAATGAATTATGCATAAACACTTAATAATCAAGCAACAATTGTTTTCTAATATAATGCTTTAATAAAAATTATTTTTTTCTCAGTCATGAGTTCTTACCAAATCAATTGATTAAGAACAACTTTTAAAACATATTTGATTTAACAACTTTAAACATGTTTGATCTAGCCGATACAACTAGCATAGATCTATCTCATAAACAGTTCATGAATAAAAAAACTTTTATTAATTCATTGTTCAATAATAGTAGAACAATAATTTAATTGAACAAAGTGCGATTAACAATAATCATCAAGGATGTGGAATAATCAATAATAATTATTCACTAACATACTTTGAAAATAATAACTCGAGTTTGAGTTAAGGAACTTGCCTCGTCTGCGGTCTACTACTACGAAATTAAATCTATCTACTTAAAAGCAATTTAACTATCTTCCATTGAAAGACTTATAATTAATCTTCCAATTAGTAAATCATATAATATCATCACTCTAATATAAATTATCGAACATTTAGTCATTACTTTAATTCTTGAGTAATATTATCATCCCTTGATAACATTACTATCACGTAAATCTTATCTTAAACTCATTTAATATTATTACCCTTAATAATATTTTATTTATTTCTTAGTATTATTAATCGACTAATAATACTTTACTCAATTACTAATATTGTTAATTCCTTAATAATATTTTAATCCTTAACTAATATTATTAATCATTTAATAATATTTTATTACTTTATTAATATTATTAACCTCTTAATAATATTTTGATCAATTACTAATATGATTATCCATTAAATAATATTTCATTAAATTTCGAATATTATTAATCATTTAATAATATTTTAATCATCTAATGATACCTCAATCTAATATTATTAATCTTTTAATAATATTTTAATTTAATATTATTAATTACATTAAAAATATTTTAATATAATATTATTAGACCTTTATTAATATTTTAATCACTTATTAATGCTTTAATCAAATATTATTAATCATTTAATAATATTTTAAATCTAATTTTAATATAAATATTATTAATTATTTAAAATATCTTATTCTAATATTATTAATATCTTAATAATATTTTAATCATTTGTTAAACCAATAAACAAATTATTTTAATGGTTTATCGTTTAATAATTCATTTATTTAATAGCCATAAAAGGTCACACGTATTACTTCTCATCAAAAATTACCAAAATACCCTCCAATATTTAGTATTGAACATATATAGGGTTTCCAAGTATTAAAATTATATTTTTACCATTTATGACATCACATAACTAATTATTTCCATTTATTCACAACACAACCATTTATATGAAAAATACCAAAACAGTTCCAAAATTTTTCTTTTCTTGAATCTGACAGAATATGATATCTTGAGGATCCCCAATTTTTTTCAGAATTTTCCAATTTGATTTACTATTTTTAAAGTTCCTAAAACAGCCGGATCTTGCAACATTTTTCATAAATCGAGATTTTGTCCAAATATTATGAACCTTTTTGGGTTTACTCTAATCAAGATCCTCTACCTCAAAATAAAATTTTATAATATTTTGAGTTACACACAAAAAGTTATTCATGTTTAATTTTAAAAGAGTCATTTCTCGTAAAATCTATAACTCCCATTTCACACATCCAAAATCGTCCATTCTTTTTCCTAAATACAGATAACCCATCAAAGTATCTTCCCAAATGTTTGGGGAATTTTCAAAGTATAGTAAATGGACGAAAATGCCCTTTCTATGGGTTGGATAGAAACTGTCATATTTACCTTTTGTTCAAAATGGGTTATTTTGACTCCAACAACCCTCAAGTCTTGTAAAATAATAATTTTAGACTGCTACCACTTGGGTTTACTAGTTAACTTACATATCTATAACCCCCCTTTGATGGATCATAAATAGGAGGTGTAGATCTAAAGTAATAAGTGATTCAAGTGAAGAAAAGCAAGTGTTTTTCACCCTTAGGAACATATGTTCATTTTCTTCCTTTGGATCAACATTCTAACACTCAACATGGTTAGATCCTTACATGAAACATGTAGATCTAAGGGTTTTTTTAGTCTTAGAAAATTACCCCTTTATTTCATCAAAAATAACCAAAATAGAAAGGAAGAAAGTAGATTAGAGCTTCACCTTGATCTCCTAGCAACCCTCCTTTCTTTACCAAAGTATCTTATGAACTTGGGATGCATAAGAGCTTGGAGTTCTCTCCCTTTCCCTCTCTCAAAGCCCCGACCCCTCTCTCTTTTTTCCTTCTTTTGTTTTGTTTTGGAAGTGAGATGAAGAGAATAAAATGAAATGAAAGGTAGTATTAGTGTATTAGTATAAAAGTATAGATGTACAACCTATATCTGTATTACTTATTCTAATACTTCTTATATCTCCAAAATATTTATCTTTTTAGATTACATGCAATCCTAATTAATGATTTTGGACCTATGAGAGATTGACACATAAGGGGTTTATGTAGATAAGGAGATTAGTTAACAAATAAGCCAATTTAATTATTACATCACAAGCCAAATATAGCAACAAGGGGCTGGGTATTACCTCTGACACCCCCAAATCCGGGTACTCCATTCCCACAGGATTTGGTGCTCACTATCCAAAATAATTTATATCTAACTACCCAACAACAAGGATAAAGACATAACTTAAATAACTTAAACAGTAATATTCCCCATTAAAGGGTTACATCAACTTTAAACATTCCCAGGTAATCTAACCTTAAACTATTTCATAAGTATGCGGAATACATCACATAATAACATAAGTCTTATGACATAATTCATTTAAATAATTCAAACAAATCTTCATCACTTGGACTTCTTGCCCTTTCCTTCGCTAGAAGACGGTTCATCAACTCTTTCAACTTTAGCTGCAGGGTTAATTGCAAGAGTGAGTAAACAATTGTTCACTAATATAAAGAATAATAATAGCAGTAACATAAGAGTAAATAATGGATACTGATTAAATAGGAACTTGTTCTTTGAGACAAAACTAGTAAACAAGTTTGAGGTTTATATCTGAGTGTCTATAAGACCATGAACTATGTCTCAAGGTTATTAAGTATTTCTACTTCAACCTTTAACAGTCATTAGACTATACAGACTTTTACTTTCGTACTTAGGGGGATCAACCCTTCGTACCATGTATTGTGCACAAACATCTAAACGTTAACGCGTAAATAATCCCCTATGTTAGGGTTGTTCATCTCAGTCTGACTTTAGGATTTCCGCACTAAAGAAAGTTTAGTTTAGAACTAGCTTATCAGTTGTTCTAGAATTTTAGAACACTCATCAATTATGGATTAATCTAACCAATAAAGGTTTATTTGTTATTCAAAAGTTCAACACAATAAGATAAGATTGAACAATAACAATGTACAATTGAGTAGACATGGTATAAACAAAGTACTACATCCAAAAGAGTTAGAAAACCCATTCGGAACAATGAATGTAAATAGTTCATGCTTTGAATAACAGCAACAAGAGTTAGGAATGTGAAACTCGCTCAATGTAAAGAATTAGAATACAAGAGCTTGTTTTAACATAAACGCGATGGAATCAATAAGCTTGCTTAACTATAACGCAAGGCTTAGAAACTTGCATAATAATGAATTAGAAAACTTGATTGACAACGACAGGTAAACATGGTTATGAAACTTGCATTCATTATAAAGAGAGTGGAGTTAGGGAACTTGCCTCGTGTGTAAGCTACACAAGTACAATAAACGTTCGCCAATTATCCTACATATACCATTAGGACCACAATACCAATTAGTTATATTAATATTAGCTTCATTATCGTATTCATTTACTTAACACGAAACTTAATTCTCAATTATATTATAGTATCTAACATAGTGGTTATAGAACACCACCAATTCTAATGACATCACATTCCAAACCCTAACTTATTAATTCGTAACTTTTGGTTTCAATGTTGTGATTACAATATGTTATGATGTTTTCGGTCCTTTAAAATAAGTTAAGTTAGCATTATCGAAGCTATGCTATTAACAACTCATCACTGGGTTTGATTGACCACTGGCGTGGCCGCGCTGTAAGACCCCGAATTTTATGAAATAAAAGTATTCAAATTTTCTATTTAGTAAATGGTTGAATTGATAAAAGTTTAAAGTTAAGGATGATATATGAATTTTTTCAAAATACGCAAGTGGTTATAAAATAATCATTGTTGTCGGGGAATATTCGTTTGGTCGTGGAATATTCTTGTTGTCGTGGAATATTCGTACGACGGCGCAATCATTTGTGGGCCCCATAACGGATAACTGTCGGATGAAGAAAATGACAAAATTGAGTTTTTATAAATAACGATGTAGTTGTTACCGTTAACACTGTTGGAATACCTGGTGGTTAAAATACGAATGTCTGGCGTGTAGTTGCACAAAGAAGACGCCAGTATTGCACAATATTTTTTTTAATTATTGATTCTTACGTGAGAAGGCACTACTCAATAATTTTTACAATAATTACTGTTCAATATTTTATTTTATTGAATCAATAATTGATGCGTTGATATTTTATATTATTGTTGTTTCAATAATTGTCACTGCACAGTATCTCCATTATCAGATCAATAATTCATATTATTTGAATAATATTATTAGATAGCATTAATGGCAATGTCTAGAAAGTTCTGTCAAGGAGAGGTTTGGTCACCTAATTGTGCGCCAGTAAAGAGAAATCCTTATCGGAAAGCCCCCTCTTTCCTGAGAACTGCCTGGTTGTCATTATTGTGATATCAAATCAATAATTCATATTATTTGAATAATATTATTAGATAGCATTATTGACAATGCCTAGAAAGTTCTGTCAAGGAGATGTTTGGTCACCTAATTGCGTGCCAGTAAGGAGAAATCCTTATCGGAAAGCCCCCTCTTTCCTGAGAACTGCCTGGTTGTCATTATTGTGATTCTGTAATATTATTTATGAATAATTAATTATTGATTTATATGATAATGAAATATTTATTTGATGTGGATATAAATGATGGATTTATTTATGTAGTTATAAATGAAGGAAATAATGTTGAGGTATTTTATCAGTATTTTGTTGGATTGGAGGTATTAAAAGATCAAATCAGTGTTCTTACAGCTTTATTGTGTGAGTTATAATTTTTAATCTGACCGTTGGATCGTTGTGATTTTTGGATATGTTATACATTTATAAGTTGAGTATATGTTCACAAATTTTGAACAGTTAAAAATGAACGAATGATTTGTTATGAATTTTAAGAGGTGACTGATTCGAAAATTAGGTTTATAAATGATTTTGGTGGAAAATTTTAGAAATGGGTGGGCCCCACTTTTGGTTGTTGGGGAAGATGGCTGATTTTTGGTGGGTGGAATAGTAGCAGGTAAAGCCATCAGGTAGCACGCTGAAGTCTACTTCGGCGTGCTAACATTTTCCTATAAATAGAGGGCTAAGTTAGAATTGAAAATCACACCATAATTCATAAGTTTTCTCTCTTTTTCTCTCTAGATTATCGAGTGTATTTTGTGAGTAATTAGATACTTGGTGAGTTGCTATTCATCAGTGCAAGTTTCTTCAACGTCATATCCGATATCCAGTCAGAAGTGATGCTCTTTTGAGGTAAGGGATATTAAGGGATAATAAGGGATATTAAGGGATGTTATATTCTTCATAATGATGTTATTCTTTTAATATCATTATACTGAAATATTGGTATGGATTTTATTGTGGAATTTCTACCTTTTTGAGTCGGGGTTACTATTCACGTATAAGACACTATTCACGTATACGACACTATTCATGTATATGGCACTATTTACGTATATGACATTAATTACGTATAAGGTACTATGTACGAATACGGAGTACTATTCACAAGTTACTATTCATGAGTTACTATTCATGAGTTACTATTCACGACAAAATTGGTTTATTTTTCTGACCAAATTATCGTTGATTTATGAATCTTACTCTTGAAATTAAATCCGTGTTTTGATCATATTATTTTTATTATCATATATAACATTTTTATAATCATGGTGATGAAATTTGTCTTTGACTTGAGTGTAAAGATGGGTAGATTATTGGTATGATCATAACTACGGGTTCTCTTTGGCCAGTAGTGCAAAGTTGAATCGTTGACTGGTATGATCATAACCATTGAATTTATAATTGAATATTTTTAGCTTAAGTGCAAAGGTGAATTGATCAACATGGTTATAATTACGGTTTATATAGATTTTGAAATGATTATATATATTAATATATTTGGCCTGTAGCGCAAATATGAACTGTTGAGGAATATCTTTGGCCTGTAGTGCAAAGATGAATTGTTGATGAATATCTTTGGCCCGTAGTGCAAAGATGACCTGTTATTGAATATCTTTGGCCTGTAATGCAAAATTGAACTGTTGACAAATATCTTTGGCCCGTAATGCAAAGATGAATTTATTAGTATGATTATGAAAGCGAGAGGCTGTGATTTGGTATAACCATGATCTTTGATGTTTTGAGGTAAAGACATGTGATGAAAATTATCTTCATCCGGATGCGAAGAGGAATTTAGAATTACAATTATGATTATGAGTTATTCATATAATTGTGGAAAGGAAACCATTGATTAATGTTATAGGGATAAAACATTGTTGGTGGACTTTAATAATGTAGAAGATAATAAACTTTATGGTCTATTTGACTCTTCTAATGGATTGCTTCGTCACCGCAACTATGGTTGAAAAGTTTTATCATCTACCATATGTTCTAAATCTCTGATTTATTACTGATGAAGGCTATTGATAATTTAATTATTTTTAGTCGTGATATTCTTTACTGGGCTAGTTGTGCTCACCCTTTTGCTTCACAATTCCTTTCAGGTAATAAAAGTGTAGCTGGGTCGAGCGGGGGATAACAGGGGAATAGAACGGTGGTCTATAGCTGTTGAGGTTCTCCCTAAATAGTATAAAAATAATTTTATTGAGACTTTAGATAAGTGTGTCATATTATATACGTCATTTGATATTTAATTTTGGTGAACCGAATAGGGTGATGTGAACTCAACGTTGGAAGGGTGTTTTGCCACTATCATACAAGATATCTAATGACATACAAACTCGTGTTAACATAAGACAGGGTTGTGCACATCCACTTGCGAAGTATATCTACGAGCACTACCTATATAATCTTGGTGTTTATTTGGAGTATAATTCTCAATTAGAGACAATGGAGATAATTATATGTTAAGAGAAGACTCACCATTGGAAAGAAGATGATAGTAATCTTCTCGTTTTTCTTTGGGGTCTATTGGGTCTACTAAGGATAATTTTGTGGGCATATGATATCTATCATAACCTAGACGCATGGCCTCCCATGTACGAAGGTTTCCTTGAGTACTTTCTAAAGATTCTAATTTCTAAAACAGTTTTTGACTGTACCTTTATGTAAGGTGTCATTGTGATGTGCTATCCAAGGTTGGGACATGAGTCACAGTTGGTATATACTTGTATCAAAACTCACAGCATTTATGTTGTTGTATTTTGCACGACAATTGTTGTAATAAAGTTGTAGTTGTTTTCTGTACCATGTATTTGGCGACTCAGAATGGGTTGGATGGAATGGACCTATTTTGGGGTTGTCACACGCGCCATGTCTCCCTTTGAATCTGACGGCGTTCACTTCACTATGGTAAGAAGCGCCGATGCGTTTCAAAGGCAGCGCCCGCGCTAGGCACCAGAACTTATTTTGCAGTGACACGATCACAGACTCTGCTCTTATACAAAAATTCCAATTTCATAATTTCTACAGCAACATAAACAAACCCTTACACTACAAACTTAACCAAAGCCTCATGACATATACAATCAATCATTCTAGTACCTAAAACAATTTACATAATAAAATTTAAAGGATTAAAATCACATTTTTGCTATTTTCTTCCATTTCAACACACTTACAATTCAATCACCAAAACTTCGTTTTTAAACCAATTGACACCATTCCAACTACGTTGTTTTCATTTCTTGATGTATTATCATAATCTACAACCAATTTAAAAATTCTATCACGAATTGAACATGAAATTTTAGACTCAATTAAGCCATTTTTCATATACATAACACTATTAGTCTAAGTTTTCTTCTTCAAACTAAATTTCACGAATTTAATTACTTCAACATCACTTATGTATGACAATTACCAGATTACATGCATAGATTAACACTTTAACCCTAATACAACATAATTCTAATTCATATAAAATACATATTGCAAAGCAAAAGTTTGGAGTTAGGATAGATTATACCTTAATCCTTAGTTTGCAATATGATGATAATAGAGTTTTTAACAATCCTTCTTCTTGATGAAACACAAAGAATTTTCTCTATTCTTCTCCCTTCCAACTCTCTCTATCTCTCTCTCTGATTTATTAAGCTTTAGGGAAAAATACACGAAAACTGATAAAAGCCATTCCCCACGTACGTCAGGTAAGAACCTAATAGATTTCGTCAGTTAGATTAAGCCAAAGGCCACAAGGCCTTGTTTGGCTACACTTTGGTTAGGTTTCTAATTTATTTTTATACTATATAGTAACAGTTGTCACCCACTTAATTAATTTTAATAACTTAGAATTACCATTATAATTATAATTTTCATTATAACTATATTTATGCTGAACAAATTATTACATATCCAATTTAATTATTAAATTAAACTAGAACATCATTTTATTTGATTTAATTATTTCATTAAGTTAAACTTTCAAATAATAAAATTACCATTCATTTACTTACAATTTCATCAATTATTTATTTATCTCAATAAATAAATTAATTAAAATATTTATTTAATTCAATAAATATTTAAATTAATTACAAATTTTCTCGATCGTCCTTAGAATCATGTCCTTAGAATCACGACTTAATAAATTCATTTGTTACTTTCTTCCCTCCTTAACAGGATTCTGTACCCAGAATCGCTATACAAGATTAAGCAAATAACTGAGGATAATTTCTCATCATAATATCTTTAAGTTTCCACGTAGCTTCTTCAGCGTTGTGGTTTCTCCATATTATGTGACAACTCGGCAATTCGGTTTGTCCAGAATTTAAGTTTAGAGAATTAGTTATTAAGAAAATAAATTTTTATTAAAACTATTCTCTGCTATGTGTTTATCAATCGTTCTAGAACCTAGGATGATTATAATACGGGAGGATTCTGGCTACAAGCTAGATTGAACGAGTAAGAATTTTCAAGACGAAAATAAATTTTTTCCGGGAACAAAATATTTTCGGGGAAAAAGACGAAATATGCACTATTCACCTGACAAAACCCTAAGGGTTAGGGTTAGAAGAGCCTAAGTCTTTTCGAGAGTTCGGTATGTCGAAATGACATTCCGTCGAAAGATTTGACGATAATATATTGTTAAAAGTTAAGTAAGCAGATAAAAGTTTTTCTCGAAAAACGTGCAAAAATCAGACAAAATAAAAATGAAGAAAAGTACTGTTATGTACTTTTCACTCATCTAAATACGTTAGGGAAAACGTGAAAGAAAACGTTTGACACCAAAAAGTGTTTTTTCAGTTTTTCAGAAATTCGAAGAATACGTAAAAGTTAATCGGTAAAGGAAAGACGAAATATCCAAAAATATTTGGATTTCGAGAATTTCTGTTTTTAAACTGTCGGTAGAATTTCGCAAGACGGAAGCACGAAGCTTCCAAGGGAAGCTACATGAATAGTAAGGAGGTGTAAATAGTAATTTTGGGGGCAAAATGACTATTTTGCCCCCTAGCCTTGGTTTTCTATAAATAGGAAGCTTAATTTCATTTGTTTTGGATATTGAAAATCTTATAACACTTTAGAGAGAGAGAGAGAGAGAGAGAGAGTTTGGATGGGAGGAAAGAGGAGGAGGAAAAGCTTGTTCGTGTGCAAACTTTGTTCGACGGAAGAAAATTAAAGGAGAACGGTAATCCGAAACCTAGTCTCTTATAAATTTTCTTTAAGTTTTTATGTTTAAAAACATAACTTAATGAAGATAAGAAGTAGATGATGTTAGGGATCATTTCATATGGTTGAAATCGTAAGAAAATGAAGAAATAAGAATTAGAAGTTTAGTTTATAAATTTCTTAAGAAAATATAAGATTCGTAATGAATTTGAACGATCCGAGTGGATCATATGAATGATTAGGTGAAATAAGTAAGGAATGATGTTCTATAACATCAAATTCCAAAAAAAAGTGAAATCGTAATCCAAAATATCGATTAAAATGAAGAACGAACGAAGAACACGCGAAGAACACGAAGAACATTGTTGATGGACAAATTTAAAACCATTGTAGTGTAATTGTTGTTGATGGACAAGTTTAAAACCATCACGTATTAGTTAGTTTAATATTTCTTGGTTAGGAACGCTAGAAACGTTCATGAAGAACGGATTAAACTTAGCTATAACGAAGTTATGACAAAAATTTTGTAAAAGACAAACGAGAATTAGAAAGTGTGTAAATGAACCCGAAGGTGTAGGGTTTCATAAGAAAGTAAGAGAATGTAGAAAACGTGAGTCATGGACTCAAGAGCGAATGAGTTTCGAGTTCGGATGACTGAATTACGAACGAACGAACGAAGAACGTTAAAAATGTAAAACGAACGAAAGAAGAAGATTAAGCCAGTCGAATAGCATGTTAAGGGATTCAGAACAAAGTTCTGTCCGAGGGTTATTGAAGTATGTAAGATAAGGAAGATAATGGTTTTGGAACGACCTCGTTCCAAGTTATAATGAAGAAGTTATGGTATTTCAAAGTAAGCGTCTCAAACTTGATTCAAGACTTAGAAAAATTTTCTAGGTTTTCTGCTCGGCGCCGCAGTGCCAGTTGTGCCTTGAGAGGTTGCACCGCAGTGAAAGCTCGGGCCATCAGCTACTACTAAGTGGTGCCGCAGTGCAAAGGAAAAGGAAGGACCCGGTGCCGCAACACCGGTGCAGGGCAATGCCCAGAAATGAGATTTTTATTGCTCAATTACTAGGGGATGTGCAAGAAAGAAGTATGAACATGTAGTTCACCTAATGAAACACTTAATCAAGTATTTTAAATATTTAGTAAAGGTTCAACGGAAAGATTAAACAAGATTAAAAGACAAAGAATGAAAATGCTAGATTACGTAACCGATATCCGGGGATCGTAGTCGCGATAAAGCGAACGTGGGGGATTGCTATGATTGTGATTCCTTAGACGTTGAGTGACAAGGATGATGTATAACATTTTGAGGTTATGATGAGAGTTATGTGTAAAGCGTATAGACGTTGTGAACGCAACGTAGTTTCAATGAACGATCGGTCTTAGCATGCAACGAGTCGTATGACTTCGACATTAAGAAAGAATAATGAACATGGGGTTCATGGGATGGATAACGATGGAAAGAGATTAAAACCTTAAGTAAAGGTTGAATAAGAGATTTAAAGACGAGCAACGTAAATGTCGAATACGTAAACGATCCTCGTGAATCGTATTCACGTCGGACGAATGTTCTAAGTATACAATGGTTGTATGACTTAGACGTTGATAAAGGTAGTAAGTAAGATATGATTTATCAAGGAAAGCCGTAAAAAATGGTAATGAGCTTAATGAAAGTCCGAGGGTGAGTTGGATAGAGAATGTTAGAATGAAGTAAGCGTTAAACACTTTAGCCGACGTGAGGGTTGAGTGTAAACGAATATTAACCGGACAGAACCTACACTCCGTGTATGGTTTTACCGTAAGGCAATGAAGAAGGAAGATAAAGAATTAAAGATAATAGCGTATAAAGTTAAGAAGCCGAGTTAGTAGTTATAACTTGGATAACGTTCTTAGTCGAATGAATTAGACGTTGTAAGATATGAATAAGTTAATATAAAATGTTTAACACTATGAACTCATAGTATTGACATTGAATGATCGTTCTGAGTATACAAAAGACTGTAGGACTTAGACGATAAGGAATGAATCCTGAGGTCTGACATTTAGTTGCCAGAAAGCCATAAGGAATAAGAAATTGACTTAATGAATATTTTAGTTTAATGGTTCGGATAGGTTAAGATAAAGTTAGGTTGTAGTACAATCGTAATCTTTGATGGTTGACATATAGGAGCTGGGCTAAGCAATTCCTTCATAGGGCAGAGGAATATAAAAACTGGCAACCGATCTAACTCATTGTGAAAGACAGTGTAGATAAGACGGGATCTTGTTTGTCGGTTGTTTGTGGGAAACCACTCAGAGTAGCATATGGACTACTAGCAGAGACACGATGTGTGCTGAGTCCTAGTATGGTCATAAGAAGAAGATAAGAATGTAAATCATCAAAGATGATGAACGTATAAGTAAGACATCTCTGTATGTCATGAAGCCGTAAACCGGCAAAGAAAGTTAGTCGCGTAAACTTAGATTGTAGGAACACGAACCCTAAGAAGTAAAGTTAAGAAAACCAATGTGTAAGTAAATTATATGACTAATTGGTGTATGTGTTATTTCCTTATGTGCTACGTAGGAATTGGATGAGCAGTTCAGCGTAAACTATAAGCTGTAGCTGTGCGTAAGGCAAGTTTCCTAACTTCATTCATATTCTAAATGAATGCTAGTTTTTAAACTTCTCAGATGTTGAACTTGAGAAGTCTTGTCTATGTGCAAATATGCGATATTTGTACAAGGTGGTAGTATGTATGAGGCCTTGTGCCATAATTTGAACACTTCGGTGTTTCTGTGAGATGAACTATTCTGTGACTGAACTGTTCAATACGAGTATGTTCTATTTATATATGAACCGTTGTTGTTAAGTCTGTGCTAATGATTCTAGCCAGACATGATGTGTATGAAAAAGGGTAGAAGAATGAAAGTAGTGTAAAGAGTGTGTGATGAATGTTTTAAAATGATAGGAATCGGGATTATTCCTATTATTTAAGCTGCTTTATAACCTTTGTTCGGTTATCAAAGTTCTATAAGAATGTTTAAACTCTTAAAGTTGTTTGTTCAACTGTTATGACTTGCTGGACAATTGAATGCTCACACTTACTTTAAATGAAAAACATTTTCAGCGTACGATGTTAGAAGAACTTAAGGATCCCGTAAAGATCAAGCTGATCGGTATCCAGAAGAAGTCTCATTCATTAGATGAATAAGTGTGAAGATCAAGTGTAGACTTTTAATGTAGAAAGATGTAATTGAACTATAGAATAGTTTAATGAACTGATATTTATCCTTGGTGGCGGATGAAAGTCATTCTTGTAAGATGTAAAGAATAATGTAATTATCATTATTTATAATGAATAAGGTTATAAGGTATTAGAACCTGGGATTTAAAAATGTATGTTGTTATATTTAGCTATATAATGATGTATGTTTGGAAGGAGATGGAGTCGTGGCATACGAAATTTGGGTATAAAGATAGACCGAATTTTGGGGCATTACATAGTGGTATCAGAGATAATAGGTTATAAACCTTAGGTATGCGTACCTAAGACTATAATCATAGAGAGGAGGATAAGAAAATCATTGAGATAAACGATTAAGGAAGAAGATCACCACGTGATCATAGTAAATCATAATAACAGTTATTCTATTAAACGATGGATGATTTATGGCTAATGCTATAAGTGAAGGGTACTACAAAGTAGTACGGGAAGAAGAACTCAAATTAAGTTGTAAAGGTTAGCATACGAATTAAAGAAAATTCGTATAAAGTAAAGAGAAAATAAGAAGTTTTAGGATTTCAATTGAGGACTCATATCAGCAGCTGAGTTGTATGATTCCTTGTATGGGCGGGGAATTTGTACGTGGTTTTAGAACCACTTAGCTTCTTTTCGATATAGTTGTTAAGTTGAACAATTCTTGGTATGGGCAGAGAACTGTCCTTGGTGTAACAACCGCTTAGCTTCTTATATCGATTAGTAGCCGAGTTGACCAATTCTCTATATGGGAAGGGAATTGTGTTTGGTTCAACAATCACTTAGCTTCTTGTAGTGATAATCATTGGAATAGTAGGTCGCGCTATCAATATATATATATGGTGAGAAGGTGAATCTTTTCTCATGTATATGTGTGATAGGTAGAGAATGTTAAGATAGGTGTGAGTTCTTGAAACTCATACTTCTGAAAAGTTTTTAACTCATAGTTGTATACTATATTTCTGAGCCATAAGTGTAAGGATAGTCCTTGATTTGTTCTTGGATTACATATTATGAAGATAAGTTCTTAAACACATATTATTGTGGAAAGTTCCTAAACACATAAAGTGTGGTAAGTTAATGGACTATACTAAGTTTCATTCAGACGTCCAATCACGTAATTCACGCTTGAACTCAGACAAGAATGAGATCACACACGGCTTGATTGACTTGTGCCTCCGGGGGTTAACTCAGGTGTGAGAATGAGTATAGGCCATTCACAAGGTTTAATAATGGAGGCTTAAGTGTTTGGTGCTTAAAGATGTATTACATATTAATTGTAGTCAAGCCTTGTATTTATAGCCATTCTCACTTCCTAAGAATCCCTCTCCAAGTCGGAATAGGACTCTTAAATACGGTAGTTACCTATATTTGGGTCCAACACAATCTCCTTAAAAGGTGTAATTAGAATCCAATTTCAATACTACCTTTGGAGTTACCTTATTCAAATATAATTAGGACAAGAGTCCTTAATCGTGTAGACCCCTTTTAGCTCCAGACTCTGCGTATGGGCTGCCCAACTGCACAGGCCCAACCCAACCAACCATGTAAACACCGATTTGGGCATCGGCCCAGGGGGTCGAAGGCTCGACCCCGAATTCCATGATCACACCCAGTCTCCAGCCTAGAGGGCTCGGATATCCAAACTCGATCACCTTCTATATCTAGTGTGGCTTCGACCCAATGGGCCCAATCCCAACGGTTCTGGCCCAGACCTTCAGCCCACATGAGGATCAATAAAACACTCCTGAACATTGCCCCCCAGTCTTTGGTTGTACCATGTTTATAACCTGAGACTTAAAACGACACGAATTTGAATAGTCACGCCCGGTAATGATGAGCTGTCTTGGGAACCTAAGCGGTTCCTTCTCATTTTTTGAACCAACGTACGTCCCCTTAGGAACATGTCCCACTCGCCATAAATAGCCGCTCTGGAGATCCGTGTCAACCACGCTATAAAAACCCCCATCCATCCATCAATGTCACCTTTTCGAGCCTTTCATCATTTCAAACTCCTTTTTCAAATTTTCTAGCAAGGACGATTTCCAGTGAGAGCTTTACTTCACCAGATTTCTTCGATTCTTACCTTTTTCCTCCGATTACCAGACTTCATACCTCACTTTTGTTCATTATACTAGCCGAATGTCAGATTCTAGCATTCCTCCACCCGTGACGATCACTCTGACCGGCACCGCTACCCTCGCCTTCGGCGATCTGGTCTCGGTCGAGTTACCGACAACCTCCACTGATCTCCCTACCGAGAATGCCAAATCCAAGATCTGATGCCTTTATGCATCCCAAACCAATTATGCCGTTGTCAATACCAAATCATCTATCACCCCATCCCAACTATCCGACATCCGAGCTGTGTTCAATATCCCCAAGGAGTACAAGCTTTGAGTTTCAGAGCCGAACGAGAGGATGTTCTGGCGTCCCGAAGGTGACTTGATGGCCGTTCCCCTCTATGCTTTGAGATACGGGGTTCAGTTTCCCATTTATGAGTTTATTTCCTCGTTTCCCCTTCTAGCAACAAGGGTTGGCATTCACAGTGGTTCTTTATGAAGGGAACCAACCTTCAACTTCTACCGAACTGGGCCGGTCCCGAGGATCTAATTGTGAAGATTACCAAATTCCCGAATTATCGAGCCGACGCCTTCAAGAACTTTTACTCTCTTTTAAAGAAGACTAGCTGGGGTCTAGAGGTCGTGTCTAAGGAAGTCTGGCTCTACGAATATGGCTGTAAGTTACCAACCTCGAACCCTCTTATCTATTATTATGATCATCCTGTGGATTTATCATTTACTGTCTTATCCATCTTTACCGTGACCATCTTCAAGCCCGATGGGGCTGATGCCTCCTTGACGCCTCTGCTGGTTGCTGTCGAGCCCATTCATCCCCCTGCCGCAGATGATTCTCCCGAGGACGAAGACATTCCCCTTGCTGAACTCTCCATTGGTTCTTCATCGGGTGCCCTTCTTCCAACTTCCAAAGCTGAACCCTCCACAAAGAACGCGTTGAAGATAAACCGGGCTGAGAAGATGGCCTTGCTGAAGAAAGCAAAGAAACCTTCTGCCAAAGCCCCCTCCAAGGCTGCTTCCTCGGCCCAGCCGAAGCTGACACTCCCGTCCCATATACCGGTTGCGGTGATCGAGGATTCTGAGGATACGGAAGATCGGCCTCTCGAACCTTGACCTAAGAAACCCCGTTTGGTTGTAGATTCTGAACTGGTTGTTGCGGTGGTTGACCCGATCCCTACTTCGACTCCCACCTCCAAAGCTAGTTTGTCACAACGGACGTCGACTACCTGTTGGCCGAAGAGTCCCTCGGAAGTGTTCCCCTTCAACCTGTTCGAGCACTTCAAACTCTCCGGTGATGACGAACGGTGCAAGGGATATTTGTCCGAAGAGTACATGGTATCCTATATCAGGGCTCAATGTCAGGTGATCCCGAAATCCTTAGATTTCTTGCTTTACCCTTAAGTTATGCTTTTCATTGCTGATGTGTTTTTTGTTATAGGCCAATGATATCCTTGCTCGAGCTATTCCTCCTCTGGCCCGTACTACTAAGAAAGAGGTGCAACTGTGGTCGGATATGTTGCTTCTCGAAGCTGAGTTGTGGGGTCGAGACTTAGAACTGAAGAAGGAGAGAGACCTTCATGCTGACACTCAGAATAAGGTGACTAAGGCTGATCGTCGGATCGACGAACTTGAAGAACAATATTCTTTGCTCCAGCAAGAGTTCGTCGGTCTTGATGGTCATGCCAAGAAGCTTGTCCAGGACAAGGAACTTCTAACAGAGGAGAACAAGGATCTGAAGGCAGCCCTTCATACAATTGAGGATAAGTTCTCCGGGATACATGGTCAGTTGAGGACGTTGATTCATGAGAACAACACCTTGAGGGAAGAAAGCTCCGTCGCCAAGCAGCTAGCATCAACAAATACGAGGAATCGCCTGCCCTGACCGATAAGATTCTCAACCAGTTTGCTGAAGGGTTTGAAGCTTATCAGGAAAAGGTTCGGGCGAGACTGATTGCAACTGGGCAGGATACATCTATCCTCAACTCCTCCGATGAAGAATCTGAAGCCGAAGATGATGGTTCACCTGAATAGATTGTTTTAACACTTGTAAAATTTTTATTTCTTAGTTTTATAACTTGATCGATCAGTTATGCTAGTGATATATGTATCCAAAGCTTATCTGATCGGAGTTGTAAACCTTTTTGATATGGATGAAAGATAAACAATTTTGTTTTTCGATGGGTTATACTTGTGACTTTTACCAATCTTTCGATCAGTTTATGCCTGAAGTTTGTCTAATCAGATTTATAATTTTCCCCGTCAGTTATACTTGTGACTTTTACTGATCAGTTGGGCCATTTCTGACTTTTTGATCGGTTTGTGCCCGAAGTTTGTCTAAACGGGTTTATAATTTTCCCCGTCAGTTATACTTGTGGCTTTTACCGAATTGTTAGGCCATTTCTGACTTTCTGATTAGTTTAAGCCTGAAGCTTATCTGATCAAATTTTTTCGACTAGTTGAGCCTAGGACTTTTACTGATCTGTTGGGTCATTTCTGACTTTCTGATCAATTTATGTCGGAGGCTTGTCTGACTGGATTTATAAGAGCGTTATGAATTTAAATGAACAATAAAATTTTCCCGAAGAGAAAATCTCATTTATTTCATTGATAAATTGCGTAGATTACATAAGTAAAGGAAAGAATAACATAGCTTTTACTGATAGTATCTCCTAAGTCTTCCAACATTCCATGTATTCTTTACCTCAAAGCCATCCATCGCTTGAATCTGGTAAGTCCTGGGCTTCGACACCTCCCTACTTCATAAGGCCCCTCCCAGTTAGGCATCAGCTTGCCGGTGTTCTGGGGGGCTAATGCCTCTGATTCTTGAAGCACCAAATCTCCAGCCTCGAACCTTCTTTGCTTGACTTTTTGATTGTAGTGTCGGGCAGTACGTTTCTGATAGATAGCTAGTCGCACTAGTGCTGACTCCCGAACCTCTTCCAAGAGATCCAAGTTAAGATGTAGGTCATCCTCGTTGTACAAATCCTTATACTGACTGACCCATAGTGTGGAGGATCCGATCTCAACAGGTATGAGTGCATCGATCCCGAAGGCCAATCTGAACGGTGAGTCTCCCGTTGTTGTTCTTGGTGTAGTTCGATAGGCCCATAAAACACTAAGTAACTCTTCTGGCCAGCGACCCTTTAACTCATCCAACCTCCTTTTGACACCGTTAAGTAAGGTTCGGTTGGTGACTTCTACCTGCCCGTTCGACTGAGGTTGCGCTACCTAAGTTTTTTTATATTGAATTCCCAATTCTTTCAGAAAACTTTCAAACTTCGATCCCACAAAACAGTCTGCTGTTGTCCGAAACCAAGGCCATCGAGATGCCGAATCGATATACAACCCCTTCTTTGAAGAATTTTAGGCATTCCTGTTTGGCGATCTTTTATAGAGGTTTGGCTTTGACCCATTTAGTCATGTAGTCGATGGCTACAATCACAAAACTCACTTGCCCCTTGGCCTTTGGTAGAGGCCCCAAGATGTCGATTCCCCATGTGGCAAAAAGAATTGGGGATAAGACCGAATACAACTCTTTGGGAGGCTGATATGGGATGGCACTGTTCAGCT
The DNA here is from genome assembly GCA_020205615.1 of Panax quinquefolius. NCBI lineage: Eukaryota > Viridiplantae > Streptophyta > Magnoliopsida > Apiales > Araliaceae > Panax > Panax quinquefolius. The sequence goes on from CM035162.1 coordinate 68,178,813, forward strand.
GGCACTTGGGACGTTTCTTGAAAAAATCCTTCGCTTCTTGATAAATGGTTGGCCAGTAATATCCCTGCCTCAAAATCTTGTGTGCCAGTGACTTCGCTCCCATGTGATCCCCACAAATCCCTTCGTGCACTTGCCGAAGTGTGTAGCTTGCTTCTGACGGTGTCAAGCACTTGAGCAGTGGAGAACTGAAAGCTCTTCGATATAAATCTCCATCGATAAGAATAAAATTTGAGCTCTGATGCTTGATCTTTCTTGCTAGGATGCGGTCCAAAGGTAGGACCCCATCGGCCAGGTAAGAGATATATGGCGTAAGCCAACAGTCGAGCCGATCCATACATAGTACCTCCACCTTTGGAACACTTGGTTGTTCCAGCACTTCTAAATATAACGACCCGCTGAAGGAGCTGGCTTTGGTGGTTGCCAATCGACCCAAAGCATCTGCCACTATATTGTCGCACCGATCAACCCCCTAACAGCTGATCGAAGCAAAGTATGCCAGTTTATCCTTCACCTCGGCTAAGTATCTCGCCATTCTTGTCCCCCAAGCCTCGTACTCCCCCGATATCTGTTTAACGACCAACTGGGAGTCACTATAGATGACTAACTTCTGTACCTCCAGGCTTCGAGCCAACTTCAATCCAGCTAGAATGGCCTTATACTCTGCTTCATTGTTGGTGGCTTTAAATTGGAACCAGATGGCCTGTTGGACCTTGAACCCTTCGGGACTGGTCAATATGACCCCTGCACCGTTGACGTCCGAAGTTGATGAGCCATCAACATAAAGTGTCCACGAAGTCCTCACATGCTGTGTTTCAGTGACCGACCCCACATGTGGTTCTGTGAACGAACATTCAATGACGAAATCTGTCAGTGCCTGCCCTTTGATCGCTGTTTGGGGTAGATATTCTAATGAAAACTGTGTTAACTCCATTTCCCACGTCGCAAGCCACCCCGAGACCTCTGGTCGGTTCAAGACTTTCTTCAGCGGCTGATCCGTGTATATCACCACTACCCGACCTTTGAAATAATGCCGAAGTTTCCTGCTTGCAATGATCAAAGCGTAGGCAAATTTTTCTAAGTTCGGGTATCGAATTTCTGCATCTCGAAGTACATGGCTGACGTAATATACCAGAAACTAGTTTCCCCCTTGTCCCGAACTAGTGCCGCTCCTACGACCATCGAGCTCGCAGCCAGATATAAGTACAAAGGTTCCGAAGGGATCGATTTCATCAACAATGGTGCCAAGGATAAATATTTTTTGATCCCCTAGAACACATCTTCGCACTCCGAAGTCCACTAAAAGCTCTTCTCATTTTTAGGCCCTTCCAAGGTGTTGAAGAATGGTAGGCATCTCTCTGCTGACTTCGAGACAAATCGTCGAAGGGCTGTAATCCGACCTGTCAGTCTCTGGACATCCTTGTACGACTTTGGGAATTTCATATCCAGGACCTCCTGAATCTTCTCTGGGTTTTCTTTGATTCCCCTTTTGCTGACCAGATACCCTAAGAACTTTCCTGATCCCAATCTGAATGTGCACTTGGTCGGGTTCAACCTTAGCTTGCGTCTCCTGACTGTTTCGAAGCAGTTTTCTAGATCCTCAAGATGGTTGTGGACTGACATGCTTTTGACAATCATGTTGTCCACGTAGATTTCCATGCTTCTCCCTAACTGCTTCATGAACACGAAGTTCATCATTCGCTGATAAGTCGCCCTGGCATTCAGCAGCCTGAAGGTCATTTTCGGATACGCATATATTGCCCGATGCATGATGAAACTGGTCTTTGGGATGTCTTCCTTACTCATTGAGATCTGATGGTACCCTGAGAAGGCGTCCATGAATCTCAGCATGTCGTACCCCGAAGTGGCGTCGATCAACTGATCTATGTTGGGCAATGGATAGAAGTCTTTCGGACACGCCCTGTTCAGGTCCGTGTAGTCGATGCATAATATCCACTTCCCGTTCTGCTTCTGGACCAAGACTACATTGGCCAACCACTCAAGGTAATAAAATTCAAAGATGATCTTCTGTCTCTCTGGGGTGAAAACTCTTCGTTTATATATAACTAGTTTTTTGTTTGGGTCCACATGTAATCTGTGCAGGGCCACCGATTCGCTTACACATGGCATATCACTAGGCTGCCACGCAAAGATGTCGGCATATACTCGGAGCAGATCTATCAGTCCTGTTCGGAATGGTTCTGCAAACCTCGACCCAATCTTGATCATTTTCTCTTAGTTTCCCGGTACCAGTTCTACATCTTTTGTTTCCTCGGCAGGCAGAGCAAGCGGTTCTGTACTACCCTCAGTGAATGGCTCAATTTCAATAGCCATTATCTGTTTCTGTTTACTGACCTGACCCCTGAAGAAATCAAAATGTTTCGATAAAACCTCTGGGCAATGTCTAAGTCACCTTTTACCTCCCCAATCCCGTTCGGTGTTGGGAACTTGATTTTAAAATGGGGTATGGAAGTCACTGCTTGCAGGGCTGCCAAGGTCGGTTTTTTGAGGATTGCGTTGTATGCCGAATCCACCTGGACCACGAAAAATATGACCATTGTAGACACTCAAAATTTTCTGCACACCTGTCACTGACATTGCAGGAGGGCAGATTCGTCTTTCAGAGGTAACCCCGGAGGATAGTTCACGTCAAGTCCGGATACTACCGGAAGTTCAATCTCAACCCCGGAACACACACCGGGAGTAACAATTCCAACCTCGGAGATAACCCCGAGGCTTGCAGTTCTAATATCAAAAATTCCACCGAAGAAGACCGATTAATCTCGGAGATAACCCCGAGGTATCCAGTCTTAGTCCCAATATTGGGAGTAGCAGCTACCAACCTTGGTGATAACCCCAAGGAATGCAGTTCCGGCGATAACCCGAAAAATGTTTATTTCAAATGCATGTGATAAGATTCAACCTCGACACTCACACCGAGGCACTCAGTACAAAGCCCAGAGATAACACCAGGAATATAGGCACACCTCAAAGATAACACTGAGGACCTTCAACATTTTCAACAGTCCAATCTCAGCGATAACCCTGAGCAACGTATGCTTTATCAGCCCAAACTGGCGATAACTCCGGTGAGGGTCAAAGTCATCATCTCGCCACTTTAGAGCCACATAACGCCGTCTCAACATTTCATATACACATTTGTACACAACAATGTCCCACAAGAATCGAGGAAAACCAATCCCGAGTGACTATTGTGCAGGGTAATGGATATAATTTGAAGATTGAAGACCAGAGGGCACCGTCCCATCTTCATGACTTCGTACAACCTCTAATCCCATGTCAATGTACAACTCTCGACAACGACGGTCCGAAATAGGTCATACATACCTCAGTCGGATGCCCGGATTGCAATTCTGAAAGTTTGAGCGGACATTGCAATGCCTCCATGCACGTACTGCGAGACGACGAGACCCGCGAAACCCGAGGCAACCCGGGAAGCCTCAGGTACACATGCGGCTGGCCGTAGGTACACCTGCGGCTCCCCCCTCTATAAATAAAGGGCTTGGGGTGGCCATTTTAAGAAGGAAAAAGGCGAGGAAGCCCTGTCAAATTTGCTCCGTACTTGCAATATAATGAGTTCTTTCTCATTTTAAATACTTGTGAGCTCACATATAACTACTCTTGTACCGGCCGGAGCCAAGTTTAATACACTTTAAAGATATAGAAGTCTTCTTTGGCAGCCCACTGTAAGCCTTCTCACACACTTTAAAGCCTTTCTCCTCATCTTTGCACACACCCTTCTTCACGTTGAGAGTCGTGTTACGTCTATTTTCCCGAACTTCGGTCCGTGGTTTTATTTTAGTTTGTATATACATATATTTATATATATATGGACTAACATTATCGAGTTATGCCTCGATTGAGCCTGAACTTGATGCCGGAGCGTTTATTTTTATATATATATATATATATATATATATATATATATAGAGAGAGAGAGAGAGAGAGAGAGAGGATCAGGATCATACCCTTATCTTACTCACGTGTACTCACTCGCTTTAGAGAGGCGGTTTAAGTTATACAACCGTCGCTCATACTTTTAGCGACAAACAACATATAGCGTCGCTTAAGTAAAGTATGTACGACGATTGTATTTAACCGAAACCTGTCGCCTAAAAGGGGTGAGCAGTAAATGTGAGTAAGATAAGGGTATGCACTGATCGATCATATATATATATATATATATATATATATATATATATATATATATATATATATATGAATTGTGTGTCAAACTTTGTTCGATGAGCCTAGAATTCAAACTGGGCGTTATCGCTTTATATATATATATATATATATATATATATATATATATATATATATAACTTGTTGTCGGACTTTGTTCGAGGAGCCGAGATTTTACATTCGGAGCGTTTACTACTTTAATATATATATTTATAATATATATGAACTGTGTGTCGATCTCTGTTTGATGAGCCTGGATTTTATATCCGGTGCGTTTATTGCTTATATATATATATATATATATTTCGTCCCGCTTGGAGTTTATTTCGTGGCGGTTGATCGCTTTTACAGCTTTATTTATGTTTTGTCCCGCCTGGAGTTTCTTCCATGGTGGTTGATAGCTTTTACAACTTTATTTACGTTTTGTCCCGCCTGGAGTTTCCTTCGTGGTGGTTGATAGCTTTTACAACTTTATTTACGTGTTGTCCCGCCTGGAGTTTCCTCCGTGGTGGTTGATAGCTTTTATAGCTTTATTTACATTTCTGATCCCCCATGGAGGTGCTTCGTGGTTGGCGATCATGTCTGTATATATATATTTACAGCTTTTATATATATATACCTGCTTACTGCTTTTATACAAATTACAGCATCATGTGAGCCTAGGAATCATGTGATCACAGATTCAATCTATTGGATCTAGATTCGGTTCCCGTGATGGACCCTTTTCAGCTGTAAGCAACTTGTAAATTTATATGCGGTGTCTGAATTTCCTCAGATGATTTTCAGACCCACGAGAAAGTCGGCATTATTTTATACATTATTTTCTTATAGATGCTTTGCATCTTGAAAATAAAAATAATCAAGCCAAACACTTAATAAAATGGGGGTGTAAAAGGTCTCAATTACTATTGAGCACAAGGGTTTGAAAAACCTCTTTTATAAAACATCACTGCCATATCTTGTTAAAATTAAATTTTTACATAAATTCAAACCCTGTGTATATAGATGCGAACACGGCCTCGCACTACTTCCAAATAACATAACATTGACCCACACACACACATTTATATTACAGTTTCTTGAATAGTGGCGGTCACCATGGTAACACGGATGTCGGGGGGTGCCTAACACCTTCCCTCCGCATAATAAAGTCCCTGGACCATAATGAATCTCGGTTTCACCAACCCGTTTAACAGTGTCACATCACTGGGTCAATGTGCAAACCTTTTCTCGGTTGTGTTGGTTCAACCATTTAAAAAACCAACTAGCGAATCTTAACAGTCCATCGTCGACATTATACACGTCGGACCTTTTTCACTTGTTTTTTCAAACAAATCTCACCTAAAATGAGAACACCAAAGAACTAGTAACGAAAAGGGACAACTAAAAATCCCGACGTCGACAGGTGGCGACTCTGCTGGGGACTTTTAGTAAGAGGACTTAAGCCGCAATTGCAATCTTTTCAAAACTGTTATTTGCTTGTGTGTGGATGTTTCAGTTATATTTATGATGAATGTGTACGAATGCATGTACTTATTGCACTTAGTGCTTCGCACCATATCTTCTTGTGATATTAGTGCTTCGTACATGTCATCATTTCCATACGGTGAGACGCGATGTATATGAATGTATGTTGTGTGGTCCCTCCACCAGGAGGCTATCCTGTCTGTGTTTGATTACTAGACTCGTATGAAGACTAATTCCCGCGAGGCTCAGGAAAGGCACCACCCAAATTCGCTCCAGTTGAAAGACCGGATTAATTTCACGTTAAGTAAATTGCGATGATTTGGGAACCTTCATGCCAAAATGCCGCGAGAGTATCCTAAGATAGGTCAGCCTCTGATAAACCTAATACGAAGGAAAGTCTCTTCGTGTTTTCTCATTACTAGTAAAATCAATTACTTGTAATTTCATTCCATATTCATTTCCATGTAATGAGAAATATGAAGAAATATGTACATATACATATTTAACATGCTATCCTGTATCACAAACAGCTGACATTCGTTTTGCAGGATAAAATTCCTAAAATGGACACATCACACAACATGTTATTTTACACATTCCCTAAAGACTAAACTATGCAAGTCTTTCGTAGGGAACCAATCGGACCTACTACCCGGTCAAAATCCAAAAAGGTTGCAAGCCTATAGTCAATCGTGTCATCATCTGACCAAACTGACCTTAATCCAGTTTCTCACAAAGAATTCGACGGATTAAGCACACAAATTATAGATTTGGTTGTTCTGCTTAAAGAACTACACCAGTCTACTCAGGGTCCAAAGATACCCGTACATGCTGAATCCTCTACACAAGGGGGAACCCATGTCATTACAATACATGAACTACAGTTGGATAAGACCAACAAAATTCATGATGCTACCCATCTCACAGGAGATCCAGACACCAGCGACATCAGAAAGAAAGTCCTTCAAATGGAAGAAACCCTTCGTGCTATCAAAGGAATTGGAACGCACGGGAGTGTTTCATATACTGACTTATGTGTATTCCCTGGTGTTCATTATCCAGAAAAATTTAAAACTCCTGACTTTGAAAAATATGATGGGTTAGGAGATCCTTACACATATTTGAAGGTGTTTATTGGAGAACTTGGATCTTATGCAGAGGATGAGAAGTACAGAATGCAGCTGTTCCAGAAAAGTTTGAATGGAGAAGCCCGTTTGTGGTATACCAGATTAGACAATTCAAATATCTATAGCTGGGAAGCGATAGCACACACCTTCCTCACTCAATACAGCTTCCAGTCTCAAATGGCTCCTGACCGGTATCAGATTACCAAGGTCAAGAAACAGTCTAACGAGACTTTTAGAGAGTATGCCCAAAGGTGGAGGCGCCTGGTTGCTCAAGTAATTCCTTCCATGGCAGAATCAGAAATGGTCATGACCTCAATAGACATACAAGAAGCTCCTTTCTATGAAAGAGTCTTAGCCAGCATCGGTAAACCATTTTCTGAAATGGTCAAGCACGGGGAGATGGCTGAGATGGGATTGAAGTCAGAAAAGATTCACGACCTATCTGCCCTTAAAGCTATCGCTGAACATATCTAATCCGGAAATTATGGAAACAACCCCCGGAGGGTCCATAAAAAGAAAGAGGAAGATATTTCCCTGATACTACAAGGTCAAAAAGGCAATCAGAACATGCCTATCCAGAGGAGAAATTACACTTCCTTTCAAGCACAATCTTCAAATCCTCCAATGCCAAAAGGTGGAGAAGTTAAACGCCCTCGAGTGTTCACACCCTTAGGGGACTCACTCCAGAATATTCTCACTCTTCTGACAACACAGAAGAAAATCACGCATCTTCTTCCACTAGCCAGCCCTAATGGACGGGGTTTCAATGCTGCTCAGAAATGTGCTTATCATGCCGGGGCACCTGGACATGATACTCAGGATTGTTGGGCCTTGAAACACAAGATCCAAGACCTGATAGACAACGGTGAGATCGTGGTCACCAAACCAGATCAGCCTCACGTACAAGACAACCCTCTTCCTCAACACAAAGAAGAAGAGGTCAACATGATTAATTGGAGCAATGGACAGAGTTCCAATTTCAAATGTGAGTCCTCCTAGATCCCCAAAGATGGTGTTGGCAAGTGGGACTATGCCAAGTTCCAGTTCGCAATGGAATGTAAGATGAAAGCTCTATGCAAACAGATTGAGCAATTGGCATAACTGGTGACTTAATAGCATCAAGTTACATGCCAGTTAGTCAGCCATGAGCATGCTAGTCTCCTTCCTCTTTTCATCAATATTCCCTCATCACCTTCAGAAAATGAAATACTGGAGGACAAAGTGACAAAGAGAGCGAATGCCAAAGCCCGTCGGGATTTTTCCAATAGAAGGGAATTTACATACCTGGGCCAACCTATGGAGGAAATACTTCAGATGCTAATCAATAAAGGAAGGATCACTTCCCTTCTACCTCCAATCAATCCCCGTTTAGGACGGTACAATTCTGATGGAGTATGTCAATATCACTTCCATTCTCGCGGTCACAACACAGAATAATGTTACGCACTCCGCCACCTTATCCAGAATCTAATTGAAAGTGGTGTCTTGCAACTAGCAGACGATGATACTGTCCTACGTGATAGTGAGAATACCTGTCCAACTAAGTGGAAGGGATTGGTAGCAGTTACATCCGCTGAGGCCGATGACACTGACAAATCGCTCACTATATCAGCAATTCAACTCAGAGGAAGCAATAATCCTTTGAAAGTGGCCACTCCAGAGCCAATCAATTTACCATGCAGAGCACAATATCCTATTGTCAGCTTGCACAAAGTTCCATGGAATTATGGAGAAGATGAAGGATCCACCTCGCATACAATCATTACGATTGTCGAAGGAAAATCCTTCATATCTTCCCCCAACGGGTGATGAAGTCTACCATCAAATCAAAGGGGAAAATACCCATAGAGAAGATTGAAAAATTCCTCCGCACTATGGGTCATAACGAAGCCAAGGTGGTTTTAAGCTTACGAGAAGCTCCACAACAAATTTCAATCCTGGACTTGGTTTTAGCCTCCGAGGATCACAGGAAAGTCTAGATAAAGGTTTTAGAAGAAGCATACTTACCAACATCAGTGGATACAGAAAAATTTCAACACTTGGTTGATCACATTTTTAACAACAATGTGATATCCTTCACTGATGACGACATACCGCCCGAAGGGACCAGTCATTGCAAGCCGTTACGCATTGCGGTTTTGTCCTCTGGATACATGCTAGCTGGAGTCTTGATAGATGGAGGCTCATTTCTAAATATCTATCCTCACGCTACATTGTTGAAGATGAATGTCAATCTCAACCGAATCCGGAGCAACCATACGGTTATCAAAGCTTTTGATAGAGCCTGCCGGAATTCGGTCGGAGTAATTGAGTTGCCAATCGAAATTGGTCCCCATACATTCTGCATATCTTTCCACGTGCTCAAGATAGATTCAGGATACAACCTGCTCTTAGGATGACCATGGATTCATATGGCAGGGGCATTCCCCTCCACCCTTCATCAACAACTGAAATACATTATCAAAAATAGCCTATTCACGGTCAACGCTGAACCAGAGTGTCCTCAACATGGGGACATGCCATTCATCAATGCTAATGCAGATGTTGAACCGGTCAGTTTTCATGCCTTGGAAGTAAGCAATACCCAATACAATTGGAACGCCATTTCCCGAACCTAAGATTTCTGCCAAAGTAATGTCGGCTACTCAAGAAATGATGTCATTGGGTTTTCAGCCGGGACAATGGCTTGGTAAAGATCACCAGGGTATTAAGCACCCCATTCGAGTATATAATCAAACTGGGACAGCTGGACTAGGCTATTCTGCGAGTTCTAGTCAAAGGAATCCTCATAGGCATCAGCAGATTCCTTCAGCTTCAGCCACATGGCAATTATCTTCACCTGTGAATTCTGAGTCCGCACAACCTCCGGTAAAGGTGTCAGCCAATGTAATTACTATGTTATTTCTCAAGCCGGTACCGGTGAAGGTGAAAGAAGTCTTTGTTCCAGATCCCGCAGTGGAAAAGGAGGAACGAAGAATCAAGCAAGACGTCATCCGGATGATGTCAGGCATACGCATCATCGTCCATGATGAACATACAAACAGATATATCCCAGACCATGATTTCGCAGACATTATGGACATCATTCGGGAGAAGGAGGATGATGACAACCCCTCCATCACTGCAGTCCTTCCAGACTTTGCCCTTGCCAATTAGAGCAGCACTCATTGCATTGGTCGACAAGGGTAAAACGGGCATTAAATCTTTCTGCCCTGTAGATATCATAACTGCTTACTTTTTTGTACAGTACAAGCAGTTTATTTTGTCAGTATATGCTAACACTGTGTATGATCAAACTCTTTTATATATACTAAGTGAAAGCATATTTTGTTTCAGGACCCTGAATTTAGATGTGCCTATACTTGCTGATATGGTGCCTCTTCTCCACAAGGATTGTACCTTTGATGTAGAGATGAATTCAGCCTTGATGGAAATACATGAGGACATTGAGGTGCCTCCAGAAAGTCAATAATGGGTTAAAGACAAACCTAAACCCAACCTTGATCAAACCACTTCCTTCAATCTCAGAACCTTAGAAAACCAGAAGTTAATCCAGATTGGTTCAGACCTTACCCCAAACCAAAGGAATGACATGGTTACGCTACTAACCCAATTCCAGGATATGTTTGCATGGTCTCATGAAGACATGGTGGGTTTGTCCTCTGACATTTTCCTTCATCGCCTTCCCATTAAAGAGGGATTCAAGCCAGTCAAGCAAAAGCTCAGGCAATTGAAACTTGAGTGGAGTTTAAAGGTGAAAGAAGAAATTATGAAACAGTTTCAAGCTGGCATCATCATAGTGTCCACATATCCTGAGTGGATATCCAATATCGTTCCCATGCCTAAATCTTGAGGGAAGGTATGAGTTTGCATGGATTATTGGGACTTGAACAAATCTTGCCTTAAAGATAGCTTTCCCGTGCCATTTATCCACATTCTCATTGATAATACTGCTCAACACTACATGTACTCCTTTGCTGATTGCTTTGCGGGGTACCATCAGATCATGGTTGCTGAGGAAGATCGTGAGAAAAATGCTTTCATCACACCTTAGGGAGCCTTTTGCTATAGACGGTTGTCATTCGACCTCATCAATGCCGGAGCCACTTATCAGCGAGCTATGATGACTCTTTTCCACGACTTAATGCACAAAGAGATAGAGATCTACGTGGATGACATCATTGTCAAATCCTGGAAGGAGGAAGACCACTTAGACCATCTCAAGAACCAATTCAACATGTTGCGTAAGTACAACTTGAAGTTGAATCCAGTAAAGTGCGCCTTTGGCGTTAAATCAGGCAAGTTGCTAGGATTTCTAGTCAGCCACAGAGGGATTAAGCTGGATCCCACCAAGATCTAGGCCATCACGAAAATGCCCATTCCTCAGACAGAGAAGGAAATACGGGGATTTTTGGAAAGAATCAACTTCATTAGCAGGTTCATTTCTCAACTCACCACGACCTGTGAGCCAATCTTCAAGCTGTTAAGGAAGAACTCCTCCATGAAATGGAATGATGATTGCCAGAAGGCCTTCTTTACAATCAAAGAGCAGCTAGTCAAAGCTCCCATTTTGGTACCACCCAGGGATGATGTTGCCCTGTTCATGTACCTATCCGTAAGTGACAATGCCATGGGCTGCATGCTGGGACAGAAAGACGATAGAGGCTAAGAACGAACTATCTATTACCTAAGCAAAAGATTCAATAGCAGTGAACACAAATACACTCTGATTGAGAAGACTTGTTGTGCTTTAGCATGGGCTTCCATGAGGTTACAACATTACCTCCATGGTCACACAATCCATCTCATATCCCGCGTGGATCCTCTCAAGTACGTGTTCAATAAACCCATGTTAAATTACAGGCTGTCCAGATGGCAGTTGATCCTACAACAATTTGACATCGTCTATGTGAATCAAAAGTCCATCAAAGGTCAATGAATTGTGGATCAATTGGCCGCCGCACCTTCAGGGGACTTCAGACCCTTTGAAACATACTTCCCCGATGAAGGGGTAATAACAGTTTAGCAACACCATCAGTACGATACATGCCAAACATGGAAGATGTATTTCGATGGGTACATTAATATGGAAGGTCTTTGAGCTGGAGCAGTTCTAGTATCGCACGGAAGCGATATCCGTCATTTGTCAAATTGCGATTTATCGGCACCAACAATATAGCTGAGTATGAAGGCCGTCTTATGGGGCTAAAACTTTTCGGTTCAATGGGCATCAGGCGGTTAACTATCTTTGGAGATTCAAAATTAGTGGTCAGACAATCCACGGGAATCTATCAAACCAAAGAGCTACATTTGCTGCCTTACCATCGGCAAGTTTTACAGATGGTTTTGGAGTTCAAAGAAATCTCCTTTCTACACATTCCTCGTAAGAGGAATGACTTTGTAGACATATTAGCAATTTTGGCATCCTTGATTCACATACCTGATAAGGGACACTTGCCAAGTGTCATAATTGCCCTGCACAAGGCACTGGCTTATGTGAACTACGTTGGAGAAGTATCAGATGAGCTACCTCCCATCCAGCGTCCTTGGTATGAACATATCAAGGAGTACCTAAGAGATAGATCTACACCCGCTGAGGCGAGCCCGATTGAGAAAAGGCGGATCCATCGACTTGCTATGAAATTCTACCTAAGTGGAGATGCCCTCTATAAGAGAGATGCATGATAAGGTCTCTTCAGATGTTTAGATAAAGACCAAGCTCAAAGGCTAATGGATGAAATCCATGGTGGAGTCTGTGGCCCCCACATGAGTGGCCCCTCCTTCTCAAGAACGTCCTCAGGACAGGACATTATTGGCTATCTTTCAAAGCTGATTGCAATGACCACGTCAAGAGAAAATATCAGTGCCAGATTCATGGGAATTCTATACACGCTCCTCCACGGGGACTCCATAACCTGAGTTCACCTTGGCCCTTCTCAATATGGAGAATGAACGTTATCGGGCCCATTGAGCCTAAAGCCAGTAATGGACATCAGTTTATCTTCACCGTGATCGACTACTTCAACAAGTGGGTAGAAGCATCCTACTTCCCCAAGGTTACTAAAGAAGTCATCATTGCTTTCATCAGAAACAATGTTGTTTATCGATACGGACAACTCGAGGTGATTGTATTAGACAATGCCAAGAACCTCAACAACAAAATAATGGAGGAATTATGCAGTAAATTCCACATCAAACATCTTAACTCCATCATCTACCATCAAAAGATGAATGGTGATATTGAAGCGGCTAACAAAAACATCAAGAAGATCATGCAAAAGATGTCCGCCAACCACAAAGGGTGGCCTGACCTATTGCCTCTTACTCTGTTAGTCTACAGAACATCAATGCGCACGTCCACTGGGGCAACCCCCTACGCATTAACCTATGGGAGGGAAGCAGTGCTCCCCATAAAAGTTGAAATGGAATCCCTCAGAGTGTTGATAGACGCTCAGTTGGAGGAAGACGAATGGGTACAAGACAGGTATCACCAATTGTCTCTAATAGACGAAAGGAGAGCTGCGGCTATCTTCCATAGTCAGTTATATCAACAAAGGATCACCATATCCTATAATAGAAAAGTTTGGCTACGACATTTTAAACAACATTACTAGATCATTGACAACCAAGATCAATCGAAGGGAAAATTCGCTCCTAACTGGGAAGGGCCATTTATTGTCAATGAAGAATTGACAGGAGGCGCTCTCAGATTGCAAGAAATGGACGGAGATGAATTTCCATAACTCATCAACTCGGACATCGTGAAATGGTACTATGTCTGAGGTTACCATCACGCAAACATCTTGGTGTTGGATCATCAGATCACTAATCATTCTAGTTCTTTAACCTTTTACCACATACAACTCTTTCCACACTTTGCCCCTTAGGGAAACATACTTTTCAAGCCAGCAGCCTGGCTTCTCTGCGTTCCTACAACTTCGGTCATCCCACTAGGGATTGAACCTTTTGCACTTGCAGTTTGGCTACCCATACCTGGGATCATACTTTTCACACTTGTAGTTTATCCTCAACCTAGGATCAAACTTTCTCTTCCTCGCAGTCTGACCTGCACATGGGATCGCACTTTTTAACTCGCCCTAAGAGGCGAACTACGCCGACCTGATATCCTCTTCAATAGGAGTACGTAGGCAACCATTTCATATGGCCCGGTCGCAATAAAAGAAAAACAACAAAAACATTTCCATCCCCTTTCCTTACAAAAACAAAAACAACAAACATACTTATACCCAATTCTCCTTACAAAAACAAAAATAAAACAAACATTCCTACAACCTTTCTACCATACAACGTTGAACCTCTTACACTAGGTTCGAACTACGCAGGCCTGATCTCCTCTTTAATAGGAGTACGTATGCAGCCATTCATGGTTCAGTCTCACCCCCTACCAAAACACAAACACTTGTCAACTAGTACTGGGATCATCCTTCAATCCACCACATTTCATTGGCTTCAGACCAAAGGGATGGAATTACCTGAACTCCTCCCAAATAGGAGATTCAGTGACTATCTAAGCTGCGGTTGTACCTTGAAGAGCAACACCAATCCATAAGAGATGGAAATAACTAGGCTCCTCCTGAATAGGGGTACTGGTGACCATCTGTGGTGCGGTCAATCTCAGAGAGGAAAGCCACACTCCTCTCCATATTTCCATCTAGAAACCAGTCCTAAGACACCAAAGATGGTAGGGATACACACTGATCAATGATCTATTCTGAACTGTCCAGAGATAACTCAATGTCCATCCATCCATGAGGAATTCAGAATACATCAAGATCACAAGCCCTGAAGAAGCAGGCAAAATATCAAGCAAGTATCAGAGTGTATCTAAAAGGGAAGTGATCAAAAATATATTTTCCTGCTATATATATAATGTTGTTTGATATACACAATGTAAATTGTACATAAAAAAAATGGCTATGCTAGTCTGTGCAGGAAAATATCAGCCCATCTACATGTCAGGGTATATGTGAGCTAACAAGCCCAACATGGCATCCCTTTAAGAAGAAGGAGGTGAAGCTGTGGTCTCCTGTACGAGAGTATCCACATGACCCAACAGATCTGGAACCATCTGCATGGTGACCATATGTTTATCAATGTAAGTGCTCATCTCTGCTATCATGCCAGTGGTAAGGGACCTCACTGCAATACTATCTTTGACGACTACATCCCGGGAAAATATAGCACTATCTCGCTTAACTATTATGCATCTCTGGCTGATCTAGCCTCATCCCGCTCAACAATAGCGACATCTCTGCGAGCTAATGCATCATCTCTCTCTAATAGAGTTGCGCCTCTCCCATCAATGGCAATCAACATCAAGGCTCTCGCCTGGTCTCTCTCGAAAGTTTCCAGATGAAGACTCTATTCAAAGTACTATGTTGGATGCTGAATCACAACAGTACTAGTACTAGGAGAAACTAATGGAAGTGCTGGCAACCCAGCAACCAGCTCCTCCTCAAAGTGAGAATCTGTAACGCCCCGAGAAAATCGGATTTTTGAGAATTAAATTTTTATTTTTATGAAATGAATTTAATTAATTATTTATGGAGCAAGCTAATCAAAGGTCGTTCTATGACCTAGAAATGTCAGAACGTTGTAGTATTTTGGCTACGTGGTAGAATTAAAGTGTTTGAATTTCCAAGACGAAAATAAAAGCTTTCCGAGAAAGTTTTCGAAAAACACTATTCACGCATTTCTGCTCGGGAATTATTTTTGAACTTCTGAGAAATACGTAATGATAGAATACCGATGTGACATGGAATATCCAATAATATTTCAGTTATGGAAAATGTAATATTTCACCTGTAGACTTAAAACCTAACGTTTAAGGAAAATAATTTACGAGAAGGAAATGTAATGCGATTAATGAATTAAACGATGATTATATAATACGTAGGTATTGTATGAGGTAGAGAATACGAGTATGACACGAGGTATTATACGAGTATGTATGAATGATGGTATATCGTATATATTGAATAAATATACGAGGGGAATACGAGATGAATACGTGATTATATGTTATAAGGCTTCAAGCGAAAAGAAAGGAATTAGTAGAATTTGTTAAGTATTATGTGAGCCCAAGTATTGGATGGTTAAGTCCAATGTGAGTTTATATAAACAAGCCCAGTGATTGTTTAATTACAAGCCCAAAGTAAAATATTGTGCAAGCCGAAATGATTAAGTAGAAGTTAATTTAATTAACCTAAGCCCAAGTAAGTATCCAATGGGTTATGAGATGGTTTAAACCCATGGAGAAAACCATGGATGATCCAAGGTGATGAACAAGTAAACTTAGTGGCTAAGTAAGTGTGGTGAACACACAAAGTGCTTAAGTGATAAACAAGTAGCTTAATGGCTAAGCAAAAAGTGTGGGGAGCAAGATAACTTAAGGGCTAAGTGTTGTGATGGCCAGGTAAATTATTTGGAGAGCAAGTTTACTTAATGCCTAAGTTAGGAATAGTAAGGAGGTGGAGTGGCCTTATGACCATTATACCCTCATCTAGGATTTCCTATAAATAGCAAGCATGCCTTTCATTTTGTGTGTTGTTCATTTCATCCCACTTAAAAGTTGAGAGCTTATTTGGTTGAGAGAATAAGCACTTGTAAAGTTAGACTTTCTTTGTTAGCCTTTCCACCTATAACTTATAGATTATTGGTTAGAGAGAGTAAGTGAGAATAAGCTAGCGAGTTAACCTTTGAAGTTCAAGAATCAAGAAGGAGATTAAAGATTTACCAAGTGTTATTCAAAAGTAAGTGATCTTAAACCATGTTTCTTTCTCTCTTCCATTGATAGAGAAGGGGGTTTTGGTAGAACAAGCATGCTAAGAAGAGGTTGGAATAATGAATCAAAGGGCTTAAGTCTTAATAAGCCGAATAAGTCATGAATTAGAAATCCATTCGTAAATAAGTTATGAACTTATAATGATAGTATAAGAATTTGTTAGAATTTGTAACATGTTTACATTAATAAAATTAGTATGATTAAAAAGATGTAAGGATAATGATTAAAGGACTTAACTCATTAATAAGTCATATGAAAATAAGACATAAGTCATGAAATGGAAATATAAGTATTTTATACTTTAATAAGTAGCAAAATCATCAAGAATAGGTAATAACTTATCATGAATATAAGTTAATGAAATATGTATGTCAAGATATTAGTATGATGGATTGAATCCAATTGGAACGGTTTAAAAATCTCAAGTTACGAAGTTTCGCCGGAATTCACACGATTAGACGACAATCGTCGAATTCGTGAAATTCTCAGAATGGAAGTCGATTTTTTATATTGAGCTTGGAAACATTGGTTTTCAATGGAGACAAGTCGTATTTGTCATTATAGAGTTGCGGACTCAAAATGGTGAATTCGACTTAGAAGCGAAGAAAGCGGCGTTGAGCGTTCACGAGCGTTTATCGTTTTCGTTAAAAAGGGACTAATTGGTGAAATTTTAGCAAACGAAGTCGAATAGATAAAATTCTTGCATGAACGCATAGAGTACATAATTTGTGAACCGTAGGATCTTGAACGAACCAATTCGGACTTATAACGAAGAAGTTACGAGTCCGGGAATCTCGCAAAGTTGAAAATCTGTCAAAACTATTCGTGGTCGAGAGTCTCAGCTGTGACGACTCAAGCTTAATAATGACCTGCACACAGCGTCAAAGTGAGCTTCAGACTCTACAAACTCATGCCGCAGTGCCAAGTCCGGTCTCCAAGCCCTAATGGGCGACGCTGCAGCGCGGCACAACAAAGGATCACCGGCGCCGCAACGCCAACCTTAAAAGCTAGGCAGAAAAGAATGGTTTCAAGTAAAGATGAAGGGAAATGGTTTAGTAATGAACTAAGGAACTTAATCATACATTATTAAGTTATAATTAAACCTTAAGTATGATCACTTAGGGTTAAAGAAAGTCAATTGAAAATGACCGCAAACGGTATGCAATAAACGTACATATCCAATGACGATCGAGTTTCGATTAATAACGTAAAGACGTTAATAAGCCATAAGGAAAGTTGATTAACTCAAACCGAGTTGTATTAATGAAATAACTTCACTTAAGTTATGGAAGAGACAGAAGTCGGTAAGAATGATGTAAAGAATAATGGAAAGCCGAAACCCATAATAACAAATCTAATACGGGATTAGATTGAGAAGTAGGGTAAGATTCTTTAGGAACTATGTATGTTCATTCATGACCTAATGGGGTATATTATGTGATTATGTATTGTAGAGATTGTAAAGACTCAAAGGAAACGTAATTATTCGGTAGCAGACGCTGAAGGCAAGTTTTTCTTAAACGCTTGTCTAACCTTCGTGTTTGCCAGGTTTTCAAATGATTCAAATTATGAAATGCATATATGGTTTTAAAGAAAGAGTCGATGACAGTTTTAGCTCGGCTAGACTAATCTTGATAGATTGATTTAACTGTTTACAAGTCTTTCAATATAGAATTGCTAATGCTATCCTACGCCAAATAATTGGTACGTATTCAAGGTAAGCCTGAAAATGAATAAACAAATGTATTTTCATCGAGTATTCGATGGGCACGTGAGGTTGCCACAACTTAAACGTATACATGTTTAATGGATGTAGTGTTGATCAACATAGGGTACTATAGGCTGATCACCTAGATGTACTCGTTAGATATGCCGGACTTACGGACTTCGTGTCGTGTTGTGTTTTTCAAAGAAACTATAAGACGTTCACGTCTTGAACTAGAATTGATGATTCATGGGATATGGTTATTGAAAAACGTTTTGAAGGAAAAAGAAAAGCTATTTTGAATTATTGATAGTACTTCGTAACTATCATCCAGTTATTGAAGATATACGATTCCTATGTTTCAAGCTTGCTTTCAAAATGAAATTGTTTTACTTGCCGAGCTTGTTATGGTCACTCTTGCTTGAACCATATGAATGCAGCCTAGACGATATAACCGAAGGATTCTACAAGGATAAAGAGAAGGCTAAAGTGAACGTGTAGATTGCCTATGTAATAGTATAGGTTTGTAATGATAATATTTGATATTATGACAAGAATAAATGTAACGGTTATAAAGAACCTGGGGAATAGTAGTATTGTTTTGGAATATATATAAGACATATTCGTTCTTTTGAGGCATTTCAGTTGAATGTTTGTGTGAACTGTAGCACCGTGGAGCACCATATGTCGGGTTGAAAGAGACCTGGATTTGGGGGCGTCACAGGTTGGTATCAAAGCATTAGGTTATAAAACTTAAGGGGGGAAGAACCTTAGGCTCATAACCTCGTTAAGGAAGAGAAGTTCAAAGGAAAAAAAACTTGAGCTTTACTTGAGTTGAATGAGTCAATATGGTATTGAGGAAACTCAGTATCAAAAGATTTAAAAGATGGAAAGTAACCCTAAATAAATTAAATGTGATTTGTGCTTATACGATTACGTGTTATGTACTAATCAACATATATTATATTATTGTAGGATGTCGATCGATGACTTGATGTATAGAGATATACACGCGGTGAGTGAAAAGCTTGTGAACCGAGTAGAGCCTGTACCTATGCCGGTGGCGGAGGTACCATTAGTGATTCTAGCGGAGTCGGAGGCAGATGAGTACTTTTCCAAGGAAGACTACTCAGAGGGAGAGATGGATATATCATCATACCTTAGTACGATGAAAAATATGGAGGAAGAAAGAGAGGTAACATCGGTTACTACGATGGTACCTACATTGGAGTCATCGCCTCTAGATCTGATGGAAGCATTATCAGACGATGCTTGCTTGAGGGGAATGCAAAATTGGGTAGAGTTGTGCAGAATCAGAGTGAAGAGATTAGTTATCTCCATGAAGCTAAGATGTCTGTAGAAGCAGATTTTGAGTTAGAGCATGATAAGCAGGTGCTTATGGCAGAGCAGGCTAGGAATTATAAGGCAGAGGCCGATGAGCTTCGTAGAGAACTGGGGGAGAAGGACTGAATGATAGCATGGATGTCTTACATCCATGAGAGTGCACATAAGGATTTCAAGCTGAAGGTTGCTTTTTATTCCATTGAGTCAGGACAAACCCGTCATATGATTAGTCGGGATACTGTAGCAATGATTGCGAATGAGAAACACGAGGATGTTGTTATGCATTATTAGAAATCTAAAGTTATAAATATGTGTGTAATGACGTAAAACCCTCTTTTAAAGGGTAGTCTTTTGTAAATCCCAACTTTTGTGAAGTTCAATTGCGGGATAGAAAATGTAATAGCTTTTGGCTATGAACGTAAATTGTAAATAGTTTCAAACTATAAAGAAGCATATGAATATAATGAAGTTTTCATGGAAATGATTTGTTATGATGGGATTTGGTGTGTGGCGATTAATAACGAAGTAAGTAAATAGATAATAAATGAAATTTTATTTAATCAGGAAATGCCGCTAAGGAAAAGATAACGTAATCAGAAAGCGGAATTACATAATGATAATTAATGGGGTCAACACAACCCTATGCAAGAGTTCGTTAATTTATTAACGGCTACATTAACTGAACCAGGGGTAGTATACCTGTGAAACCTAGGGTAGCTAGAACAATTACCTATAAATAGTTTAAAAGCGTAGGTCCGCCGGAGTTCAAAGGAACGACGGACCTAATAGAGTTCTAGATCGGGGTAAAAGAAATAAAGAAGGTGTTTGTTATTACAAGCGTAGGTGAGATGCAGAAGTTTACTTTTGTGACTTACACAAGGAAGAGTGAAGCTAACTTTTGGTAGAAGGCTCACCAGGGTGGGGTTAGAACAGATGCAGTAATGTGGACACAATTCAAGAAGGTTTTCTTTGAGAATTATTTCCCTACAAATATGTGAGGGAGGATAGAGATTGAATTCTTAGAACTTATCCAAGGGGATATGATATTTCCCTAGTACGCGACCAAATTCAAATGAATTGGCAAGGTTTGTTTCACATCAAGTGGACAAGGAGGAGGTGAAGGCTTGTAGATTGGAGCAGGGCCTGAGACCCTAGCTCTATAGTGAGATTTTGGTAATCTAGAGTGTTTCCTATGGGATCATTCTGGAGAAGGTGATTATAGCATAAGGTAATAGTGAGTTGTAGACTCAATACCACAAAGAGGGAAAAGATGAGAGCAAGAGAGAGGGAGGAACCAAGGTAGATAATGGTAGTGGCAGTATGCCAATGAGACATAAATTTTTAACTCCGAGAATACTGAAGTGGGACAAGGGGATCCTAAGTGAAGGATCGAGGTGTGTAAGACGTGTGGAAAGACTTATCTAGGAGTCTGTCTGGAAGAGATTATAAATACCTTTAAAACATTAAGATAGAGGAGGAGGGATTAACTTTCGTTAAATTATATTCGTGAAAATTATTTCATGGATAATAGAAGTAAGTAGGTATCAGTAGATAAGTACTGTTCATGTTGAGAGAATTTGAGGAAATTCTCGGTATGAATGGGTTGATTAACCATAGAGCTATAACAAATAGTTATAAGTAAAGTTAGAACCTTTAGTTTTCTCAGAAAATCTAAGATAGTAATTTACGGTAGTAAAATACCGCGACATTATTATTGTCGAACCATGACTCAAGTTAGGTTGGTGTTAAGGAAGAGGATGAGTTGTTACGGTTGCATATCGACTATCATAATTGGAGTAAGATAGCGGTTAAGGATAAATACCCATGGCCCAGGATCGATGATCTATTTGATCAGTTGAGAGGGGCAAAGAATTTTTGTAAAGATAGATGTATGTATGGGGTATAGTCGGTTGGAAGTAAGGAAGAAGGAGGAGGTACCTAAGATGACGTTCAGAATTTGTTATGGTTATGACAAGTTTACGGTTATGTCATTTAGGTTGACTAAATCGTATAAAAGTAGGTTTTTCCGTAAAGGCGCCAATCAAGTCGGTGGCAATTTGATAGTTACCCTTGTAGGATGCTATGGTTAAAGGTACCATTAGCGTCACAGGATTTAAAAGAAAGGTTGATTAAGGCACCTGTATTATCTTTATCAGATGATACGAGGAAGTTTTGTAGTGTATCTCGATGTTTGCATAGATGTTATGATTGCGTGCTCTTATAGCTTGGCAATGTCATTGTGTATGCATCACGCCAGTTAAAGGGTTATGAGGAGGTCTATCCTACTTATTATCTATAATTAGCGTGATAGTTTTTGAATTAAAAATATGAAGATAGTATTTATACGGAGAGAAGCGTGAGATATACAAGGACTCTAAGAGTAAAATATATCTCTCCACGGAAAGAGTTGAATATGTAGTAGAGAGAGAATTGTGATATCTTATATCATTAAGGGAAGGTAAACATTGTGGCCAAATAGCGTTAAGTAGGAGGGGTAGGGAAAGCTATCGATGCTAACGACTCAGAATGAGTTAATAACGGAAATGTTAAGATCAGAGTTAGAAGTTAAATTATGGAATGAAGGGATAGAATTGTTATTCAAAATGTAGACTCAATCCACGATAATGGAATGAATTAAGTAAGTACAACTAAGTAACGAGGGATGCAAGCGAATGAAGAAGATGATGCAGGATAAGTAGAAGACTAAGTATAGTCTTATTTTGAGGGAGGAATTTGAGTTCCATATAAATATAAGTTAAAAGAATAAACTAAGATGATATAGAGATCGCGTAATGTGTTAATAAATGTTTAACTTCCAACTGAGATTATTGACCGGAAGTGATAAGTCATGTGTTAATTAAGATAATACCTTCGATGAAAGTGAAATGGAAGAACCCCAATGTCGAAGAAGCATTGTGGGAACTCGAGATTAAAATAAAGGAAAAATTATCCTTTGTGGTGTAGGTATTATTAGCGAGATTCTGGGGACATAATCCTTATAAGGAGGGAAGAGTGTAACGCCCTGAGAAAATCGGATTTTTAAGAATTAAATTTTTATTTTTATTAAATGAATTTAATTAATTATTTATGGAGCAAGCTAATTGAAGGTCGTTCTATGACCTAGAAATGTCAGAACGTTGTAGTATTTTGGCTACGTGGTAGAATTAAAGTGTTTGAATTTCCAAGACGAAAATAAAAGCTTTCCGAGAAAGTTTTCGAGAAATACTATTCACGCATTTCTGCTCGGGAATTATTTTTGAACTTTCGAGAAATACGTAACGATAGAATACCGATGTGAGATGGAATATCCAATAATATTTCAGTTATGGAAAACGTAATATTTCGCCTGTGGACTTAAAACCTAACGTTTAAGGAAAATAATTTACGAGAAGGAAATGTAATGCGATTAATGAATTAAACGATGATTGTATAATACGTAGGTATTGTACGAGGTAGAGAATACGAGTATGATACGAGGTATTATACGAGTAAGTATGAATGATGGTATATCGTATATATTCAATAAATATACGAGATGAATACGTGATTATACGTTATAAGGCTTTAAGCCAAAAGAAAGGAATTGGTAGAATTTGTTAAGTATTATGTGAGCCCAAGTATTGGATGGTTAAGTCCAATGTGAGTTTATATAAACAAGCCCAATGATTGTTTAATTACAAGCCCAAAGTAAAATATTGTGCAAGCCCAAATGATTAAGTAGAAGTTAATTTAATTAACCTAAGCCTAAGTAAGTATCCAATGGGTTATGAGATGGTTTAAACCCATGGAGCAAACCATGGATGATCCAAAGTGATGAACAAGTAAACTTAGTGGCTAAGTAAGTGTGGTGAACACACAAAGTGCTTAAGTGATAAACAAGTAGCTTAATGGCTAAGAAAAAAGTGTGGGGAGCAAGATAACTTAATGGCTAAGTGTTGTGATGGCCAAGTAAATTATTTGGAGAGCAAGTTTACTTAATGCCTAAGTTAGGAATAGTAAGTAGGTGGAGTGGCCTTATGACCATTATACCATCATCTAGGATTTCCTATAAATAGCAAGCATGCCTTTCATTTTGTGTGTTGTTCATTTCATCCCACTTAAAAGTTGAGAGCTTATTTGGTTGAGAGAATAAGCACTTATAAAGTTAGACTTTCTTTGTTAGCCTTTCCACCTATAACTTATAGCTTATTGGTTAGAGAGAGTAAGTGAGAATAAGCTAGCAAGTTAACCTTTGAAGTTCAAGAATCAAGAAGGAGATTAAAGATTTACCAAGTGTTATTCAAAAGTAAGTGATCTTAAACCATGTTTCTTTCTCTCTTCCATTGATAGAGAAGGGGGTATTGGTAGAACAAGCATGCTAAGAAGAGGTTGGAATAATGAATCAAAGGGCTTAAGTCTTAATAAGTAGGATAAAGTCATGAATGAATAAGAAATCCATTCGTAAATAAGTAATGAACTTATAATGAAAGTATAAGAATTTGTTAGAATTTGTAACATGTTTACATTAATAAAATTAGTATGATTAATAAGATGTAAGGATAATGATTAAAGGACTTAACTCATTAATAAGTCATATGAAAATAAGACATAAGTCATGAAATGGAAATATAAGTATTTTATACTTTAATAAGTAACAAAATCATCAAGAATAGGTAATAACTTATGATGAATATAAGTTAATGAAATATGTATGTCAAGATATTAGTATGATGGATTGAATCCAATTGGAACGGTTTAAAAATCTCAAGTAACGAAATTTTGCCGGAATTCACATGATTAGACGACAATCGTTTAATTCGTGAAATTCTCGGAATGGAAGTCGAATTTTGATATTGAGCTTGGAAACATTTGTTTTCAATGGAGACAAGTTGTATTTGTCATTATAGAGTTGCGGACTCAAAAATGGCCGGATTCTGACTTAGAACGAAGAAACGAGCGTTGAACGTTCACGAACGTTTATCGTTTTCATTAAAAAGGGACTAATAGGTGAAATTTTAGCAAACGAAGTCGAATAGATAAATATCTTGCATGAACGCATAGAGTACGTAATTTTGTGAACCGTAGGCTCTTGAACGAACCAATTCGGACTTATAACAAAGAAGTTACGAGTCCGGGAATCTCGCAAAGTTGAAAATCTGTCAAAACTATCTGTGGCTCAAAGTTCGCGCCGCGGCGCGACTCCAAGCTTAAATGATCGGCGCCGCAGCGCCAAAGTGAGCTTCAGATTCTATAAACTCGTGCCGCAGCGTGATAGTTAACAAAGGGACTCGTGCCGTAGCACCGAGTCCGGTCTCCAAGCCCTAATGGGCGACGCCGCAACGCGGCATAACAAAGGATCACCGGCGCCGCAACTCCAACCATAAAAGCTAGGCAGAAAAGAATGGTTTCAAGTAAAGATGAAGGGAAATGGTTTAGCAATGAACTAAGGAACTTAATCATACATTATTAAGTTATAATTAAATCTTAAGTATGATCACTTAGGGTAAAAGAAAGTCAATTAAAAATGACCGCAAACGGTATGCAATAAACGTACATAACCAATGAAGATCGAGTTTCGATTAATAACGTAAGGACGTTAATAAGCCGTAAGGAAAATTGATTAACTCAAACCGAGTTGTATTAATGAAATAACTTCACTTAAGTTATGGAAGAGACAGAAGTCGGTAAGAATGATGTAAAGAATAACGGAAAGCTGGAATCCATAATAATAAATCTAATACGGGATTAGATTGAGAAGTAGGGTAAGATTCTTTAGGAACTATGTATGTTCATTCATGACCTAACGTGGTATATTATGTGATTATGTATTGTAGAGATTGTAAAGACTCAAAAGGAAGCGTAATTATTCGAGAGAGCGGCACTTTGAAGGCAAGTTTTTCTTAAACGCTTGTCTAACCTTCGTGTTAGCCAGATTTTCAAATGATTCAAATTATGAAATGCATGTATGGTTTTGAAGAAAGAGTCGATGCCAGTTTTAGCTCGGCTAGACTAATCTTGATAGATTGATTGAGCTATTTACAAGTCTTTCAATATAGAATTGCTAACGCTATTATCCTACATGACTAATTGAGTGCAGATTCAAGGTAAGCACGAAAATGAATAAACAAATGTATTTTCATCAAGTATTCGATGGGCACGTGAGGTTGCCACAACTTAAACGTATACACGTTTAATGGATGTAGTGTTGATCAACATAGGGTACTATAGGCTGATCACCTAGATGTACTCGTAAGATATCTTAGAACTTACGGACTTTCGTGTCGGGTTGTCTTTTCAAAAAGAAACTATAAGGCGTTCACGTCTTGAACTAGAATTGATGATTCATGGAATATGGTTATTGAAAAACGTTTTGAAGGAAAAAGAAAAGCTATTTTGAATTATTGATAGTACTTCGTAACTATCATCCAGTTATTGAAGATATACGATTCCTATGTTTCAAGCATACTTTTAAAATGAAATTATTGTACTTGCTGAGCTTGTTATGGTCACTCTTGCTTGAACCATATGAATGCAGCCTAGACGATATAACCGAAGGATTCTACAAGGATAAAGAGAAGGCTAAAGTGAACGTGTAGATTGCCTATGTAATATTATAGGTTTGTAATGATAATATTTGATATTATGACAAGAAAAAATGTAACGGTTATAAAGAACCTGGGGAATAGTAGTATTGTTTTGGAATATATATAAGACATATTCGTTCTTTTGAGGTATTTCAATTGAATGTTTGTGTGAACTGTAGCACCGTGGAACACCATATGTCGGGTTGAAAGAGACCCGGATTTGGGGGCGTCACAGAATCAATGTCCGCCATGGGCTCTCCATCATCTGTCTCACTATCTGGTACTGTGGATACTGCCGCAGCCGATAGAATCTCTATCTCCATCCACGTAGAATACTCTGACGAACAACCTGGATGGCTCACAAAGAAAGCAGCTATCTCACGCTGATCCCAACATGCATACACACGGGATCGGTCCTCTGCTGAAAATAGCGAGAAGCTAAACGCTGACCTAGCGCTCCCTCGAAAGGATGAAAATCCTAGAACTGGTCAAATTACGACATCATGGCCAGCGGGTGGTAGGTAGTCATGCCCCTCAAGCCAGCCAGTGGGAGATAGTCCATGCCCGGAGCATGAGTAATAAATATGTAAGGTGAGCTGAGCCCCGAACATGGCAATATGGTAAACGGATCACTGATATCCGCCAAGAACATAGACCAAGACATAACATCCATACACTCCGATGGCTGAAAGGAGTATGACATGACTATATCATGGGTGAAATAATACCCATGCCGTCTGAAAGAGCTAACCGGTCTCAAGTGTGACATAAACCACACGTATAGCATGACCGAGCTGCCTATAAATACTCCTGTCGGATAAGTGCAGCAGTATGTAGCCGACCTCAGAGTCTCTACTATAATCATCAATATGATGGTACGACCCTCCCTGAGAACTCTCACTGCCATGATGACTCCAATGTCTATCTCATCCATGTACCATGGCATATACATAGGATTGTACACACAATAGCAGTACATCCACCCTGGCTAAACACCAATGATCCTCTGGTGTGGTGAAATCCCCAGAATGTCGTGTATAACTATCCTCAGATCCAAATCTGTCAAACAAAAAATGCTGGGATATAACGTGGCTGGATGTATGCTCATCTTGTACCACCCTACGCTTCAATCCAGTGAGGGGCATGAACCGTCGACTCATGTCCCCTAAAGCCATATGCACGCAAGGTCTGTCCAGTGGCAGCATCGTCAACCGTGCATACTCCTCCAGAGTGGGAGTCAACTCCTGGGTCCCAAATCGAAAAACCTGCCTCTTCGATACCCAGTGCTCCAGCATGTCATCCACAAATCTTGCGGGAACCTGAAACATCAACATGGTCATAGTATGCTGTAACAAATGATCTATGGTCACCCTGTCTGATGGTAACATGCTATCATACCACGATCGCATACCAGATGCCACCAATGATGGTGGGGTATGATCAATCGACTAAGCGTCGAAGAAGACATCCAGACGGTAGTGTCATAAGACCATCCAGGGGTCAATGCTGAATATCTATGGAAATACATACATATGCATAACATGATACATGCACTACAGATAATAGATGGCAAGATGATATAGGGAATAAAAAACTGTGCATACATTCCTAAGTATATCAACATCTAATACATCAACTCTGTACAGCTACAAATATAGGGAAATGGTGCACAGACGCCCTACTACTAACAGAGGCCTATCAAAAGATATAGCGAGAATGGGGCACATCCACCCAATAGCTAACAGAGGCCTATCAAAAGAGATAACGAGAATACACATCAAAAGAAGACAATGGTGTCAATGTCTACATCATCAATCCTGTGCACCTGATGTAACTCTGCCTATGTCACTGGATCTCTATCAATAGGGATGTCAGGCCTATACAAAGGAGGATCTGCACCGGCAAAACTAAATGGGTCATCTGAGGGGCCAGCGCCTGAGCTTGAAGGATCAAACGAATCTACCTCTGCCGGATCTCTGCCCAAATGCCGGATAAAGAAATGTGCTTGGTCTAGTCGCCGGGTCAAACTGTCAATCTATATCACATGAGTCAGATCTCGGACACAGGCTATACAATCCGTCATCATCACAGATCCTGGAACCATATCCCCCATGAACTGAGTGGCGCGGGACCGGGCTCCAATAGTACAAGGGAACCACCAACGCTGGAATATCTGCTGAGTGCAGGGACCCTCTGACAATGCAAAATCGTTAACCCCCAAAAATGGGATATCAGTGACAGGTGACTGCGATACAGGCCAGTGATGCCTGGCAGGAGGAAAGATCATCATACGAATCTCCCCTGTGGTGCTCATAATAGCACGCTCTCCTAGATAGAGCTCCCATCCTCCATCTATAAAGAGAGGAACTCTCCAGGTGGAAATCACATACTCGACGCCAGTCGGGTATCCATCCTCAAAACTGATGGCCAAGTGCTCCCCAAAATAGGGAATCCATGTAATAATGCCAATAGTCAACAACTCCAGCTATAGGCGGCAATGAGTGAAACCCTCAGCTACATGGACTTCGCTAATATGGAATGATGCCATCGTCATCCTCGTGGATAGGTATCTAAACCTAACACACTCACCAGACGCAAGCATGGGAGCCTTTCATAGGCCCAAAACTTCCAACACAATGGTAAAACATCTGCGGTCAGTAAACACTCTTCACCTATACATGGGAAATAATAAGAGAAATACTCACCAGCAGAAATGGGTAGAATCCTAACCAAGCCTCAGTCAAACCCTGCGAGCGCATACACATGCCCCTGAGGATATATGCAAAGGTATAGGAACCCCAATCATACTCTCCAATACGGTCCACATGACATATGGCGCTAATCAAAGAGAACGACACCGTAAAAAAGTTATCTGCTATAAAGCAGCCTCTAATGATCATCAGGAACAATCGCCGAAGAATTTGATCCCTGACCCTGACATCATCTGGCATGGGCTCACTCAAAATCCCACTCATAGCATCTATGCTCAAAGGACCTGCACGGACAGTCCTGCCCTTAAGCGCGTCCGTCGGAACTCCTAGTAAGGATCTAACGACAGTAGGGGTAATATTCTCCATGCAAGGCACTGGTGCCCTTCCAAACTCCATACCTGTGATAAACCGCCAATCCATCGGTGTCATCATCACCTCACAGTCTAACAAATGGAGTGACTGAGTCTGATGAAACCATCACTCAGACAATGACCTGAGGTAACCCCAGGGACAACGACGGAGAAGGATGGAAAAGAATGCTCCAAAACCCCGGTCATGCACAACCGCTCTATAGTCAGAATGAAGAGCCTGGTACATGGAGTGTATACTGAACCAATTCCCTAGAGGCTGTGTAAAGTCGGGAACCTGCATGAACTGCAGATCAACATCAAAACCCTTTAATCCTCATTAATAAGAAAGAAGGAAGATCAAGATCTAACATCATACCTAGTTAGCGTGTAAATACATCGAGGGATGTCTACTCAAATCACCCAGCAGCTCTGGGTTTGCCACTTAAATGCAAGGGAGCTCCCTACGGGGAACATGTGCAGCAGGAGCGGGGTCCGCAACTGGAACAGCCTCTTCCTCGTCCTCAACGTCCGGCACATCAGCCCGGACTGGACGTATCACCGCCTCGACCAACCAACGAGGCTGTCTAATAGAACGGGGTCAAGGAACTTCAGAAGCCCTCCTCCGTACTCCAGAAGTGGTCTTGCAGGAACTACTCGGCTGATCCGGATCCATAATATCTGGACAACAAGTCTCCAAATCACCTCAGAAAGGGTGTGGTATTTTCTAGCTTGGAGCTTTTTAAAATGCATTTTATGACTACATGCATGCATGCATTACTTTAACATACATCTACAGTAGAGTTAAAAATGGATGATTAATTCAATGCCTACATTTTGGAATATTTTTCCATAGTCCCCTTTGTAAATCGGACTATCCACATGCACATAGGCATGACTAGGTGGCCATTCAATAGCACACCTGCCCCAAAGTCATATACATAATATATGCATTAAAAATCAAAAATATTAATCCATAAGGTTAACCTCAATACCAGGAGTACTTTGCCTTTTACCTTTTGCGTCTTTGTCCTCAAATAAGATAAGAAATAGCAGAAAAAGGTGCCAATTTGACTGTCTCAAAAGTCAAATTGTTTCACATCATTATGTTCAGCATGGTTTAATACTAACATTTACTATATTAAATATTTTTTATCAAGACATTTGAGCATACATAATCACTACTATGTGTTTAGATGCATTTCATGTGATAATTCATTTTCCAACGGATAAAAACTAGAAAAAAATACATGCATACGTTACCAGGATAGTGTAGAACACTTGTACGGTAACAGAATTTGTAGAAAGTCACCTGAACTGAGCAAATCTAAAGAAGAGCTCTCGGATTTCCTTCGCGGCGCAACTTGAAAATAACTTATGAAAGCAACCTGCATGATTATAACATCTATGGTTGGCCGCATGTCCATCTGCGACTGCAGCAGATGTACCTGCAACACCCTTATGTGGGCCCCACCCCTCCGACTCGGTCCAGTTCTAGTTTTAAAGGAGTTTTCACAAACTGAGAAGGTCAAATCGAGAATAAAAACGCTACGCAATTGAGCAGAATAGCTTACAATCCTGGTCCTCTCAGATTGAACCTTGGGTATGCACATTACCCGTTGGTATTCACCAAAGCACATGGTATACTATGCCGATGATCCCAGATGTTGCAATTCAAGCTTGGTAATACCTGACGAAGGTCCAATGTCACCAATTCATGGTCGTAACCTTAAGGTACAATGTTACCCCTGTGGGGGTTACAACGCATGATCACCCGTTGACACATATATCAACGAAGGTCAAGCAGCCTTGACATCATTACAGCCATTGACAAGTGAATCCAACGAAGCGTCAGAAGCCATCTGATGACCAGCCGATGATACACACATCAGCGATGATCCAAACATGTAACCCCGGCGGGGGTTACAACGCATTCCCTGACAGGGGTCACCACGCGTTGTCTTCCATTGGTGTACGTATCAATTAAGGTCAAGCAACCTTGACATTATTTCAGCCGATGACAAGTAAACCCATCGATGCATCGAAAGCTATTCGATGATTTCGTCCGTTGGTATTCATATTCCCCAGTGGATCTCCGGCGGGGGTCACAACACAATGTTCCGTTGATACATATATCAACGAAGGTCAAGCAGCCTTGATAATCTGCCTAACTGGGTATCATCCGTTGATTCACATAATAGCGAAGGTCGAGCAGCATTGATAGTCTACCCCACAGGGTGTTCATCCATTGGTTCACACATCGGTACGAAGGTCAGGCAATCCTGACAGAACATGCCATTGGCAGTAAATCCAACAGAACCTTGACATATCCTGGAGATACAAACCAAGAAAGGTCAACAACATCAAAGAGGATTGATGATGGAATATGTTATACACATCCTCAAAATAGACAAAGCTATATCCCCACAGATCTCTTAAACATGAGAGGCACCTCTTCGTAATCAAGTTTGTATCAAGGATTAAGGACTTTGGTGATAGCCCCAACGTCAACATCTTAAAAGATTTGGATCACACATCCAATCTAGTCATCATTGCCAATCCCCAGTAAGAACAATATGGAGCCGACAATCATCCCCAGCATGTTGGGCAACAACCCCGCACACATGCATCATACATTTGCATCATGTTACATTTCCAGTGTCTAGGATTCTTTATCCAACACATGCATTGCATTGCATGAGTATGATAAAGAGGGGAATCTGTAGACACTCGAAATTTTCTACACACCTGTCACTGACATTGCAGGAGGGCAGATTCGTCTTTCAGAGGTAACCCCGGAGGACAGTTCACGTCATGTCCGGATACTACTGGAAGTTCAATCTTAACCCCGGAACACACACCGGAAGTAACAATTCCAACCTCAGAGATAACCCCGAGGCATGCAGTTCGAATACCGGAAATTCCCCAGAAGAAGACCGATTAATCTTGGAGATAACCCCGAGGTATCCAGTCTCAGTCCGAACATTAGGAGTAACAACTACCAACCCTGGTGATAACCCCAAGGAATGCAGTTCTGGAGATAACTCCGGAAATGTTTGTTTCAAATGCATGTGATCAGCTTCAACATCGACACTCACACCGAGGCACTAAGTATAAAGCCTAGATATAACACCGGGAATACATGCACAGCTCAGAGATGACACTGAGGACCTTCAATATTTACAGCAGTCCAATCTCAGCAATAACCCTGAACAACGTCTGCTTTATCAGCCCAAACCGGCGATAAGTCCGGTGAGGAGCAAATTCATCATCTCGCCACTTTAGTGCCACATCACGCCGTCTCAACATTTCATATACGCATTTGTACACAACAATGTCCCACAAGAATCGAGGAAAATCAATCCCGAGTGACTATTGTGCAGGGTAACAGATAGAATTTGAAGCTTGAAGACCGGAGGGTACCGTCCCATCTTCATGACTTCATACAACCTCTAATCCCATGCCATTCAATAACTCTCGACAACAGCGGTCCGAAATAGGTCCTATATACCTCTGTCAGATGCCCGGATTGCAATTCTGAAAGTTTGAGCGGACATTGCAGTGCCTTCTTGCACGTATTACGAGACGACGTAACCCACGAAACCCAGGGTAACCCGGGCAGTCTCAGGTACACCTACGGCTGGCCGCAGGTACACCTGCGGCTACCCCCTCTATGAATAGAGGGCTTGGGTGGCCATTTTAAGAAGGAAAAAGGCGAGGAAGCCCAGTCAAATTTTCTCCGTACTTGCAATATACTAAGTGTTTTCTCATTTTAAACACATGTGAGCTCACATATAGCTACTCTTGTACTGGCGGGAGCCGAGTTTAATCAACTTTAAAGATATAGAAGTCTTCTTTAGAAGCCCACTGTAAGCTTTCTCACACACTTTAAAGCCTTTCTCCTCATATTTGCACACACCCTTCTTCACGTTGAGAGTCGTGTTGCGTCTATTTGCCCGGGCTTCGGTCTGTGGTTTTATTTTTATTTGTATATACATATATATATATATATTTATATATATGGACTAACATTATCAAGTTATGCCTCGATTGAGCCTAGACTTCGGTCTGGAGCGTTTATTTACTTTTTATATATATATATATATATATATGAATTGTGTAACACCCGAGAATTTTGAATTTTCAATGAATTAAATTTTTATTTGATTATGTGAATTTAATTGAGTAATTATGTGAGTAGGATGTTCGAAGGTCTTTTTATGACCTAGAATGTGTGGATGTGGTTAGTATTCTGGCTTTGTGCTAGAATTAATTGTTGTGAATTATCAAGACGAGAACGAAGGTTTTTTGAGAATGTTTGCGTAAAAATACTATTCATCAGATTTCGCTCGGAGCTAGGATTTTAGATTCTGAGAAACGCGTAATGTTATAATATTCCGATAGTATAGAATATCCAATAATAATTCCGTTATGGCAAACGAAGTTTTCTCCTGCGGACTTAAAACCTAAGGGTTGAGTATATTGATTTCCGAGAAGGAAATGAAACGCGTAGAAGGAGTTGAGTTATGGTTAAGGTATGTGTTATACAATTAAGATACTATTTAGTATTTATGTATAATATGATGAGTTAATACGGAGTACAATACGATTATCGTACTAGTATTATACGAAAAGAATACGTGAAGTATACGTAGAGAATACGAGTTGTATTCTAGAATTAAGTTAAGACTTAATGTTAATTCATTTGGTTGGATTATGTTTAGCCCAATCAATTGAATGAGCAAGCCCAAGGGATTAAGTGGTAAGCCCAAGTCAAGACCCAATATTAGATTGGTTAAGCCCAATGCAAGAAAACTGAATCGTGGATCGAACCGTTGGGTCACCGAATGGATAAAACCCATGGGGCAACCCATGGGGATGACCCATGGGCAAGATGGGCCGGCCACTTGGTGTGCAAGGCAAGCACATCACTTGGTCACCAAGTATTTTACTTGGTGACAAAGTGGTAAATAAGTAAGGAGGTGGAGAATTGGATAATTTTGCCCCTCATTTGGTTTTCTATATATACAAAGCTAGGTTGGTCATTTGAAGTTTTTACAAAGCTTGTCCAACATATTTGAGAGAGATAAAAGAGCTAGAAACTTATAATCCTTCTACTTCTAAGCAAACCATTAGGCGTTTATCAAGAACGTGAATTTCTTCAAAGGTAAATTCCTACAAATCGTAATCTTCATCTTTTTCGATTTCTTTCTCGTAGAAGAATCATAGATGAGTGGAGCGTGTTTATTGAGGAGATATAAGGAGTTCTATTAATGATCCAATCATTGATAGGTCATGACCTAATGGAAATCGTAGGTGTTTATGTGAGTTAAAACTATAAAAAGTCTTTAACGCAAACTTAGTTTTGAATGAACATTTAAAAATCAATATAGCTAAGGAATGTACCTATTGCTTGGTTAGGATGTAAATATGAAGTCCATGGAGTATTCCATGTGATTTGGCTTAGAGAAAATTAGTAACGAAGTTATGGCGGATTTTGGGGAAATAGACGTTAAACGTCGAAAACGTATAAAGTTCGGATTAAAGGTCAAAAGTTGCCGTGTGACTTGAAAACATTTGTTTTCAATGTCAACACGTGAGATAAGGTAATTAAGAGTCGTTGGCGAGAGAATCGTCGCATTCTGACTTATAACGAAGAAAACGAGTATTGAACGGACGAAAACGTTAAACGAACGCTTAAAAATAAACTTAAAGGTGAATTCCGAGTTAACGGATTCGAAAAGGTAAAATTCTTATACGAACACGTAAAGGATGTAATTTGTGACTTGTAGGTATTTAAATGGGTCAATTCGGATGTAAAACGAACAAATTAGGAAGCCGAGAGTTTCGTTAAGAAACCAAACTATTTTCGCTAATCTGGTGCCTGAGTTATTGGCGCATGACACCAAGCCACCTGTGTTATCATGCCGCCCAATGGCCTTGATTATGGCCGGGAGAAAATAAAAAGGTCTGGAGACTCGTGCCGCATCGCGAGAGTTTGTACATGGACTCGCGCCGCAGCGCCAAGTCCGGGCAAAACCTCTGGAGAGTGATGCCGCAGCGCCACTAAAATGCATAAGATTCCGCGCCGCAGCGCCAGCAGTAGAGAAATGTTGACCAAGTTAGTTTTTGTTCCATTTTGAATGAAGACTTAAAGTAAGACATTGAAGGTACTTAATGTGCATGATAAGACCTACCTTAAATCACTTATAAGGTGTTAATGTAAGAAAATCTAGTAAGGTTTAATAGAAATTAAACGAAGAACACAATGACGTAATAAGTGAACCGTGAATGATGTTGAATGTTGTTAGTTAACTAATAATGATCAAATGTCAGCTAAGGACCTAAGAACATTAATGAAACGTAACGAAGTATAGGAAGTTGAATCGACTTTATTAACGAAGTTAATTCAACTAAAACGTAGAAGAGAAAGAAGTTGGTTAGAACCGTAAAGTTAGTTTGTTTGATAACTAATTACAGTGTGCTATGTGAATGTATCATGTAGATCCTGTAAAGACTGAGAATAGTTGAATTATAAATTCGAAGACGCTTGAAGGTAAGTCTTTCTTAACGCTTGTCTGACCTTCATGTTAGCCAAGTTTTTACGTGATGCATGTTATACAATGCATGAATGGTAAAAAGGAAAGAGTCGATGCCTGTTTTATTCTGGCTAGATAAGCATTGGAAAGTTGATTGATTTGTTTACAAGTTTGTTGATATAGAACTGTTAACGCTTACCTATGCCAATTATTTGGTACGGATGAGAAGGTAAGTTTGTTTATGTACAAATAAAAGTATTTTCATCGATTATTCAATGGGCACGCGAGGTTGCCAAAAGTTGAACGTAAATACGTTTAATGTCAGAGTGTTGATCAACATAGAGTACAATAGGCTAATCACCTAGAAGTGCTCGTAATTAAAGACGGGTGGATGGCCTTAGTGCCGGATATCCTTTTCAAGTATGAAAATGAAAAGAGTATGTTCATGGTCTATTGACCGGTTCATCATTCCTAAGCTATTATATATACTTTGGAATTGTTGTAAGAGAAGTATTAGTCAAATGTTTCATAATGCTTTGTAGATAATTATTCAGATATGGAAGTAAAGCATGTATTTGTTGTTGTTATATTCATATGTTTCATTGTTAAGACTTGCTGAGCTAGTTATGCTCATTCTTGCTTGAACCATATGTTTGCAGCTAAAGCCGAACGAACTGAGAGTTCTAAGAGAGATAAAGGCAAGGCTAAGATGGACAATTAATCATCTTGTAATAGACTAGTATATTTGTATATAATATACTTATAAAGAACAATGAATGTATTCGGTTATGAACCTGGGAAAGGATTTATTACAGATGTAATACAAAGATAGTAATTACACTCATTTTGTTGTTATTTCAATGGAATGATTGTATGGAATGTAGTATCGTGGAGCACCATCTGTCGGGTTGGAAGATACTCGGATTTGGGGGCGTCATAAATTATGTGTTGAACTTTGTTCGATGAGCCTAGACTTCGGTCTAGAGTGTTTAATGCTTTAATATATATATACTTATATATATTAACAGTTGCCAGACTTTGTTCGAGGAGCCTGGATTTTACATCCGGAGCGTTTACTGCTTTAATATATATATTTATAATAATTTATGAACTGTGTGTCGAACTCTGATCGATGAGCCTGGTTTTTATATCTGGTGCGTTTATTGCTTTTATATATATATATATTTCGTCCCGCCTGGAGTTTATTTCGTGGCGGTTGATCGCTTTTACAGCTTTATTTACGTTTTGTCCCGCCTGGAGTTTCCTCCATGGTGGTTGATAGCTTTTACAACTTTATTTACGTTTTGTCCTGCCTAGAGTTTCCTCCGTGGTGGTTGATAGCTTTTACAGCTTTATTTACGTTTTGTCCCGCCTGGAGTTTCCTCCGTGGTGGTTG
The DNA here is from genome assembly GCA_020205615.1 of Panax quinquefolius. NCBI lineage: Eukaryota > Viridiplantae > Streptophyta > Magnoliopsida > Apiales > Araliaceae > Panax > Panax quinquefolius. The sequence continues at coordinate 68,216,020 of CM035162.1, forward strand.
ATAGCTTTTACAACTTTATTTACATTTTTGATCCCCCATGAAGGTGCTTCGTGGTTGGAGATAATGTCTGTATATATATATTTACATAATTTATATATATACCTACTTACTGCTTTTATACAAATTGCAACATCATGTAAGCCTAGGAATCATGTGATCACAGATTCAATCTATTGGATCTAGATTCGGTTCCCGTGATGGACCTTTTTCAGCTGTAAGCAGCTTGTAAATTTATCTGCGGTGTCTGAATTTCCTCAGATGGTTTTCATACCCACGAGGAAGTCGACTTTATTTTGTACATTATTTTCTTATAGATGCTTCGCATCTCAAAAATAAAAATAATCAAGCCGAACACTTAATAAAATGGGAGTGTAAAAGGTCTCAATTACTATTGAGCACAAGGGTTTGAAAAAACCTCTTTTATAAAACATCACTGCCATATCTTGTTAAAATTAAATTTTTACATAAATTCAATCCCTGTGTATATAGATGCGAACGAGGCCTCGCACTACTTCCAAGTAACAGCACATTGACCCACACACACACACATTTAGATAACAGTTTCTTGAAAAGTGACGGTCACCGTGGTAACACGGATGTCAGGGGGTGCCTAACACCTTCCCTCCGCATACTCAAGTCCCCGCACCCTAATGAATCTCGGTTTCACTGACCCGTTTAACAGTGTCAGATCACTGGGTTAATGTGCAAACCTTTTCTCAGTTGTGTTGGTACAACTATTTAAAAAACTAATTGGCGAACAGTCCATCGTCGACATTATACATGTCGGACCTTTTCCACTTGTTTTTACAAACAAATCTCACCTAAAATGAGAACACCAAAGAACATGTAACGAAAAGGGATAACTAAAAATCCCGACGTCGACAACCATTATCTCGACCTGATTAGGTGTTGTGCCAAACTTGACTGGCAGTTCAATGGTGCCAGACACATACACCGGATCTCCACTAAACCCCGTACAAAGGTTCTTCGCTGCCCAGATCCATCTTCTTCCCTTGTAGGTTCTATGAGATCCGTCGGATAGTCCTCGTCAGAGAAAGAGATGGATGTTCTCGGATAGGCCCGATCCTTTCGTGATGTAGATCCCGCAACTGATAACACTGCATCGAGATGTCCAATTCTCTTCTTTCTGGTTACTCGTCCCACAGAACTGCATGTGATTACATTAATTACACCTCAGGCTGGCGGGTTCTGCTGAGGCTGAGTGTCCCGATCCACTGCTTTGTTCTCTTCTCGTGGGGTCACCACATTATCCTGACCGGCTACGTATTGAACCAACTGACCGTTTTGGACGTTCTTCTCTATCATGTCCATTAGATTGTTGCATGCCTCTGTGGAATTCTCGGAGCTCTAGTGATAATCATAAAATTTGTCTCGACCCCTCTTCCCGGGTTTGGTTCGTTTTGAGCATGGTTCATAGAAGGATTTATTCCTTATCTCTTCCAAGATCTTCGCTCAATCCATAGTGAGGGGGGTGTAAACTTTGCTGACATTTCGGTTAGGAAGGGGAGGTCGGCTACTTCCAGACCCTCCTTCATTGTAGCTTTTCTTTCAAGGATTATCCGACCTCCACTTGTTGTTTTCCAAGTGTTGATAATTTCATTTGTCCCGATCCTTGGATTTCTCGTAAGACTGGAAGTGTGGTTTGAAATTGCCCATAGCCTCCTCTATCGCAATAAACCCTTCTGCACGATGGAAGGCTTCCGTCAGATCTGGAGGAGGGTTGATCACCAAATCTTTCATTAGCTTTTTTGACCTCCCGATATCTAGACCCGTTGTGAAAGATCCCAAGGCTTGTGGAGAGTTCAGCTCTACTACCGAACCCACAGCCTCTCGAAATCTTTTTACATATTGACCTAGGGTTTCATCCGACTTCTGTCTGACCTGCATGAGGGAAGCGATTATTTTTCCCCATCGTCTGTTACACCAGAATCGAGCATGGAATTTTTCCCGAAGGTCATTCCACGAGTCGATCGATCCGACTGCCAAAGTTCCCATCCATTCTCAGGCACTCTTTTTCAATGTCGTAGCGAACATATGGCATTTGGCTGCATTCGAATGCCAATAGTAAGACATCAGACGGTTATATCCATCTAAATGATCGTAAGGATCCCTTAGTCCATCATACGTATCTATTGAAGGCATCTTCTTCTTTGGATCGGCCGTGACTTGATTGATTTTCGGGGAGAAGGGTGATCCTGGACAACTCGAAGGGGTTCCCATTGGGCTTTTAGCTGCTAATATCTTTTCCAGTTCGGCGACCCTCCTGGCGAGGGGATCGACCTCTTCTTTACGGGGGGACGACCTATATCGGTCCGCCTCTTATTCGGGCGACGCGATCCGCCTCTTATGCCCTGATCTTCTGGGGTTCATTAATTTTCTATCGTCCAATCGACTCCTGCTTCAGCTTCTACCTTTTCTAGAGCAACTCCGGGGTCGGCTCCTTTCCTTTCTAGCCTCATTCTGTCGGGGTGATCGGGATCGGCTATGATGTCTACGCCTCTTTGAGGAGGCTTCCTGTTCTCCAACCACGTTGGCCATCTGCGCTTCAAGTTCCTCCTGCTGAAGGCGCAAGGCAATCATGGCATCATTATTCTGTTGTATCTTCTTCTGCAAGATGACTTCCCTTTGGTCGCGGCTGTAACGACCCCAAAATAGGTCCATTCCATCCAACCCATTCTGAGTCGCCAAATATATGATACGAAAATCAACTACAACTTTATTACAACAATTGTCGTGCAAAATACAACAACATATATGCTGTGAGTTTGGATACAAATATATACCAACTGTAGCACGTCACAATGACACCTTACATAAAGGTATAGTCAAAAACTATTTTAGAAATTAGAATCTTGGGAAGTGCTCAAGGAAACCAAATACATGGGAGGCCGTGCTTTTAGGTTATGGTAGATATCATATGGCCGAGAATTATCCTTGGTTGATTAATAGACCCCAAAGAAAAATGAGAAGATTACTATCATATTCTTCCCAATGGTGAGTCTTCTCTTGACATATCATTATCTCCACTTGTCTCTAATTGGGTATTATACTCCAAACAAACACCAAGATTATATAGGTAGTGCTTGTAAATATACTCAAAGAAGTGGATGAGCACAACCATGTCTTATGATGACACGAGGTTGTATGTCATTAGACATCTTGTATGATAGTGGCAAAACACCCTTCCAAGTTAAATTCACCTCACCCTCAACATCTATAGACCACCATTCTATTCCTCTCTATCCCCGCTCGACCCCAAACTACACTTTTATTACACGAAAGGAATTGTGAAACAAAAGGGTGAGCACAACTAGCTCGATAAAGAATATTATGACTAAAGATAAATAAATTATCAATAGTCTTCATCGGTAATAAATTAGAGATTTAGAACATATGGTAGATGATAAAACTTTTCAACCATAGTTAAAGTGGAATGAGCAATCCATTAGAAGAGTCGAATAGACTATAAAGTCTATTGTCTTCTCACGTTAAAAGTCCACCAACAATGTTTTATCCTGTAACATCAATCAACAGTTCCTTTCCACAATCATATGAATAACTCATAATCATAATTGTGAATCTAAATTCCTCTTCTCCGGGATCGAAGATAATTTTCATCACTGTCTTTACGAAACATCAAATATCATGGTTATACCAAATCACAGTTCTGTTCATAATCATACTAATAAATTCATCTTTGCACCACGGGCCAAAGATATTCATCAACAGATTCATCTTTACACTACGGGCTAAAGATATTCAACAACAAAGTCATCTTTGCATTACGAGCCAAAGATATTCATCAATAATTCATCTTTACACTACGGGCTAAAGATATTCAACAACAGTCATCTTTGCATTACTGAGCAAAAGATATTCATCAATAATTCATCTTTACACTACAAAGCTAAGATATTCATCAACAAGTCATCTTTGCACTACTGAGCCAAAGATATTCATATATCAAAGAAATACATAATCATTTCGAAGTTATATAACAATAATTATAACCATGTTGATCAATTCACCTTTGCACTTAAGCTAAAAATATTCAATTGTAAATTCAATGGTCATGATCATACCGATCAACAATTCAACTTTTGCACTCACGGCCAAAGAGAACCTATAGTCACGATCATACCAATAATCTACCCATCTTTACACTCAAGTCAAAGAGAAATATCATCATTAGGGTTATAAGAATGTTATATAAAACAATATAATCAAAACATGGTTTTAATTTCAAAAGTAAGATTCATAAATCAACGATAATTTGGTGAGAAGAAAACCGATTTGTCGTGAATAGTACCGTATTAAATACATTACCGTGATAGTATCGATGCGTAGTAACCTCGACACGAAAAGATAAAGTTTCATAATAAAATTTATATCCATATTTATAACACCTTAATCCAAATGTTATAAATCAATTAGAAATCTCATAATCTAATATTATTAATATTATAATAATATTTTGATCATTTCTTAAACTTATAAATAATTTAATCAATTATTTACACTTTAATAATTAATGCATTTAATCATCTAAAATGCCAAACTCATAAGATTTCATCATCATTAACCAAAACCCTAATAAAAATCTGCATATACCTCATATATATGATTCTCAAGCCAATAAATCATATTTTCCAATTTTCTTACTTCACATAACATATTTAATTCATTTACTCATAACTAGAACATTTTCATGAAAAATACCAAATCAGGTTCAAAAATATTTATTTTTCGGGATTTAGAAGAATATAGTCCCATATTGAATATATATTTTCTCGAATTTTAAAATTCATTTACTATTTTTCACATGGGCAAAACCATAGAATATTTAAACATTTATCATAAATTGTACTTTTGTCTAAAAATTTGAAATTAATTAGGTATCTTGATATTATATAGATGTACTCCCAATAAAAATTTCATCAATTTTGGAGTTAACCACAAGGAGTTATAAGCGGTTACTTTTAAAATAGTCTTTTCTCATAAAATCCATAACTCCTAATCTATACATCCAAAAATCGCCATTTTGGACACAATCTAAAACTCATCAAAATATCATTTCAACTTTTTCATGAATTTTGAAAGTTCGGAAAAATTTTGAAACTAAAAAAACATAATAACCCTTAAAATTCCTTACTATCCTTACCTCGAAAAAGAGCAAGATTTCGATTAGAATATTTGAAACGAACTTGCACCTTAGTATAGCAATACTCAAAGTATACTCAAAATACTCATAAGAATAAACCGATAATATAGAGAGAAAACTTCAGTTTCTGGTGTGATTTTCAATTCTAACCTAAGCTCTCTATTTATAGGAAAATGCTTAGAACACCAAAGCAGAAAATTTTAAAAAATAATAATATATATTATAAATTCTCTATGTACACTTTTAAATCCAGAATTCAGCAATTGCACACATGCAAAATGAGGCCCACACACTGAAAAAATGTTTTTGTTAATATGAATATTTAAAACTTCCAAAAATCAATTATTTTGGAACTCCAAAACTTCAATAATTCATAATAAATAGCCTTTTTGTCAGAAAATTCGAATCTTGCGAGTTTTTATAGGAAATTCAATTTTCTACAACTTTGCAGAAGAAAGTTATTCCAAATTCTAAACAGAAATTGACCGAAATCCACAAACGGGCGATTTTACAAGCTATAATCAAATTTCAGTCAATAATTATGTCCACCAACACACAAAATATGTGTTAAACATTTAATGCCACAAAAATACTCTTCCTCCTCATATACTCATATATTCCACATTCACTGTAAAAATATCACCATTATTATATTATTAAAAATATAATAATATATTTAAATGAATTATTTTATTAGAAAAAAACAAAATATTAATTTTCAACAATTGTCACATTAAAAATTTTCTCCATCTATATCCACATAAAATAAATATTTTCCTCATCATAAAAATCAATAATTAATTATTCACAAATAATATTACATAATCACAATATTGACAACCAGGCAGTTCCCAAGAAAGAGGGGGCTTTCCAATAAGAATTTCTCCTTACTGGCGCGCAATTAGGTGACCAAACATCTCCTTAGACAGAACTTTCTAGACATTGCCAATAATGTTATCCAATAATATTATTAGGATAATATGAATTATTGCTTCGATAATGAAAAATCTTGTGTAATGACAATTATTCGAACAACAAAATGAATATAAAATATCAACGCAAACAATTATTAAATCAATAAAATAATTTGAGAATTAATTATTGTAACCATTATTGAGTAGTGCCTTCTTACGTAAGAATCAATAATTGTGTGCGATATGGTAATATTCTTGTGTATTTTAACCTTTGGCAAGTATTTTAACGGTAAGATTATTGGTAACAACTACTGTAGTTTTTTAAACAACTTATTTTTGTCGTTTTCTTCATCCAATCGCTTTCAGTTATGGGGCCCACACATGGTGCATTTGTCGTAAATACGAATATTCCCAGACGATCTGAATATTCCACGACCAAACGAATATTCTCTCGACAACGATGAATATTTTATAGCCACTTGCTTATTTTGAAAAAATTATATATATAACCCTTAACTTTAACTTTTATCAATTTAACCATTTTCTTGAATAGTAATTATAAGAAAAAATTGAATACTTTTATTTCATAAAATTCGGGGCTTTACAATCTCCCTCCTTATGAAATTTTCGTCCCGAAATTTACGTGCACAGTATTTTAAAGAGTTGAGAATACCTTGCTTTCATTTTAGATTCTATCTCCCCTGTCATCATGATTTCTCCATTGCTCATCTCCTGTATTTCGGATATCATTCTAGAATACAACTTCAAAACAAGAGTTAATTTAACAAATTAACATATCACATAATATCCGATATTATGGTCGACCAACAAATAAGCTTAGGTAGGACACACTAGCGAAGGATTTACTCATCTCTCCCCTCCTAGTTCTAATCCTGATCTCCGCCAGAGATCATATCCCTAAGCTCTGATACCAAATGTAATGACCCCAAAATAGGTCAATTCCATCCAACCCATTTTGAGTTGCCAAATATATGATACGAAAATCAACTATAACTTTATTACAACAATTGTCGTGCAAAATACAACAACATATATGCTGTGAGTTTAGATACAAATATATACCAACTGTAGCACGTCACAATGATACCTTACATAAAGGTATAGTCAAAAACTATTTTAGAAATTAGAATCTTTGGGAAGTGCTCAAGAAACCTTAAATACATGGGAGGCTATGCTTTTAGGTTATGGTAGATATCATATGGCCCGCGAAATTATCCTTGGTTGACCCAATAGACCCCGAAAAGAAAAATGAGAAGATTACTATCATATTCTTCCCAATGGTGAGTCTTCTCTTGACATATCATTATTTCCACTGTCTCTAATTTGGTATTATACTCCAAACAAACACCAAGATTATATTGGTAGTGCTTGTAAATATACTCAGCAAATGGATGAGCACAACCATGTCTTATGATGACACGAGGTTGTATTTCATTAGACATCTTGTATGATAGTGGCAAAACACCCTTCCAAGTTAAATTCACCTCACCCTCAACATCTATAGACCACCATTCTATTCCCTCGCTATCCCCCGCTAGACCCAGCTACACTTTTATTACCTGAAAGGAATTGTGAAACAAAAGGGTGAGCACAACTAGCTCAGTAAAGAATATTATGACTAAAGATAAATAAATTATCAATAGTCTTCATCAGTAATAAATCAGAGATTTAGAACATATGGTAGATGATAAAACTTTTCAACCATAGTTGCAGCGAAATTAGAAATCCATTAGAAGAGTCAAATAGACTATAAAGTCTATTGTCTTCTCCACGTTAAAAGTCCACCAACAATGTTTTATCCCAGTAACATCAATCAACAGTTCCTTTCCACAATCATATGAATAACTCATAATCATAATTGTGATTCTAAATTCCTCTTCTCATCCGGAGATGAAGATAATTTTCATCACATCTCTTTACGAAACATCAAATATCATGGTTATACCAAATCACGGTTCTGTTCATAATCATACTAATAAATTCATCTTTGCACCACATGCCAAAGATATTCATCAACAGATTCATCTTTACACTACAAAGCTAAAGATATTCAACAACAGTCATCTTTGCATTACGAGCCAAAGATATTCATCAATAATTCATCTTTGCACACTACGGCTAAAGATATTCAACAACAGGTCATCTTTGCATTACGAGCAAAAGATATTCATCAATAATTCATCTTTGCACTACAGGCTAAGATATTCATCATCAAGTCATCTTTGCACTACGAGCCAAAGATATTCATATATCAAAGAAATACATAATCATTTCAGAAGTTATATAACAATAATTATAACCATGTTGATCAATTCACCTTTGCATTTAAGCTAAAAATATTCAATTGTAAATTCAATGGTCATGATCATACCGATCAACAATTAAACTTTTGCACTCTTGGCCAAAGAGAACCTATAGTCGCGATCATACCAATAATCTACCCATCTTTACACTCAAGTCAAAGAGAAATATCATCATTAGGGTTATAAGAATGTTATATAAAAACAATATAATCAAAGCATGGTTTTAATTTAAAAGTAAGATTCATAAATCAACGATAATTTGGTCAGAGAAGAAAGCAATTTGTCGTGAATAGTACTTCAAATATTAAATACATGAAATCTGAGTATACGATGCGTAGTAACCTCGACACGAAAAGATAAAGTTTCATAAAAAAATTCATATCCATATTTATAACACCTTAATCCAAATGTTATAAATCACTTAGAAATCTCATAATCTAATATTATTAATATTATAATAATATTTTGATCATTTCTTAAAGTTATAAATAATTTAATCCAATTATTTATACTTTAATAATTAATGCATTTAATCATCTAAAATGCCAAACTCATAAGATTTCATCATCATTAACCAAAACCCTCATAAAAAATCTGCATATACCTCATATATGATTCTCAAACCAATAAATCATATTTTCCATTTTCTTACTTCACATAACATATTTAATTCATTTACTCATAACTAGAACACTTTCATGAAAAATACCAAATCAGTTCCACAAATATTTATTTTCTGGGATTTAGAAGAATATAGTCCCATATTGAATATATATTTTTTTCAGAATTTTTAAAATTCATTTACTATTTTTCACATGGCAAAAACCATAGAATATTTAAACATTTATCATAAATTGTACTTTTGTCCAAAAATTCTGAAATTAATACGGTATACTGATATTATATAGATGTACTCCCAATAAAAATTTCATCAATTTTGGAGTTAACCACAAGGAGTTATAAGCGGTTACTTTTAAAATAGTCTTTTCTCATAAAATCCATAACTCCTAATCTATACATCCAAAAATCACTATTTTTGGACACAATCTACAAAACTCATCAAAATATCATTTAAAATTTTTCCAGAATTTTTGAAAGTTCAGAAAAATTTCGAAACTAAAAAAAACATAATAACCCTTAAAATCCCTTACTATCCCTTACCTCGAAAAGAAAAAGACTTACGATTAGAATAACTTATTTGAATGAACTTGCACAGTATAGCAATACTCAAAGTATACTCAAAATACTCACAAGAATACGCTCGATAATATAGAGAGAAAACTTGATTTACGGTGTGATTTTCAATTCTAACCTAAGCTCTCTATTTATAGAAAATCTTTAGAACACCAAAGCGTAGAAAATTTAATAAAATAATAATATATATTATAAATTTCTCGCACACTTTTGAATCCAGAATTCAGCAATTGCACACATGCAAAATGAGGCCCACACATTGAAAAAACGTTTTTGTTAATATAAATATTTAAAAATTCCAAAAATCAATTATTTTGGAACTCCAAAACTTCAATAATTCATAATAAATAGCCTTTTTGTCAGAAACTTCGAATCTCGCGAGTTTTTATAGGAAATTCAATTCTCTACAACTTTGCAGAAGAAAGTTTTTCCAAATTCTAAACAGAAATTGACCGAAATCCACAAACGGGCGATTTTACAGGCTATAATCAAATTTCAGTCAATAATTGTGTCCTCCAACACACAAAATATGTGTTAAACATTTAATGCCACAAAAATACTCCTCCTCATATACTCATATATTCCACATTCACTGTAAAAATATCACCATTATTATATTATTAAAAATATAATAATATATTTAAATGAATTATTTTATCAGAAAAAAACAAAATATTAATTTTCAACAATTGTCACATTAAAAATTTTCTCCATCTATATCCACATAAAATAAATATTTTTCTCATCATAAAAATCAATAATTAATTATTCACAAATAATATTACATAATCACAATATTGACAACCGAGGCAGGTTCACAGGAAGAGGGGCTTTCAATAAGAATTTCTCACTTCTTGGCGCCTTGATTAGGTGACCAAACCTCTCCTTGATGCGAACTTTCTAGACATTGCCAATAATGTTATCCAATAATATTATTAGGATAATATGAATTATTGTTTCGATAATGAAAAATCTTGTGTGTAATGACAATTATTGGAACAACAACAATATAAAATATCAACGTGACAATTATTAAATCAATAAAATATTGAACAATAATTATCGTAACCATTATTGAGTAGTGCCTTCTTACGTAAGAATCAATAATTGGTGCAATACCGTGTATATCGTGTGTTTTAACCACAAGAGTATTTTAACGATGATACTCAGTAACAACTTCTGCTTTTTTAAACAACTTATTTTGTCATTTTCTTCATCCAATCGCTTTCAGTTATGGGTCCCACACATGGTCTTGCTAAATGCACGAATATTTCGACAAAGCGAACGAATATTCCACGACCAAACGAATATTCTCTGACAACAATGAATATTTTATAGCCACTTGCTTATTTTGAAAAAAATTATATATATAACCCTTAACTTTAACTTTTATCAATTTAACCATTTACTGAATAGTAATTATAAGAAAAAATTGAATACTTTTATTTCATAAAATTCGGGGCTTTACAGCGGCTGCCATCTCCTCGTTCCCTTTCTTGCTCCATGAGCGCCCGAGAGTGGTTTTCATCGGCATGACTACCTTTGGACGTGCGTTGGCTGTCATGGAAGAGTTGACGCCGGAGGGAAGGGGTCAGCACCTCCTAAACCTCCAGAATTTTGGACCCTAGTCAGTCCTTCACCGACCCCCTCACCTGGGTGGTCTGGTGTGACTGGTGTATCTTCGCCTTTTCCTGGGCAGAGACACTATTCTCCTTACTCGCCATAGCCTGCTGCCGAAAAAGCTGGTTGTGATTGTAGAAGCACTAAAAGCCCTCCTTCTAGCGCCAATGTTAACGCCAAATTTTTTCTGCGCGTCTAATCACAGAATTCACGCGCTTGAACCTGCATAATTACAGATCACACACGAAGCTTGACGGCTTGTGCCGCCGGGGAATAGCTCCGGTGTGAGAATGAGTACATGCCGTTCAGAAGGTTTAACAATGGAGGCTTAAGTGTTTAGTGCTCAAAGATGTATTACCTGTTAATTGTAGTCAAGCCTTGTATTTATAGCCATTCTCACTTCCTAAGAATCCCTCTCCGAGTCAGAATAGGACTCCTAATTATGGTAGTTACCTATATTTGGGTCCAACACAATATCCTTAAAAAGTGTAAGTAGAATCCAATTTCAATACTACTTTTGGAGTTACCTTATTCAAATATGATTAGGACAAGAGTCCTTAATTGTGTAGACCCCTTTTAGCTCCAGACTCTGCGTATGGGATGCCCAACTGCACAGGCCCAACCTAACCAACCATGTAAACACTAATCTGGGCTTTGGCCCAGGGGGCTCGAAGGCCTGACCCCGAACTCCATGATCACACCCAGTCTCCAGCCTAGAGGGCTTGGATATCCGAACCCGGTCACCTTCGATATCCAGTGTGGCTTTGGCCCAATGGGCCCAATCCCAACGGTTCTGGCCCAGGCCTTCAGCCCACATGAAGATCGGTAAAACAGTCCCGAACACTAAGGTATAAGAATGTTTAGATTGAAAACAAGTATTTTTAGTAGACTTAGCATTGAAGGTGCTAGAGAAGATTAAGTATTGTAACACGTAAGACAATGAAGGAAGATGGAGAAATAGGATATTCCAAGTCATCTAGCTATGCTAGATTTCGAAGTTTATTGAAATCGTGCTTATATGTGCGTTTTAAAAAGAAAATACTTGGTTCAACTTTTGGAACCAACGGATTTTAAAAGAGCTATTCTTGGTATGTCTATGCTAATTGTTTTGACTAGACAGAAGTTGATTTGAAATATCAAAATGAATTTTATATCATCAATGCATTTGATGCAAATATGGTAAAATGATGGAGTTATTAATACAATTAAACTTAGTGTTGGATTTGGTCTTATGATCAATAACCCGCTATGGGACGATGTATAATGATGAAGTCGTAAACTGACGAAGTCCTGAACGTACTATGAAAAGTGCGGTATCATGACGTCATGAAACGTTTTGATGTATTGTAAAAGAATTTAAAAGAAGTAGTCGATGTTAATTAATTTGACTAGACAAATGTTTCAAGTTGATGTCCAATTTATTGGTATGGTCAAAGCTAATTGATTTGGCTAAGACAAATGGTATGTCATGTTATAAGAAAATCGAGCTTTCTTTGAGAAGTTATGCCAAGCCAAATTATTTAGGTGTGGAATCTAATGATTAAGTCTGAGGTGAACATACCCCGAAATAGGGTTATACGATGGGTTGATCGCCTACGTATGAAAGAGGTAGTTTACCTTCTTGGTGATTGTAAACTGACCGTGGTAGAATGGTTTACGGTCAAATGCTATTAAACCTAGTAAGAGTTCATGGTCGATTTGACCCCTCACCAAAAGTATGAAATGTTTTAGAGGAATCCTTATGTTCCTCGTTATTCATTTTACTTCGTAATTCTTGATAAGTTATGAAGATTAGGGAATGTTTGAAAGATAAGAACTTCTTTGAAGAGAAGTTGAGAAGAAGATTAAGTTAAAATTTCGGGGACAAAATTCTGTGAAGAAGGGGAGAATGTGAGGACCCGTGTAAGGGATTGGTTTTAAGAAATTCCACAGACGGAATTTTTATAAGGAGGGAAGAATGTGACAACTCGACAATTCGGTTTGTCCAAAATTTAAGTTTAGAGAATTAGTTATTAATAAAATGAATTTTTATTAAAACTATTCTTTACTATGTGTTTATTAATCATTCTAGAACCTAGGATGATTATAATATGGGAGAATTCTGGCTACGAGCTAGATTGAACGAGTAAGAATTTTCAAGACGGAGATAAAAAAAATTCGGGAACAAAATATTTTTAGGGAAAAAGACAAAATAGACACTATTCACCTGACGAAACCATAAGGGGTAGGGTTTGAATAACCTAAGCCTTTCCGAGAGTTAGGTATGTCGAAATGACATTCCGTCGAAAGATTTGACGATAATATATCGTGAAAAGTTAAGTAAGTCGATAAAAGTTTTTCTCGAAAAACGTACAGAAATTGAACAAAATAAAAATGACATAAAGTACTATTATGTACTTTTCACTCGTTTAACTACGTTAGGGGAAAACATGAAGGAAAACGCTTGACACCAAAAAGTGTTTTTCAGTTTTTCAGAAATCCGAACAATACATAAAAGTTAATCGGTAAGGGAAGACGAAATATCCAAAAATATTTGGATTTTAAGAATTTCAGTTTTCGAACTTTCGGACGAATTCCGCAAGACGGAAGCACGAAGCTTCCAAGGGAAGCTACGTGAATAATAAAGAGGTGTGAATAGTGATTTCGGGGGAAAATGCCTATTTTGCCTTGCCCCTAGCCTTGGTTTTTTATAAATAGGAAGCTTAATTTCATTTGTTTTGGATTTTGAAAATCCTATAACACTTGAGAGAGAGAGAGAGAGAGTCCATATGGGAGGAAAGAAGAGGAGGAAAAGCTTGCTCGTTTGTATGCAAACTTTATTCGACGGAAGAAAATTAAAGGAGAACGGTAGTCCGAAACCTAGTCTCTTATAAATTTTCTTTAATTTTTTATGTTTAAAAACATAACTTAATGAAGATAAGAAGTAGATGATGTTAGGGATGATTTCATATGGTTGAAATCATAGGAAAATGAAAAATAAGAATTAGAAGTTTAGTTTATAAATTTCTTAAGGAAGTATAAGATTTGTAATGAATTTGAACGATCCGAGTGGATTATATGAATGATTAGGTGAAATAAGTAAGGAATGATGTTCTATAACATCAAATTCCAATAAAAAGTGAAATTGTAATCCAAAATATCGATTAAAATGAAGAATGAACGAAGAACACGAAGAACACGCGAAGAACACGAAGAACGTTGTTGATGGACAAATTTAAAACCATCATAGTGTAATTATTGTTGATGGACAAGTTTAAAACCATCGCGTATAAGTTAGTTTCTTATTGCTTGGTTAGGAACACTAGAAACGTTCATGAAGAACGGATTAAACTTAACTATAATGAAGTTATGGCAAAAATTTCATAAAAGACGAACGAGAATTAGAAAGTGTGTAAATGATCCCAAAGGTATAGGGTTTCATAAGAAAGTAAGAGAATATAGAAAGCGTGAGTCGTGGACTCAAGAACGAACGAGTTCCGAGTACGGACGACCAAATTACAAACGAACAAACGAAGAACGTTAAAAACGTAAAACAAACGAAGGACGAAGATTAAGCCAGTCGAATGGCATGTTAATGGATTCAAAATGAAGTTCTGTCTAAGGTTTATTGTTGTAAATAAGATAAGGAAGAGAATGGCTTTGGAACGACCTCGTTCTGAGTTATAATGAAGAAGTTATGGGATTTCAAAGTACGCGTCTCAAACTTGATTCAAGACTTAGAAAATTTTTCTAGGTTTTGTACTCGGCGCCGCAACGCCAGCTGTGCCTTGAGAGGCGGTGCCGTAGCGCGAGCTCGGGCCATCAACTACTACTGAGTGGCACCGCAGCGTGAAGGAAAGGGAAGGACCCGGTGACGCAGTGCTGGTGCAGGGCAATGCCTAAAAATGAGATTTTTATTGCTCAATTACTGGGGGATGTGCAAGAAAGAAGTATGAACATGTAGTTCACCTAATGTAACACTTAATCAAGTGTTTTAAATCTTTAGTAAAGGTTGAATGGAAAGATTAAACGAGATTAAAAAACAAAGAATGTAAACGCTAGATTACGTAACCGATATCCGGGGACCGTAGTTGCGATAAAGCGAACGTGGGGGATTGTTATGATTGTGATTCCTTAGATGTTGAGTGACGAGGATGATGTATAACATTTCGAGGTTATTGCTGACACTTAAAATTTTCTGTACTACTGTCACTAACATTGCAGGAGGACAGATTCGCCTTTTAAGAGGGAACCCTAAAAGACAATCCATATCCATACCGGATACTACCGAGAGTTCAGCATCAACCCTAGAGCACACACAAGGAGTAACAATTCCAACCTCGGATTAATCTCGGAGATAACCCCGAGGTATTCAGTCTTAGTCCGAACCATTGGAATAGTCACCAACCTTGGTGATAACCCCAAGGAATGCAGTTTCGGTGATAACCCCGGAAATGATTGTTTCAAATACGACCAGCTTCAATCTCGATGCTCACAACGAGATACAATGTACCAACCTGGTGATAAAATCGGGAAGACAAACACACCTCAAAGATGACAATGAGGACCTTCAACAAATTGCAGCAGTCCAATCTCAGCGAAGCCTGAGGAACTTTTTCTTTATGAGCCCAATCCGGCGATAACACCGGTAAGGGGCAACATCGTCATCTCGCCAATGCAATGCCAAACCATGTCATCTCAACAACAACTCAACAACTATTGTGCAGGGTAACGGATGAAAGTTGAAGCTTGAAGACCAGAGGGCATCGTCCCATCTTCAATGACTTCATACAAACTCTAATCCCATGCCATCGTACAACTCTCGACAATGGCGGTCCCAAATAGGTCATGTATACCTCAAACGGATGCCTGGATTGTACTTCTTAAAGTTCGAGTGGACATTACAGTGCCCGAGTGTACGTACTTCGAGACGACCCAACCCGAAAAACCCGGGCCCACCCGGGTTGCCTCTGGTACACCTGCGGCCCAGCCGTAGGTACACCTACGGCTAAATCGCCTATAAATAGAGGGCTTGGGCTGCCCATTTTGCAAAAGAAAACGGCGAAGAAGCCCTGCCCAATTTGCTCTGCACTCACCCCATGCAGTGTACTATCTCATTTTAAACACCTGTGAGCTCATATATAGCCCTTTTATACTTACAAAAGCCAGTGTTTATCCACTCTAAAGATATAGAAGTCTTCTTTGGCAGTCAACTGTAAGCCTTCTCACACACTTTAGAGTCTTTCTCTTCATCTCTCGCATGACCTTCTTCACGTTGAGAGTCGTGTTTGCGTATTTGCAGGACTTTGAGTGCGTGGTTTTATTTACCTTTATATATATATATATATATATATATATATATATATATATATATATATATATATATATTGACTAACATTATCGAGTTATGTCTCGATTTAGCCTGAACTTTTGCAGTGCGTTTATTTGCTTTTATATATATATATATATATATATATATATATATATATACATTTATATATATTAAGCGTGTGTTGAACTTTATTTGATGAGCCTAGACTTGATGCGAGGCGTTTCTTGCTTTATATATATATATATATGAACTATGGTGGAGACTACATTCGATGAGCACGGATTTTACATCTGGTGTGTTTACATTTATATATATTCTAGAGCGTTTATTTGCTTTATATATATATATATATATGTATATATATATATATTAACTTTGTGTTGAACTTTGTTCGATGAACCTAGACTTCAGTCCGGAGCGTTTACTGCTTTAATATATATATATATATATATATATATATGAAATGTGGTCGGACTTTGTTCGATGAGCCTGGATTTTACATCCGGTGTGTTTACATTTATATATATTCCGGAGTGTTTATTTGCTTTTTATATATATATATATATATATATATATATATATATATATATATGAACTGTGGTCGACCTCTATTCGATGAGCCTGGATTTTACATCCGGTGCGTTTACTCTGCTTTTATATATATTTATATTTATATATATGAACTGTTGTCGAACTCTGTTCGATGAGCCTGGATTTTACATCCGGTGCATTTATCGCTTATATATATATATATATATATATGTTTCGTCCCACTTGGAGTTTACTTCGTGGTGGTTGATCGCTTTTACCGCTTTCTTTACGTTTCGTCCTGCCTGGATTTCACTTCGTGGCAGTTGATTGCTTTGTACAGCTTTCTTTACATTTTGTCCCGCCTGGAGTTTCCTCCGTGGCGGTTGATAGCTTTTACATCTTTATTTACATTTCTGATCCCCCATGGAGGTGCTTCGTGGTTGGTGATCATGTCTATATATATATATATATATTTACAGCTTTTATATATATACCTGCTTACTGCTTTAATACAAATTGCAGTATCTTGTGCGCCTAGGAATCATGTGATCACAAATTCAACCCATTGGATCTAGAATCGGTTCCCGTGATGGACATTTTCAGCTGTAAGCAGCTTGTAAATTATTTTGCATTGTCTGAATTTCCTCAGATGGTTTCCATACCTATGAGGAAGTCGGCATTATTTTTGTACATTATTTTCGTATGGATGCCTCACATCTGTCAAATAAAATCAATCAAGCCGAACACTTAATAAAATAGGAGTGTAAAAGCTCTCAATTATTATTGAGCATCAGGGTTTGAAAAACCTCTTTTATAAAACATCACTGCCATATCTTGCTTAAAACTGAATTTTTGCATAAATTCAAACCCTGTATATATATAGGTACGAACGAGGCCTCGCACTACTTCTAAAGATTGAAGTAATTCAAAGCTGGGAGCAACCTAAATCAGTGACCGAAGTACGTAGCTTTCTCGGCTTAGCTGGTTATTATCGGAGATTCGTGGAAGGATTTTCTCGAATTGCTAATCCATTAACTCAGCTGACTCGGAAAGATAAAAAGTTCGGTTGGAGCGAATAATGTGATAAGAGTTTTCAAGAACTCAAGAGGTGGCTTATTTCAGCACCTGTTCTGACAATACTATCTTGCTTGGAGGGATTTGTCATTAATAGTGATGCTTCGGGCAAAGGGTTGGGATGTGTTCTCATGCAACATGGGAAAGTCATAGCATATGCCTCAAGACAACTCAAAGAATATGAGAGGAATTATCCTACTCATGATCTAGAGTTGGCAGCTGTTGTCTTTGCACTTAAAATTTGGAGGCATAACTTGTATGGGGAGAAGGTGGTGATCTTGACGGATCATAAAAGCCTCAAATATTTCTTTACTCAAAAGGAACTCAACATGCGACAACGACGTTGGCTTGAACTGTTGAAAGATTATGATCATACCATCCAATACCATCCTGGAAAAGCGAACGTGGTAGCTGACGCATTGAGTAGAAGATCATATGCAAGTACGTGTGTGATATTGTCAACGCAAAGGCCCATTTTGTGTGACTTGCAAAGGATGGAGATAGAGTTAAAGACTCCAGGGACCCATGTGATGATGGCGAATATACGAGTTGAACCGACTTTAATTGATAAAGTTAAAGTCGCCAAGTTCGAGACACGGAGCAGGTGATGCGTATATGAGGAAGAAAGTGCAAGAAGGTGCTATGCGAAGCAAGAATAGATGAAGAAGGAATACTTGAGTCAACTCCAGACTTTGTGTTCCTAACGACCCTGATTTAAAGTATAAAATCACGATGGAGGCGCACAACACACCGTTTGCAATCCATCCTGTGAGTACCAAAATGTATAATGATATTCGTCAAACATTTTGGTGGAGCAATATGAAGAGAGAGATAGCGTTTTTTATCTCAAGGTCTCTAACTTGTCAATTAGTTAAAGCTGAGCATCAAGTACCAAAAGGTCCATTGCAACCACTTGAAATTCTAGAATGGAAGTGGGAGCACATTACCATGGATTTCGTTACCGGTCTTCCTAAGGTTTCTCAAGGCATAGATGTGATTTGGGTCATTATGGATAGATTGACCAAGTCTGCTCATTTCTTACCGATACAAGAAACTTATACACTTAAACGTCTTGCTCGTATGTACATAAACGAGATTGTAAGACTGCATGGTATGCCGGTATCCATAGTTTCTGATCGAGACCCAAGATTCACTTCACGATTTTGGGTTAGTTTGCAAAAAGCTATGAGCACAGACTTACGATTTAGCTCGGCATATCATCCTCAGATGGACGGACAGTCGGAGAGGACTATTCAAACTCTTGAAGAACTATTAAGACTCTATGTCCTTGATTTCAAGGGAAGTTGGGACAAGTTTTTACCATTGGTGAAGTTTCCCTACAACAATAGTTATCAAGCAAGTATTGGCATTGCTCCATTCGAAGCGTTGTATGGAAGATAGTGTCGTTCTCCAGTATGCTTGGATGAGGTGGGTGAATCAACGTTGTTGGGACCGGAGTTGGTACGTATGACTACAGAAAAGATTCAAACGATTCGACAACGTATAAAAACCTCACAAGATCGACAAAAGAGTTATTCTGATCTTCATCGAAAGGACGTGGAATTCGATATAGGAGATCATGTGTTGTTGCGTGTTGCTCCATAGAAAGGAGTTACGAGATTTGGAAAGAGAGGAAAACTCAATCCTCGATTCATCGGCCCATTTTTAATCCTCGATCGAGTAGGAACTGTGGCCTATAGACTCGCTTTACCGCCAAGTATGTCTCGTGTTCATAACGTTTTCACATATCCATGTTACGTAAATATGTGAAAGACCCGAACAACATTATTGAGTTAGAACCGGACGAAATAGCGGAAGATTTGACATATGAAGAGGTTCCTGTTCAAATTTTGGATAAGAAGGAACATATTCTACGCTCCAAGGTTATGCCTCAAGTCAAAGTTTTGTGGAGAAACCACGATATTGAGGAAATGACTTGGGAGTTAGAATCTGAAATGAAATCAAGGTATCCTTACCTCTTCGACATACCAGGTACGTACCTTAATTTCGAGGGCAAAATTTCAATAGAAGGGGAGGTTGTAAGACCCCAACTTTTATAAATAAAGATGAATTTTCTATAAATATTATTTTTG
The DNA here is from genome assembly GCA_020205615.1 of Panax quinquefolius. NCBI lineage: Eukaryota > Viridiplantae > Streptophyta > Magnoliopsida > Apiales > Araliaceae > Panax > Panax quinquefolius. Next base: position 68,236,263 of record CM035162.1, read on the forward strand.
AATATTATGGAGTAAATTTGATATAATGTTATAGTTGTGGGTAATATTTATAAATTTTTCAAAGTAAGCAAGTTGTTATAAAATATTCGTTTGGTGGGGAATATTCTTTTTATCGGGGAATATTAAATGACGCGGCAAGACAATCATTAGTGGAGCCCACAATGAAGTATTATTGTCGTAGTTAGAAAACCACAAAATTATCTTTCTATAAAAATAACTTGGCGGAGGTATTTACCGAATTAAAACTGTTGAACTACCCGATAGTAAAAGTACAGTAATACGCGTAGTTGCATAGTAGCACCCGGTATTGATTATTGATGCTTACGTGAGAAGTAACTCAGTTATACTCAATTATTGCTACAGTAATTGCTGCATCATATCTCTTATATTATTGATTCAATTGTTGTCATAGTATCATCTGTATAATATGTTATATTATTAAATTAATAATTGAGACGACAAGTTATATATTAATGATTAATAATTGTTGAAAGATTAAATATGTGTTGATTAAAAATAAAATGATTTGTGGTAATATTTATTCAATCCTTGATGTATATAAAGAGTCTATTATGAGACGTTTGTGGTAAATTTGGTTATTCTATGGGGGTCCATATGTCATCATCTAAGAGTCTCTTCGTCAATAGTAATTACCTTCGTCAATAGTAATTATCTTCGTCAATAATAATTACCTTCGTCAATAGTAATTACCTTCGTCAATAGTAATTACCTTTACCAGACGTCAAACCACTTGCCGTTTCATATTACAGGCGTCGAAGCAATTGTCGTTTCACATTACAGGCGTCAAACCACTTGCTGTTTCACATTGCAAGTGCTAAGCTAGAAATCTTCTATAAATAGAGGCCTAGTTCTTCATTATTTTTTCACGAATTCATTCAAGCTATAGAGAGAATAAGAGAGAAAGAAGAAGAGTATTCTATTACTACACTACTGCAGTATTCAATCTCATACTAATGTAAGGGGTGTTATTTCTTTTGTATACATGAAGAGAACTTATGTTATTCCATTATTTATTATTCTGTTGGAATAACCTGTATACGCGGGCTACCCTATACTTGGTGAAATTCTTCTGTTATTCTATTCTTTATTATTCTGTTGGAACATCTTGTTTGTGCTTTACGCATGACCTGGTTCCAGTCTTTATTATTACATTGGAATATCCTGCATGCGTTTCTTTTGGGACACAGTTCCTTTTTTTATTTTTTTGTTGTAATATTTTGTCTGTGCATTTTACGCCGGACCTGGTTTCGTTATTTATTATTCTTTTGGAATAACCTGCATGTGCGGTCTGTCGCATGCATGGTGATTTCTTTTGTTATTCCATTCTTTATTATACTCAGTTGGTTAAAACTTTGACTTCTATACTCCATGAAATTAGTGGAATATCTCTGATATTTGCGCTTCATCTAGTATCTTTTCATGGAAATATTCTTCTGAGCATTCTTGAATTTTACTCTACAAAGCAGTATCATGTTGACAATTTGGACGTTATTAGTTCCTAGATAAATTAATTCTTGAACTTGTTTTATTGAATTCTTATATCATTGTCATCATCTTCATTTTTATATTATGTTGAAAGTCATCTGTGGCCTGTAGTGCATAGATGGACTTTGTATGATTATGACCAGGGATTATTCGGTGTAATCATGACCGTAATGTTACAAATGATGTGGTAAAAGTTATCATTGGCCCATAGTGCATTGATGGACAGTTGTTGGAATGATCATGACCATTATTTAATACACGAATGTCCTTGGCTGTAGTGCATGGATAATTTGTGGTCGTGATACTAAAGAATATCCTTGGTCATAGTGCAGGGGTGATTCGATGATGTGGATTATTTATTAAGCTGAGTCTCAGCGATAAAAGTCATGAAAAACCTTTTAAATCATAGAAGATAGTAGATTTTATTTTCTACTTGACTCTTCTAATGGATTGCTTGTTCCGCTGTAGTTAAACTTGATGTTTATTATATTTTATCAGTTTAACACTGTTGAAGACTAATGATAATTTATTCTGCATTATCTTAGTCATAATATTTCTTACTGGGCTAGTTGAGCTCACCTTTCTTTCCTTTGTTCTCTTCAAGAAATGAGAATATAGTTGGGACGAGTCCTGCAAGCTGAGTGGTGGACGGATGATAGTATTAGTAGTCCTCACTATTTTGTTAAATAGTGTGACAATAATTGCAATGAGGACTTCTTTTGAGTTTGTATATTCTCTAGTAGACAATATTTGTATTCAAACTCACAGTTTATGTTTTGTCGTATTGTACACGACAATTGTATTATTAAGTTGTATTTGAATATTGTACGATGTATTTGGAGACTCAAGATGGGTGATGTGTACCTAATTTTGTGGGCGTCACACTTCGCACATGTAATCATTTTTATACGGTGAGACGCGATGTATGTGAATGTATGTTGTGTGGTCCCTCCACCAGGAGGCTATCCTGTCGGTGTTTGATTACTGGACTTGTGAGAAGACTAATTCTCCGAGGCTCAGGAAAGGCACCACCCAAATTTGTTTCTAGTTGAAAAGACAGGATTAACTTCCCGCCAAGTAGATTGCGATGATTTGGGAACCTTCATGCCAAAAAGCCATGAGAGAAACCTAAGATAGGTCACCTCTGATAAACCCAAACGAGAGAAAGTCTCTTCATACTCTCATTTCAAATTACTTGTAAACACAATTACTTGTAATTACATTCCATATCTATCTCCATGTAATGAGAAATATGAAGAAATGTGTACACCTACATATTAACATGCTACAAACAGCTGACATCCATTTTGCAGGATAAAATTCCTAAAATGGACACATCACATAACATGTTATTATAAAAATTCCCTAAAGACTAAACTATGCAAGTCTTTCGCAGGGAACCAATCGGACCTACTACCCGGTCAAAGTCCAAAAAGGCTACAGGCCTACAGTCAATCCTGTCGTCATCTGACTAGACTGACCTTAATCTAGTTTCTCGCAAAGAATTCGACGGATTAAGCAAACAAATTACAGATTTGGCTGTTCTACTCAAAGAATTACACCAGTCTAATCAGGGTCCAAAAATACCCATACATGTTGAATCCTCCACACAAGGGGGGAACCCAGGGCATTACAATACCTGAATTGCAGTTGGATACGACCAACAAAACTCATGATGTTGCCCATTCCACTGGAGATCTAGACACTGGTGACATCAAAAAGAATGTCCTTCAAATGGAAAAGATCCTTCGTGCTATCAAAGGAATTGGAACACACGGAAATGTTTCATATGCTGATCTTTGCATTTTCCCTGGTGTTCATTATCCTGAAAAATTTAAAACTCATGACTTTGAAAAATATGACGGGTTAGGAGATCCTTACACACATTTAAAGGTGTTTATTGGAGAACTTGGATCTTATGCAGAGGACGAAAAACTCAGAATGTAATTGTTCCAGAAAAGTCTAACCGAAGAAGCCTGTTCGTGGTACACAAGATTAGACAACTCTAAGATCCATAGCTGGGAAGAGCTAGCACATTCTTTCCTCACTCAATACAGCTTTCAAACTTAGATGGCTCCTGATCAGTATCAAATTACCAAGATCAAGAAAGCAGATCTAACGAGTCTTTCGGAGAGTATGCTCAAAGGTGGAGAGCCTTTGGTCGCCCAAGTTAGTCCTTCCATGATAGAATCGAGAGATGGTCATGACTTTCATGTACATACAAGAAGCTCCGTTCTATGAGAGAGAGTTTTAATTAAGATCGGCAAACCATTTTCTGAAATGGTCAAACATGGGGAGATGGCTGAGATGGGATTGAAGTCCGGAAAGATTCAAGACCTAGATGCACTCAAAGCTGTTGCTGATCACATCCAATCCGAAAATTATGGAAACAACCCCCGGAGGGTCCATAAAAAGAAAGAGGAAGATGTTTCCTTGATACTACAGGGGCAAAAAGGCAATCAGAACATGCCTATTCAAAAGAGAAACTACACTCCCTTTCAAGCGCAGTCTGCGAACCCTCCAATACCAAAAGGTGGAGAAGTCAAATGCCCTCGAGTGTTTACACCCTTAGGGGATACCCTTGAGAACATTCTGACTCTTCTGACAACACAGAAGAAAATTACACATCTTCTTCCACCGGCCCAAATTACTAATGGACGGGGTTTCAATCTTTACTCTGAATGTACTATCATGCCGGGGCACCTGGACATGATACTCAGGATTGCTGGGCCTAGAAACACAAGATCCAGGACCTGATAGACAATGGGGAGATTGTGGTTACCAAACCAGATCAACCTCACGTTCAAGACAACCCTCTTCCTCAGCACAAAGAAGAAGAGGTCAACATGATCAATTAGAGCAATGGACAGGGTTCCAATTTCAGCTGTTAATCTTCCCAAACCCTCAAAGACGGTGATGACAAATGGGATTATGCCAAGTTCTAATTCACAATGGAACGAAAGATGAAATCTCTATGCAAGCAAATTGAACAATTGGCAGAACTGGTGACTTATCAGCATCAAGTGACACGTCAATTAATCAACCAGGAGCATGAAAGTCTCTTACCTCTAGTCATGAATATTCCCTCATCACTTTCAAAAAATGAAATGCTGGAAGACAAAGTGACAAAGAGAGAAAATGCCAAGGCCCGGCGGGATTTTACCAACAAAAGGGAATTCACCTATTTGGGACAACCTATGGAGGAAATCCTTCATATGTTAATCAATGAAGGAAGGATCAGTTCCCTTCTACATCCAATCAACCCCCGTTCAGGACGGTACAACTCTGATGGAGTGTGTCAATATCACTCCTAGTCTCGCGGTTACAGCAAAGAAAAATGTTGGGCACTCCGCCACCTTATCCAAAATCTAATTGACAGTGGTGTATTGCGCCTAGCAGACAATGACACTGTGTTACGTGCAAGTGAAGATTCAGGCCCTACTAAGTGGAAGAGTGTGGTAGCAGTCATATCCGCTGAAAATGATGGGGTTAACAAATCACTCACAATGCCAACAATTCAACTCAAGGGAAGCAACAATCCTTTGAAAGTGGCGCCTCAAGGCAATCAACTTTCGCATCTGAGCACAATATCCTATTGTTAGCTCATGCCTACGATTCAGATTGAATTATGGAGAAGGTGAATGTATCAACCCGATATTTTCTATATAAATAAATTAGAAATTTTGTATATAATTTTTTTTTTATTTATTTTAAGGATGAGGATTTGTACAAGATAATGTGTATATGTAATTATGTGATAAATAAAAATATATTAATTACATGAATATTTACAAATAATTTTATTTTAGAATTATTGCACATTATAAACTATATTCTTATAATAATTAATTTTATAGTAAAAATGTTTTTATTAATTATTTTCATGAAAATATGATTATATATTATTTAAATAATATATGAAATGATTTTTAGAATTATTATAATAATTATTTATTTTATTATATGAATTTATTCAAGATTAATTAGGTTAATTATTTTAACTTAATTAATAATGTTATATATAATGAGATAAATCAGATATGGAATCCAAACCCTAATTTTGGATTTTAATCAAGGAATGAGAATAATAATATTATATTATTATTTGTCATTATTATAATTAGGTATGCTATGTATGTGTGTAAAATTAATGTGAGGATCAGTTTTGATGGAACAATTTTAATGTTACGGATAAACCCTAGTTTGAAGTCAAATGAGACTTTAAAATTTGTTTAGTAATTATATTATGTGATTAATGATATTTATTATAATATTATTTTATTTCAGTACCATAAATATGTACTGTATGTGTGTGGACTGATAATGCCGGTCGAATTATGTGTATAATGTCAAAACCCTAGTTTTAAGCTGTTAAACCCTAATTTAAAACCGAATGTTAGTTTAAGACTGTTACGTAATCGTGTTAATGAGAATTATGATCGGTGTTATAGATGTTAACCCTAATTAGGGAGAATCTTAATTATTCAAAACCCTAATTAATATTTAGAAATATTAATTTCTAGAAACCCTAATATTTATTTTATAAACCCTAATTTATTTAAATTATAAACCCTAATTGTTGATTGGAAAGCTTAATGCTAATTAGTGTATCTTAAACCTAATTAGTAAGGTGTTAAGTAATTAGAAAATTAATTTAATTAAGAAACCCTAATTTGCAAAAAAAAAATAGAAACTAATATTATTTTTTTTTTTGTGCAAACCGTAATTAATAATTATAAAACCTAATTACTTATTGTAAACCCTAATTGCCAAATTAGTAAGGTTAAGTATAATTAGTGGACTTTAAAACCAAAATATTCAAGTTATGTAATTAGAAAACTAATTATAATTAGTAATCTCTAAATTGCATTTTTGGAAGCTAATAATTATTTTTATTTAAACACTAAATGAAATCCTAGAAACTTTATTTTTGGAATACCATAGGGTTAAACCCTAAGGGTCAAACCCTAAGGGTTTGCCAATTGCCCAAAATGCCATTAATTTAGAAATCTAAAAGACTATTTTGCCCCCTGCATTATTTAAGCTAGAATGTTAGATTTTGACCTAAGGAGAGTTGTTGGTTGTGACGCCCCCAAAATAGGTCCATTCCATCCAACCCATTCTGAGTCGCCAAATACATGGTACAGAAACAACTACAACTTTATTATTACAACAGTAAAACTGTGAGTTTGAATACAAATATTATCTTCTAGACAATATCTATACTCAAATAAATCCTCATCACATTTATTGATACATTATTTTACAAAATGGTGAGGACTACTAAACAACTCTCTCTAGAACCTTCATTTATACCCCAGGCTCGTACTCGCCATTTACATTCTTGCCTCCTAAGAAGAAAAATGGAACAACAAGGAAAAGGGTGAGCTCAACTAGCCCGATAAAGAATATTATGACTAAGATAATATACAACAAATTATCATTAGTCTTCAACGAGGGAAAAAAACTAATAGAATACGATGAGACAACAAGTTTTTAAACCAATATTCGCAATGAAATAATAATTCATTAGAAGAGTTAAGTAGAGAATGCAACTACTATCTTCTATGTATGAATTTAAAAGTTCGTGCGTCTATCTTTTATCCTGTAACATCAATCAACATACATACGGAATCAAATATTCATCTTTGCACTACAGGCCAAAGATATTCATCGATTGGTCATGTTCATCTAAACACTGCTCATCTGCACTACTACGGCCAAAGATATTCTTCGAAATCATTCATCTTTGCACTACTGGGCCAAAGATATTCCATAATATCATCATTTAAGGTGAAGATTATGAAAAATATTTTTAAAGAAACGAATCCGGTGAAACAAAATGACAAGGATTAAGGATTAAGGATTAGTACTTTGTTTTATCCACGCGTCCCAAAATACCTCAAAAATAATCACGGTGGTGTAAAATTCAAGAATGATCAAAACATGGATACAATCAAAGCTAGTATCCGAATAGATATTTTAGATGAAAGAAAAATTTTCATTTATCGGTGAATAGTGCCAGTATTCGTGAATAAGTGTCGATATCGTGAATAGTCTTGATATCGTGAATAGTAACTCAGACACCAAAAGATAGAAATTCCTAAAAAAACATCTTCACGCTTCATGAATAGTACTCGTGAATAGTAACTCATGAATAGTAACTCATGAATAGTAACCCAGACATAAAAAGTTCCAAATTTGATAAAAGTTCCAACCAATATTTCAAAGATAATGATATTGAAGAAATAATATCATTTGAGAAGAAAATAACATCCCTTACCTCGAAAGACAGTACTTCTAGTTGAAACATCGGATATAGGCTATGACTTGAACTTGCACCATATAGCAATACTCAAAGTATACTCAAAATACTCACAAGAATACGCTCGATAATATAGAGAGAGAAAACTTCAGTTTCTGGTGTGATTTTCAATTCTAACCTAAGCACCCTATTTATAGGAAATTGCTTAGAACACCAAAGCAGAAAATTTAATATAATAATAATATATATATATATATATTTCCTCGCCAACCAAGACTCCTGAAATCAGCATGTTTACAACACATGGGGGGTCAACCAAAACAATAAAAACGTTTTTGTTGATATAAATAATTAAAACTTCCAAAAATCAATTATTTTGGAGCTTCGGAACTTCAATAATTCATAATAAATAGCTCTTTTATCAGAAAAATTCGAATCTCGCGATTTTTTATAGGAAATTCAATTCTCTACAACTTTTCAGAAGAAAGGTTTTCCAAATTCCAAATAGAAATTGACCGAAATCCACATACGGACAATTTTACAGGCTATAATCAAATTTCAGTCAAGAAATGGGGTCCACCGACATACAAAACATGTGTTAATCATTTAATGCAACAAAAATACTCTTCCTCCTCATATACTCATATATCCCACATTCATTGTAAAAATATCACCGTTAATATATTATTAAAATAATATATTTAAATGAATTATTTTATCGAAAAAGATAAAATATTAATTTTCAACAATTGTCATTTTAAAATTTTCTCCATCTATATCCACATAAAATCAATATTTTCCTCATCATATGAATCAATAATTAATTATTCACAAATAATATTATAGAATCACAATATTGACAACCGTGCGGTTCAGAAAGAGGGGGCTTTCAATAAGAATTTCTTCTTCTTGGCGTGCAATTAGGTGACCAAACCTCTCCTTAGGCGTAACTTTCTAGACATTGCCAATAATGTTATCTAATAATATTATTCAGATAATATGAATTATTGCTTCGATAATAAAAATATCTTGTAATGACAATTATTGAAACAACAATGAATATAAAATATCAACGCAAACAATTATTGAATCAATAAAATAAAATCTTTGAATAGTAATTATCGTAACAATTATTGAGTAGTGCCTTCTTCACGTAAGAATCAATAATTGGTGCAATACTGTGCTACTCTTTGTTCAACAACGGCGTATTAGTGTGTTTTAACCAACGGGTATTCCAACAAAGATTAATTGGTAATAACTACGCCAATTATTTATAAACAACTTATATTTGTCGTTTTCTTCATCCAATCGCTTTCAAGTTATGGGGCCCATAAAAGACTACGCCGTCATTACAAATATTCCACAAGCATTGAATATTCCACGACCAAACGAATATTCCCCGATAATAATGAATATTTTATAACCACTTGCTTATTCGAAATATTTGCGTATTTTACCCATAACTATCCACATTAATCAAATCGACCCTTACTATTTCAAAATAATAAATAGAGGAAAATAAATTTCATTTATTAATAATTTGGGGTCTTACATTGGCCAACCATATGCAAGCCCATGTGACCAATCTCAGAAAAATCTCAGCAACTCAGCCATTACATAATCCAAGATCATTGCATCAAGTAGTATATAAGAGTTAGAGAGAGAGAAAGTCCTCATTTTTGCTCACTTATTTCCAAAGCTCTCACCAACTCTCTCTCTCACTAGAAACCCACAAAAATGGCAAGTATTTCAGTCCCTAAGATCAACCCCACGAAATCCCCTAACGAAATCAAAAGCCAGAATCAGAAATCAAAGCATAAAGGTATAAACCCTAGTTGAAAAATTCGGTCTTGATCCTCTGTTAGATGTTAAAATTTTTGTGTTAAATATGTTGTATGAAGTGTCTATAGATGATCTAGGTTGGTATTTGATAGATCCATAACATCAAAGTGCTCGAAATTAAAGTTTTTCAAAAATCTGGGAATTTTTTTTTAGTGGTCTGGCAACGAATGTCAGACCATGTAACGTTCATTCTGTTTATGTGATTTGTTGTTTAAAGGTTGATACGTGTAGTATGTCATGAGATCTATCTTCTGAAACTCATAGAAGGTTCAGAGCATGTATGGATTGATATATATAGATGGTCAAAGGTCGATTGACCATGACCAACTAGAAATCTGGGTAACCTAGAAAGTAGTTTGCAGCGTCTGACAAGATTTTATACGCATTAGATCTGACAGTACTTTGATGATATGTTATTAATATTGAGTCTAAGTTGTAGTATGTATGTTATTATTCATTGTTGTGCCTTAATATCATCTAAAGAGTTAACAGGTGAAGCGTAGTCGACGGTCAAACCAAGCCAGACGAGCATGAAAGCCGTTTTCTGGGTAACCCAGAAAACGCTTGACCGTGTCGTCTGACATGGGTTGACCGACATAGATTTGCTAAGTCAGTGGTTTTTATGTTGTTTTGATGTAATGGATCTCTACCCTTGCATGTTGGCTACACACTGCAGCTTATAGATCACAAAACCATTACAAGGATTGCATGTAGTAAAGGTTCAAAGTATGACCCATGATCTGTTCTTCATTTCTGGGTAACCCAGAAATGAAGAACAGTCCTGATAACTCTTTTGGAGGCTCATATCTTCTTGGTTATATGTTTTATGATCATGATTGTTGTTGTGTTATGTAATCTTACACTAGTACTACACGATCGTACGCTTATTTGGTCCAGAATCACAATACACTAAATTATGCATGGTCAAACATGGTCACTCGCTCATTGATATGAAGTTCTGAGTTTGGCCCAAGAACACTCAAGAACACAATTAGCGACAGTTTTGTCATTAAAGCCACTTTTATCGACAGATAATTTCTAAAATTACTATATTAATTAAATAAATAAAAAAATTAGTTTTTAATTATGAAAAATAAAAAATAAATTATTAAAAATTATTTTAAAATCCGAAAATTAGTTTTTAATTATTTTGAATATATTTCATGAATATTTAATATTTTTGGAATATTAAAATTATTTAATTTATTTAATTATAATATTAAATAAATTATTTAAAAATAATTTTAATACATGAAAAATCATTTAAAATTATATTATGGTATAAGAAAATAATTTAAATTATTTTGATAACTTTTAATATTTTGTGATAAATTTCTTTAATATTAATTAATATTAATTATAATTAAATTATTTAATAAATGAATAAATAAATAAATTAAAAATAGATTTTATTATGTTAAAAATCATTTTAAATAATAATAAGGTATTTAAAAATATTTTAAGTTATAAAATATAACTTTTGAAATTTTATCATGAAAAAATATTAATTATTTAATATTATTGATATTAGATTTATTTAATAATTATATTAAATAAATTAGTTTTAAAATGATTTTAATATTAGAAAAATCATTTTAAATGAAAATAAATGGTTTAAAAATATTTTAAGTTATAAAATATAACTTTTAATATTTAAAAGAAATTTCATTAATTATTTATTATTAATGATATTAAAGTTATTTAATAATTATATTAAATAAATTAGTTTAAAAATGATTTTAATATTATAATAATCATTTTAAATGAAAATAAAGTGTTTAAAGATATTTTAAGTTATAAAATATAACTTTTAATATTTAAAGGATAATTTCATTAATAATTTAATATTAATGATATTAATTTAATAATAAATGATATTATGTTTATTTAATAATTATATTAAATAAATAGTTTTAAAATGGTTTTATTTAATTAAAAATCATTTAAAAAGGATATAAATGAATTAAAAATATTTTAAGTTATAATTAATGAATTTTAATATTTTGATAAGTAATACATTAATATTTTTTAATATTAGTGATAATTATTTTAAAATGATTTTAAGCGTTTTAAAAATCATTTAAGGGTAATATTAATACTTTAAAATTATTTTGAGTTATTATAAATAACTTTAATATTTTGGCAATGGTTTCATTAATAGTTTAATATTAATTAAATATTAATGATAATAGAATTATTTAATATTTAAATCATTTAATAATGATTCCAATGTTTGAAAAATTCGTGATAAATTATAATAAATGTTTAAAATTATTATAAGTCATTTAAAAATAATATGATCGATACTTACGGATATTGAACTATGAGGATAGAGTCTTAGACTCGATAATTACTCGATAAAGCCGCTTAAGATTTTGCACACGTTTTTCAAAATTGATCTGGACTTAGATAATTTGATTAGGTATGTGTTTAATTATGATTCAATGGTTGTTAAACATATGTGACAATGTGATTAGGTTATGTGCTAACTGCAATAAGTAGTGTTACGTGTTATAGTATGTTATTCTAATCGATCAAATGATCTTATTACTGATAGGTGTTATATAAAGATAGAACTAAGTTACGAACTGTAAGCAGCACTCTGTGTTATAGTATCTTACCTTTGCATTTCCTTTATGCAATAGACATGAGTAAGAAGTTTCAGAACTATATTATTATTATGCTATATTATTAAACCTATTGTGATATATTCTATATCCGATCATTGATTATCAACATGTTAGTATATAGTAATTCATATATATATATTCATTCGTTAAATTTTTGAAATATGGTTATACAAGTGTCCCCACTTGGATAATCATCATATTTAATCACATGTTGATATATATATATATATATATATATATATATATATATATATATATATATATATATAGCTAGCCTAAGCTTATCGATCAATGAAGACACAAATTTTGAAATGTCGTTGAATATGATAAAAACCTTTTTGTATCTAATCAAATTATTTTGGTTCGGATTCCAAACTAAGTATGAACATCCCGATCACGGGAAAATTTTTATGCGCTCAGGTGGACAAAGGATGAACGATAATATCGTTCTAGCAATGTAGTATTGATCAATACAGGGCCCATGGGAAGTACAACCTAAAGCTCGTAAGTTATGACGGTTTGCAGATGATGTTCTGCTAAACCTTATCGAAAATAAAAAGCAATGTTCATAATATGTCAACTAAACTATATATATAGTCTATACGTAGTTTCAAAAATTTGAGATAGAATTGTTATGTTGTTATTATCGGTTCAGTTTACTTCACAACTATAAATTCGTTGTAGAAGTGATGTACAAAGAAAACATTTATTTTTTTCAGCTACTTATATTTCTAATTGTTATTACTTGCTGGGCACCCAAATGCTCACCCTTGCTTAAATTTAAATGTTTTCAACTAGGCATGAACAACTCGAAGGTTCAGACAGGAACAAGTGAAAAGGAAAGCAAACAGAACATGTTTAATGGTATCTTTTGTAATAGTTAGACAATATATAGAAAATGATATGTATTATATATCATGTAAAGAATATAGTAAAGGTTACGTACTTGGGATTAGACTCTGATAAATGGAAGATAAGTTTGATATTAATATTATTGTTATTATTATTAGTATTATTCCGCTCATAGAAATGGTATCGGGAAGCACCGAGTTCGGGTTTCAAGTACCCGAGTTTGGGGTCTTCACAAGTTGGTATCAGAGCTTAGGGTTAGAAACCTTAGGTTGGTTAGACCTTAGTCTATAACCTTGGAACAGAGGGAAACGTTGAAAATACAAATAACTTATATAGAGTTTAAAAAGGGAGATGAATTGGATAAGTTCATCGTCAAATCAAGTAAAAGATAACTTGTATAAAACTATTATTTGTTGTGTGTATATATTAGTTGATAATCAGGATAACTTAGGTGTATAGGTATCAGATAGAAAAGAATTAGGATACCCTCAGATTGTAAAGAAGGAGACAACCTCCATAACCGAGCCAATATCAAAGCCAATAGCTGAAATAGAGGCTCACATTGAAAGCTACCTCAATGAGGTGGTTGTTTTGAAAAGTATAGTACCGAACCCTGAAACGATAGTATGGCTGATAGGTAAAGTATAGTTAAAGAATATGTTGTCAATGTCGAGTTCTTAAACTCATATATTTGTGGTGAGTTCTTAAACTCATAATGTATTGTAAGTTGGACGAACTAGGTGTAGTTAGGTGTGAATGGATTATTGAGGATAATGGGAATATATAGAATACTAAGCAATTGATCCTTAGTGGAGGCGTAAGAAATAAGTAGTATTAGTATTACTTGAATAGGTGATTCTATGTTTTATGATAGGTATGTTTGTATAAGGTAATATTTTTCAAATTTTATATAAGTTGTGGCAAATGATTCCAGACTTTTGAGTCACAAAGGAATAGCGGATGATTAAAGCAATATGGGTTATGGTATGTCAAGTGATATGATAATGAATTTATATGGGATTAATGAAATAAATTAGTATAAAGATAGTAGTTAATTATATGAGTACTGGTTAATGTAGAAGACCAAATTTTCAAAATCTAATATTTTGAGTATATGATTATTCGAATAGAATGTTTTGTGTTATATGTTAAGCGTATACGATAAGGTTTAGAATGTAAGTTAATAAGAATAATTTATGATAATGTCGCCAAGACGAAAACGAAATACACGGGCAGAAGAACCTGTCAACAAAGCTAGAAGACAACCAGACCAGATACAAAATTATGCAAATATGGACGATCAACCTATGCAGAACGGAATACCATCGCGGAAGATCACCAGATAATAATCGATCGACAAACGTCAAAGACTTCAAGGCCGTCGATCGCCAGATTTAGAAGATCAAACTTTCCGGTGGAAGCATTTGTGATAGCTAGGATAACGAAGGGGCAAAAGATAGTTTTGTCACCTATACGATAAAAGGAAAGGAGATAAAGGGAAAGTCTGCGTGTTTTAAGTGTGAATCAATGGAGTATAAGGTGGAAGATTATCCAAGAAGGAGAAAGGAGGCAAGGAATGCGAATACGGGAAAAGGCAATAGGACATTGGCGACAATGGGACCAACATCAACAAATCAAACCAACGAAATCAACCGCAAGCGTCTTCAACATGACCATTCAAGAAACTGTAGCAGCCGGGGATGCAACTCCAGGTATTACTCAAATCAATTTTATTTCTTATATATTATTTTTTTATATATAGTAAATTATTTTATAAATTATTTTGAAAGAGGAAATTGAGTTCTATTAGAAATCAATTCTCCGTATAAACAGATAGATAAGCTTTATGCTGAATAGTAAAAGATTAGTTCGATCAATTTTGATCGAGATCTACTCGCAATGATTATGTATGCTATGTACCCTGGTATGTATAGGTTTTAAAACGCTGATTCCGGGGATGGAATCTTTATAAGGGAGGGTGAATGTGACAACCTGATATTTTTTATATAAATAAATCAGAAATTTTGCATATAATTTTTTTTAAGGATGAGGATTTGTACAAGATAATGTGTATATGTAATTATGTGATAAATAAAAATATATTTATTACATGAATATTTACAAATAATTTTATTTTAGAATTATTGATTATTATAAAGTATATTCTTATAATAATTAAATTTATAGTAAAAATGTTTTTATTAATTATTTTCCATGAAAATATGATTATATATTATTTAAATAATATATGAAATGATTTTTAGAATTATTATAATAATTATTTATTTTATTATATGAATTTATGCAAGATTAATTAAGTTAATTATTTTAACTTAATTAATAATGTTATATATGAAGAATAAATCAGATATGGAATCCAAACCCTAATTTTGGATTTTGATCAAGGAATGAGAATAATAATATTATATTATTATTTGTCGATTATTATAATTAGGTATATATGTGTGTAAAGTTAATGTGAGGATAAGTTTGATGGAACAATTTTAATGTTATGGATAAACCCTAGTTTGAAGTAAAATGAGTTTTTAAAATACATTTTAGTAATTATATTATGTGATTAATGATATTTATTATAATATTATTTTATTTTTTTATTAAGTAAATATATAAATTTGTGTGTGTGGATAATTGATAATGTAAATTAAATTATGTGTATAATGTCAAAACCCTAGTTTTTTTAATTAAACCCTAATTTAAAATCGAATGTCGGTTTAAAAGGCATTACGTAATCGTGTTAATGAGAATTATGATCTAATGTTATTATGTTAACCCTAATTGGGAGAATCTTAATTATTCTAAAACCCTAATAAATATTTAGAAATATTAATTTCTAGAAACCCTAATATTTATTTTATAAACCCTAATTTATTTAAATTGTAAACACTAATTGTTGATTGGAAAGCTTAATGCTAATTAGTGTATCTTAAACCTAATTAGTAAGGTGTTAAGTAATTAGAAAATTAATTTAATTAAGAAACCCTAATTTGCAAAAAAATTAGAAACTAATATTATTTTATTTTTTTGCAAACCCAAATTAATAATTATAAAACCTAATTACTTATTGTAAACCCTAATTGCAAAATTAGCAAGGTTAATTATAATTAGTGGACTTCAAAACCAAAATATTCAAGTTATGTAATTAGAAAACTAATTATAATTAGAAAATATCTGATTTTTGTATTTTTGGATTCTAATAATTATTTTTTTTTAAAAACTAAATGAAATCCTAGAAATTTTATTTTGGAAAACCTTAGGGTTAAACCCTAAAAGGGTTTGCCATGATTACAAAAATGCCATTAAATTTAGAAAAAAAAAGACTATTTTTTGCCCTTGCATTATTTAATAGAATGTTTATTTTTTATAAGGAAATTGTGTAGACAAACCTATGCAAATTTGACATTGACCAATCTCGGAAAAATCTCAAAGAACTCATGACTTTTTACATAATCCAAGATCATTACATCAAATATATATATATAGTTAGAGAGAGAGAAAGTCCTCATTTTTGCTCATTTATTTCCAAAGCTCTCACCAACTCTCTCTCTCTTTCTCTCACTAAAAACCCACGAAAATGGCAAGTATTTCAGTCCCTAAGATCAGCCCCACGAAATCCCCTAACCAAATCAAAAACCAGAATTAGAAATCAAAGCATAAAGGTATAAACCCTAGTTGAAAAATTCGATCTTGATCCTCTGTTATATGTTAAAATTTTTGTGTTAAATATGTTGTATGAAGTGTCTATAGATGATCTGGGTTGGTATTTGATAGATCCATAACATCAAAGTGCTCGAAATTAATGTTTTCAAAAAATCGGGAAATTTTTTTTTGTGGTCGACAACGAATGTCGACCATCAGTAAATCATTCATTCATTTATGTTTTGATTTGTTGTTTAAAGGTTGATACGTGTAGTATGTCATGAGATATATCTTCGAAACTCATAGAAGGTCTTAGATCATGTATGGATTGATATATATTGATGGTCAAAGGTCGTTGATCGAGCCGACGACCCATTAGAAATCTGGGTAACCTAGAAAGTAGTTTCAAAGTCATTCGACAAGATTTTATCGCATTAGATCGACAATACTTTGATGATATGTTATTAATATTGAGTCTAAGTTGTAGTATGTATGTATATTATTCATTGTTGTGCCTTAATATCACCTAAAGAGTTAACAGTGTGAAATCGATGGTCGATGGTCAAACCAAGCAAGACGAGACGGCGAAAGCCGTTTTTCGGGTAACCCGAAATGTTGTATGAATGTCGTCCCGACATGGTTTGACCGATATAGATTTGCTAAGTCGATGTTGTTTTTATGTTTGTTTTGATGTAATGGATCTCTACCCTTGCATGTTGGCTACACACTGCAGCTTATAGATCACAAAACCATTACAAGGATTGAATGTAGTAAAGGTTCAAAGTATGACCCGATGATTCGTTTTCTTCATTTCGGGTAACCCGTAAAAAAAGAACAAATCAACCGATAACACTTTTGGAGGCTCATATCTTCTTGGTTATATGTTTTATGATCATGATTGTTGTAGTGTTATGTAATCTTACACTAGTACTACATGATCGTACGCTTATTTGGTCCAGAATCACACTATAAACTAAATTATGCATGGTCAAACATGGTCACTCGCTCACTGACATGAAGTTCTGGGTTTGGCCCAAGAACACTCAAGAACACAATTAGCGACAGTTTTGTCACTAAAGCCACTTTTAGCGACAGCGATAATTTCTAAAATTATTATATTAATTAAATTAAATATAAATAAAAATTAGTTTTTAATTATGAAAATACAAAATAAATTATTAAAAATTATTTTAAAATCCAAAAATTAGTTTTAATTATTTTGAATATATTTCATAAATATTTAATATTTTGGAATATTAAAAGTATTTAATTTATTTAATTATAATATTAAATAAATTATTTAAAATGATTTTAATACATGAAAAATCATTTAAAATTATATTATGGTATAAGAAAATAATTTAAGTTATTTTTGATAACTTTTAATATTTTGTGATGAATTTCATTAATTAATTAATATTAATGATAATTAAAGTTATTTAATAAATGAATTAAATAAATAAATTAAAAATGATTTTATTATATTAAAAAATTTTAAATAATAAAAGGTATTTAAAAATATTTTAAGTTATAAAATATAACTTTTGATATTTTGTCATGAAAAATATTAATATATTTAATATTAATGATATTAGATTTATTTAATAATTATATTAAATAAATTAGTTTAAAAATGATTTTAATATTAAAAAAATTATTTTAAATGAAAATAAATGGTTTTAAAAATATTTTAAGTTATAAAATATAACTTTCAATATTTAAAAGAAAATTTTATTAATTATTTATTATTAATGATATTAAAGTTATTTAATAATTATATTAAATAAATTAGTTTAAAATGATTTTAATATTATAATAATCATTTTAAATGAAAATAAAGTGTTTAAAGATATTTTAAGTTATAAAATATAACTTTTAATATTTAAAGGATAATTTCATTAATAATTTAATATTAATGATATTAATTTAATAATAAATGATATTAAGTTTATTTAATAATTATATTAAATAAATAGTTTTAAAATGGTTTTATTTATTTAAAAATCATTTAATAAGGATATAAATGAATTAAAAATATTTTAAGTTATAATTAATGACTTTTAATATTTTGATAAATAATACATTAATATTTTAATATTAATGATAATTATTTAAAAAATGATTTTAAACGTTTTAAAAATCATTTAAGGGTAATATTAATACTTTAAAAGTATTTTGAGTTATTATAAATAACTTTAATATTTTGGCAATGGTTTCATTAATAGTTTAATATTAATTAAATATTAATGATAATAGAATTATTTAATATTTAAATCATTTAATAATGATTCGGTGTTTGAAAATCATGATAAATTATAATAAATGTTTTAAAATTATTATAAGTCATTTAAAAAATAATATGACCGATACTTACAGATATTGAACTACTGAGGATAGAGTCTTAGACTCGATAATTCATTCGATAAAGCCGTCGAAGACAATCGACATGTTTTCAAAAATTGATCCGGACTTAGATAATTTGATTAGATATGTGTTTATTTGTGATTCAATGGTTGTGGAAATCATATGTGACAATGTGATTAGGTTATGTCTTTGATTGCAATAAGCAAGTATTATGTGTTATAGTATGTTATTCTAATCGATCAAATGATCTTATTATCGATAGGTGTTATATAAAGATAGAACTAAGTTACGAATTGTAAGTAAGCGCAGAAGACAAGTATCTTACCTTTGCATTTCCTTTACGCAATGGACATGAGTAAGAAGTTTCAGAACTATTTTATTATTATGCTATATTATTAAACCTATTGTGATATATTCTATATCCGATCAATGATTATCAACATGTTAGTATATAGTAATTCATATATATATTCTGTTCGTTAATTTTGAAATATGGTTATACAAGTGTCCCCACTGGATAATCATTGTATTTAATCACATGTTGATATATATATATATATATATATATATATATATATATATATATATATATATATAAGCGCCTAAGCTACTTGATCACTAGACACAAATTTTGAAATGTCGTTGAATATGATAAAATTTTTTGTATCCAATCAAATTATTTTGGTTCGGATTCGGACTAAGTATGAACATCCCGATCAATGGGAAAATTTTTATGCGCTACCAAAGTGACAAAGGATGAACGATAATATCGTTTCTAAGAATGTAGTATTGATCAATCACAGGGCCCATGGGAAGTCAACCTAAAACCTCAGTAAGTTATGACGGTTTATGAGATGAAAGTTCGCTAAACCTTATCAAAAATTAAAAACAATGTTCATAATATGTCAACTAATATATATATATATAGTCTATACGTAGTTTCAAAAATTTGAGATAGAATTATTATGTTGTTATTATTTGGTTGATTTACTTCACAACTATAAATTTGTTGTAGAAGTGATGTACAAAGAAAACATTTATTTCTTTTCACTACTTATATTTCTAATTGTTATTACTTCTTTGGGCACCCAAATGCTCACCCTTGCTTAAATTTAAATGTTTTAAATTTAAATATGAACAACTCTAGGAAGGTTGACAGAACAAGTGAAAAGGAAAGGTTAACATGTTTAAGAACAAGTGAAAAGACAAATATAGAAAATGATATTTATTATATATTAATGAATATAGTTTGTAATAGATTAGACGATAAATGTAAGATAAATGATATTATATTATATATCATTATTAGTATTATTATAGAAAAGTGAAGCAAGCAGAATTGGGATTGGGGTCTTCACATGAAGGATAAATGTAAAGATAAGTTTGAAAATATATATATTATTGTTATTATTATTAGTATTATACCCGCTCATAGAAATGGTATAACGTGAAGCACGGTGGTTTTATGGTTGAAAGAAGCTCCACAACAAATATCAATTACGGCACAATGCGGTCTTGTCCTCCGGATACATACTAGCTGGAGTCTTGATAGATGGAGGTTCATCTCTAAATATCTGTCCATGCGCTACCTTGGTGAAGATGAATATCAATCTCAACAGAATTCAGAGTAGCCATACTATCATCAAAGCTTTTGATAGGGCCCGCCAAAATTCGGTTGGAGTAATTGAGCTGCTAATCAAAATTAGTCCTCACACGTTCTGCGTATCTTTCCATGTGCTCAAGATAGATTCGGGATACAACCTGCTCTTGGGACGCCCATGGATTCATATGGCAGGGGCAGTCCCCTCCACTCTTCACCAACAATTGAAATACATTATCAACAATAGCCTGGTTACGGTCAACGCTGAATCAGAGTATCCTCAACACGGGGCATGCCGTTCATTAATGCCAATACAGACGTTGAACTGGTCAGTTTTCATGCCTTGGAAGTAAGCAATACCCAATACCATGCTATTGGAATGCCATTGCCCGAACCCAAGATTTTTGCTGAGGTAATGTCGGCTACTCAAGAAATGATGTCATTGGGTCATAAGCCGATACAAAGGTTGGGTAAAGATTGCCAGGGTATCAAGTACCCCATTCGATTAACCAAGCAAACTGGAACAGTTGGACTAGGCTATCCTGCTAGTTTTAGTCACAGGAATCCTCATAAGAATCAGCAGATTCCTTCAGCTTCAACCATGCGACGTTTATTTTTGTCTTCAAGCTCTGAGTCCGCACAACCTCCTGTAAAGGTGCCAGCCAATGTAATGGCTATGTTATTTCCCAAGACGGTACCGGTGAAGGAGAAAGAAGTCTTTGTTCCAAATCCCTAGAGGATGATTGCCCAGATATATTGGCCATCATTCGGGACAGGGAGGATGATGACAATCCCTCCATCACTACGGTCCACCCGGACTTTACCCTTGCCAATTGGAGCAGTATTCCTTGCATTGGTCGACAAGGGTAAAACGGGTAGAACTCTTTCTGCCATGTAGATATAATAACTGCTTACTTTTCTGTACAGTACTAGCAGTTTATTTTGCCAGTATATGCTAACACTGTGTATGATCAACACATTTCATATATACTAAGTGAAAGCATATTTTGTGTCAAGACTCTGAATTTAGACGTGCCTATACTTGCTGATACGATGCCACTTCTCCACAAGGATTGTACCTTTGATGTAGAGATGAATTCAGCCTTGATGGATATACAGGATGACATTGAGGTGCCTCCAGAAATTCAAGAATGGGTCAAAGACAAACCTAAACCTAACCTTGATCAAACCACTTCTTTCAATCTCGGAACCTTAGAAAGCCCTAAGTTAATCCAGATTGGTTCAGACCTTACCCCAAACCAACGGAATGACATGGTTACGCTATTAACCCAATTCCAGGATGTGTTTGCATGGTCTCATGAAGAAATTGTGGGTTTGTCCACTGACATTGTCCTTCATCGCCTTCCCATTAAAGAGGGATTTAAGCCAACAAAAGCTCAAAGCGATTGAAACCTGAGTGGAGTCTAAAGGTGAAAGAAGAAATTATAAAACAATTTCAAGCTGGCATCATCATGGTGTCTACATATCCTGAGTGGATATCCAACATTGTTCCCATGCCTAAACCTGGAGGGAAGGTGCGAGTTTGTGTGGATTACCGGGACTTGAACAAAGTTTGCTTAAAAGATAGCTTTCCCGTGCCATTTATCCACATTCTCATTGACAATATTGCGTAATACGACATGTATTCATTTGCTGATTGCTTTACGGGGTATCATCAGATCATGGTTCTGAGGAAGATCGTGAGAAGACTACTTTCATCACGCCTTGGGGAACCTTTTGCTATAGACGGTTGTCAATCAGCCTCATCAAGTCCCGAAAGGAGGATGACCATATAGACCATCTCAGGAAGTTGTTCAACAGGTTGCGTAAGTACAACTTGAAGTTGAATCCAGCCAAATGTGCCTTTGGCGTTAAATCAAACAAGTTGCTAGGATTTCTAGTCAGCCACAAAGGGATTGAACTGGATCCTACCAAAATCCAAGCCATCACGGAAATGCCCATTCCTCAGACAGAAAAGGAAATATGGGGATTTTTGGAAGAATCAACTTCATTAGCAGGTTTATCTCTCAACTCACAGCAACCTGTGAGCCAATCTTCAAGCTATTAAGGAAGAACTCCTCCATGAAATGGAATGATTAGTGTCAAAATGCCTTCATCACAATCAAGAAACAGCTAGTCAAAGCCCTCGTTTTGGTACCACCCAGGGATGATGTTCCCCTGTTTATGTACCTGTCCATAAGTGACAATGCCATGGGTGCGTCATGCCGACGTAAAGACGATAGAGGCCAAGAACGAGCTATCTATTACCTCAGCAAAAGGTTCAGCAACAGTGAACATAAGTACACTCTGATCGAAAAGACGTGTTGTGCTTTAGCATGGGCTTCCATGAGGTTACAACATTACCTCCATGGTCACACAACCCATCTCATATCCCGCGTCGATCTTCTCAAGTACGTGTTCAACAAACCCATGTTAAATTACCGACTGTTCAGATGGAAGTTGATCATACAATAATTTGACATCGTATATGTGACTCAAAAGTCCATCAAAGGTCAAGGAATCATGGATCAACCGTCAGCCAAGACTTTTGGGATTTCAAAACCTTGGAAACATATTTTCTTGAAGAAGGAGTAATGACAGTTCAGCAACACCATCAGTACGATACGCGCCAATCATGGAAGATGTATTTTGATGGAGCTGTTAATATGGAAGGTTCTGGAGCTGGAGCAGTTCTAGTATCTGGTACGGGGGAGCATTATCCCATCGCTGTTAAATTGTAGTTTGTTAGCACCAACAATACGACTGAGTATGAAGGCTGTCTCATGGGGCTGAAACTTGCCCGTTCAATGGGCATCAGGTGGTTAACTGTCTTTGGAGATTCAGAGTTGGTAATCAAACAATCCACTGGAATTTATCAAACCAAGGAACTACATTTGCTGCCTTACCATCGGCAGGTTTTGAAGATGGTTTTGGAGTTTGAAGAAATCTCCTTTCTACACATTCCTCGTAATAGGAATTACTTTGCGGACGCGTTAGCAACTTTGGCCTCCTTTATTCACATATCAGATTAGGAACATTTGTGAAGCGTCACAATTTCCCTGCACAAGGCCCCAACCTATAGGAATTACGTTGGAGAAGTATCGAATGAGCTACCTCCCTTCAAACAACCTTGGTATCAGCATATCAAGGAATATCTGCGAGATAGATCTACACCCGCGGAGGCGAGCTCGACTGAGAAAAAGCGGATCCATCGACTTGCTATGAAATTCTACCTGAGTGGAGATGCACTCTACAAAAGAGATACAGGACTAGGTCTCCTCAGATGTTTAGACAAAGATCAAGACCAAAGGCTTATAAATGAAATCCATGGTGGAGTCTGTGGCCCCCACATGAGTGGCCCCCTCCTTGTCAAGAAAGTCCTCAGGATGGGACACTATTGGCTATCTCTCAAAGCTGATTGCGATGACCACGTTAGGAGATGCTACCAGTGCCAGATTCATAGGAATGCTATACACGCCCCTCCAAAGGAACTTCACAATATGAGTTCACCTTGGCCTTTCTCAATGTGGGGAATGGACGTTATCAAGCCCATTGAGCCTAAAGCAAGTAACGGTAATCGTTTCATCTTCACCATGATCGACTACTTCACCAAATGGGTAGAAGCAGCCTCCTTCCCCAGGGTTAATAAAGAAGTCATAATTGCTTTCATCATAAACAATGTCATTTGTCAATATGGACAACTAGAGGTGATTGTGTCAGACAATGCCAAGAACCTCAACAACAAAATGATGGAGGAATTATGCAGTAAATTCCACATCGAACATCTTAACTCTGTCATCTATCGTCCGAAGATGAACAGTGTTGTTGAAGCTGCTAACAAAAACATCAAGAAGATTATGCAAAAGATGTCTGCCAACCATAAAGATTGGCCTGACCTATTACCTCTTACTCTGTTAGCCTACAGAACCTCAATGAGCACTTCCACTAGGGCAACCCCCTATACATTAACCTATGGGATGGAAGCAGTACTCCCCATAGAAGTTGAGATTGAATCCCTCAGAGTGTTGATAGATGCTCAGCTGGATGAAAACCAACAAGATATGTATCACCAATTGTCTCTAATAGACGAAAGGCGAACCGCGGCTATCTTCCATGGTCAATTATATTAGCAAAGGATCGCCAGATCCTACAACAAGAAAGTCCGGCTACGGCAGTTTAAACAACATGACTTGGTTTTGAAGAAAATCCTTAACAACCAAGACCAATCTAAAGGAAAATTTGCTCCTAACTGGGAAGGCCCGTTTATTGTCAAAGAAGTATTGACGGGAGGTGCTCTCAGATTGCAAGAAATGGATGGCGATGAATTTCCATAACTCATCAACTCGGATGCCGTAAAACGGTACTATGTCTGAAGTAATTCGCAAACACCCTGGTGTCGGACCATCAGATCACCAGTCATTCTGGTTCTTTAACCCTTTACCACATACAACTTTTCTACACTTTGCCCCTCAGGAAAACATACATTTCAAGCCAGCAGCCTGGCTCTCCTTTGCGTTCCTGCAACTTAGGTCATCCCACCGCGGATTGAACCTCTTGCGTTTACCATTTGGCTACCCATACCTGGGATCAAACTTCTCATACCTGCAGTTTATCCTCAACCTAGGATTAAACTTTCTCCTCCCTGCACTCTGACCTGCACATGGGATTATGCTTTTCAATTCTCTCTGAGGGGTGAACTACGTCGACCTGATCTACTCTACAATAGGAGTACATAGGCAACAATCTTAAATGGCCCGATCGCAATAAAACAAAAACAACAAAAATATTTCTACCTTCTTCTCCTCGATAAAACAAAAACAACAAAAACATTCCTACACCATTTTAGCCATATACAGCGTTGAACCTCTTACACTAGGTTCGAACTACGCAGACCTGATCTCCTCTTCAATAAGAGTAAGTAGGCAGCCATTCATGGTTCGTTCTCACCCCCTACCAAAACACAAACCATTGTCAACTGGTACTGGGATTCCTTCAATCCACTACATTTTCATTAGGCTTCAGACCAAAGGGATGGAATTACCTGAACTCCTCACAAATAGGAGATTCGGCGACCATCTAAGCTGCGGTCATACCTTGAAGAGCAACACCAATCCGTTAGAGGTGGAATTAACTAGGCTTCTCCTAAATAGAAGTACTAGTGACCATCTGTGGTGCGGTCAATCTCAGAGAGGAAAGCCATACTCCTTTCTACATTTTCATATAGAAACCAGTCCCAAGACACCAAAGATGGTAGGGATATACAGAGATCGATGATCTATTCTGAACTATCCAGAGATAAATCAATGTTCGGACCCAGGAAGAATTCAGAATAGATCAAGATCACAAGCCCTGAAGCAGCATGCAAAATATCAAGCAAACAACAAGGCATATCTAAAAGGGAAGTGATCCAAAAAATATATTTCCCTGTCATATATATAATGTTGTTTGATGTATACAATTTAAACTATACATGACAAAATGGCTAAGCTAGTCTATGCAGGAAAATACGAGTTCATCTACAAGTTAGGATATGTGCGAGCTAACAAGCCCAACATGGCGTCTCTCTTAGAAGATGGAGGTGAAGCTATGGTCTCTTGTATGAGAATTTCCACACGACCCAACAAATCTGCGACCATCTGCATGGTGACCATATGATCATCGATATATGCGTTTATCTCTACGATCATGCCAGTGGTAAGGGACCTCACGGCGATCTTATCGTGATGCCTACATCCCGGAAGATATGGCATCGTCTCCGCCAACTATCACTGCGTCTCTGGCTAATCTGGCCTCATCCTGCTCAAGAACAACGATATCTTTGCGAGCTAATGCCTCGTCTATCTCTAATAGATCTGCGTCTCCCCCCTCAAGGGCAGTCAACATCATAGATCGAGCCTGATCTCTCTCAAAGGTCATCAGATGAAGACTCGCTTTCGAAATCATCTTTGAGTCTTTGAATCACAACAAGATCGGTCTTGGGAGAATCCGGAGGAAATGCTGGCAACCCAGCAACGGGCTCCTCCTCGATGTAGAAATCGATGTCCTCCATGGGCTCTATATCGTTTGACTCGTTATCCTGTACTGTAGATACTGCTGCAGCTGACAAAATCTCTGTCTCCATCCATGCGGAATACTCTGCAGAACAACTTTTTTTTCCCTGACGGGGGTTACAATGTAGATCCCCGACGGGGGTTACAACGTAGATCCCCGACGGGGGTTACAACGTGAGTCCCCAACGGGGGTTATAATGTGAGTCTCCGACGGGGGTTACAACGCGTACTTATCCGTTGACACACAAATCAGCGAAGGTCAAGCAGCCTTGACATCATGATAACCGTTGGAAGCGAACCCTATAGAGCATCGGAAGCCATCCGATGACCAACCGCTGCTACACACATCAGCGATGGTTACAACGCGTGCTTATCCGTTGACATACAAATCAGCGAAGGTCAAGTAGCCTTGACGTTATTTCAGCCGATAACGATTAAACCTATCAGAGCTCTAGAGCTATTCGATGGTTTCACACTCGATTGCTCATATTCCCCAGCAGATCCCCGGCGGGGGTCACAATGCAGTGTTCCGTTGATTCACACGTCAGTGAAAGTCAAGCAACCTTGACAATTTATCCACGTAATCTCGGTACCGTTGATTCACGTCGTCGTGAACGCCAAGCAACCTTGTGACCATCCCACGAGGTTTTCAACCGTTGATTCACATGTCGGTGAAGTACACGTCAACGAAGGTCAGGCATCCCTGACAGCATTTGCTGTTGGCAGTAAATCCAACAGAATCTTGACATATTCTGGTGATACCAACCAGGAAAGGTCCACGTCATCAAAGAGGATAGATGATGGAATATGTTATACACATCCTCAAATAGACCAAGCTTTATCCCCACAGATCTCTTACACATAAGAGGTACATCTTCAGGATCAATTCATAATCGAAGACACAGGGATTTGGTGATAACACCAACATTAACATCCTAACAGATTCGGATTACACATCAAATCTGGTCAGCATTGCCTATCCCCAGTTGAAGCAACAGGGAGCCGTCAATCATCCCCAGCATGTTGGGCTACAACCCCGTACACATGCGTCATACAGTTGCATCATGTTGCTACCCATAGTACTATGTTTGTCTTGTTGCATTTCAAGTGTCTAGGATTCTTTATCCTACCCATGCATCGCCATGCATGAGTATGATAAAGAGAGGCCTGTGTAGACATTCAAAATTTTCTGTACTACTGTCACTAACATTGCAGGAGGGCAGATTCGTCTTTTAAGAGGGAACCCTGAAAGACAATCCATATCCATACTGGATACTACTGAGAGTTTAGCATGAACCTTAGAGCATACTGGGAGTAACTATTCCAACCTCGGATATAACCCCGAGGCATGCAGATCCAAGACTGGAACACACACCGGAGAAGACCGATTAATCTCAAAGATAACCCTGAGGTATCCAGTCTCAGTCCCAACCATGGGAATAGCCACCAACCTTGGTGATAACCCCAAGGAATGTAGTTTCGACTTTAACCCCGAAAATTCTTATTTCAAATGCGATTAACTTCAATCTCGGCGCTCACAACGAGATACACTGTACCAACCCGGCGATAACATCGGGAAGACAGGCACACCTCAAAGATGACAATGAGGACCTTCAACAAATTGCAAGTAAGTCAATCTCGGTGAAGCACTGAGCAACGTCGCTTTATCGGTTTCAATCCGGTGATAACACCGGTAAGGGGCAACATTGTCATCTCGCCAAAGCAATGCCACGCCACATCATCTCAACATCTCTACGCAACGATGTCCCACAAGACTAACCAATCCCGAGTGACTATTGTGCGGGGTAACAAATGAAAGTTGAAGCTTGAAGACTGGAGGGCATCGTCCCATCTTCAATGACTTCATACACACTCTAATTCCATGCCATCGTATAACTCTCGACAACGGCGGTCTGAAACAGGTCCTGTATACCTCAAACGGATGCCCGGATTGCACTTCTTAAAGTTTGAGTGATCATTACAGTGCCCGAGTGCACGTACTTCGAGACGACCCGACCCAAAATACTCGGGCCCACAAAGTTGCCTCTAAGATCTGTGGTGTGGCGGTAGCGGTACACACTAAGCCTAAATCGCCTATAAATAGAAGGCTTGGGCTGCCCATTTTGCAAGAGAAAATGGCGACGAAGCCGTTCCCAATTTTCTCTGCACTCACCCCATGCAGTGTACTTTCTCATTTTAAACACCTGTGAGCTCATATATAGCCCTTTTGTACCTACAAAATTTGGTGTTTATCCATTCTAAATATATAGAAGTCTTCTTTGGTAGTCAACTGTAAGCCTTCTCACACACTTTAGAGTCTTTCTCTTCATCTCTACACATACCCTTCTTCACGTTGAGAATCGTGTTGAAGGCGATTTGCGGACTTTGGTCCGTGGTTTTATTTACTTGTATATATATATATATATATATATATATATATATATATATATATATCTTGACTAACATTATCGAGAGTTATGCCTCGATTGAGCCTGAACTTGATGCAGTGCGTTTATTTGCTTTTCTATATATATATATATATATATATATTTATATATATGAACTATGTGTCGAACTTTGTTCGATGAGCCTGAACTTGATGCAGGCGTTTATTTGATTTAATAAATATAATATATATATATATATATATATATATATATATATATATATTAAGCGTGTGTCGAACTTTGTTCGATGAGCCTGAACTTGATGCGAGCGTTTATTGTTTTAATATATATATATATATATATATATATATATATATATATATATATATATATACATTTATATATTAATTGTGTGTCGAACTTTGTTCGATGAGCCTAGACTTACATGCGAGGCGATCGCTTGCTAATATATATATATATATATATATATATATATATATATATATATATATTTATATATATTAAGCTGTGTGTGAACTTTGTTCGATGAGCCTGAACTTGATGCGGAGCATTTACTACATATATATATATATATATATATATATATATATATATGTATGGATACATTTGATGAGCTGGATTTTACATCCTGTTGATGAGCACGGCTTTTTTTATATATATATATATATATATATATATATATATATATATATATATATATATATATATATATATGAACTGTTGTCAAACTACATTCGATGAGCCCGGATTTTACATCCAAATCATGCGTTTATTGCTTTTTATATATATATATATATATATATATATATATATTTTCGTCCCACCAGAGTTCACTTCGTGGTGGTTGATCGCTTTTACGCTTCTTTACGTTTCGTCCTGCTTGGAGTTCACTTCGTGGCAGTTGATTGCTTTGTACGACTTTCTTTACATTTTCGTCCCACTCGGAGTTTCCGCCATGTTCGGTTGATAGCTTTTCTGACTTTATTTACATTTCTCGATCCCCATGGAGGTGCTTTGCGTGGTTGGTGATCATGTCTGTATATATATATTTACAGCTTTTATATATACATACCTGCTTACTTCTTTCATATAAATTGTAGTATCTTGTGCGCCTAGGAATCATGTGATCACAGATTCAACCCATTGGACCTAGATTAGGTTCCCGTGATGGACATTTTCAGCTGTAAGCAGCTTGTAAATTATTTTGCGTTGTCTGAATTTCCTCAGATGGTTTCCATACCCATGAGGAAGTCGGCATTATTTTAATACATTATTTTCGTACGGATGCCTCGCATCTGTCAAATAAAATCAATCAAGCCGAACACTTAATAAAATGGGAGTGTAAAAGGTCTCAATTACTATTGAGCATCAGGGTTTGAAAAACCTCTTTTATAAAACATCACTGCCATATCTTACTTAAAACTGCATTTTTGCATAAATACAAACCCTGTGTATATAGGTGCGAACGAGGCCTCGCACTACTTCCAAATAACAACATATTGACCCACATACACACACATTCAGATAATAGTTTCTTGAAAAGAGGCGGTCACCATGGTAACATGGATGTCGGGGGGTGCCTAACACCTTCCCTCCGCATAACAAAGTCCCCGGACCCTAATGAATCTCGATTTCACCGACCCGTTTAGCAGAGTCACATCACTGGGTCAATGTGCAAACCTTTTCTCGGTTGTGTTGGTAGAACCATTTAAAAAACCAACTGGAGACTCTTAACAGTCCATCCTCGACATTATACATGTCGGACCTTTTTCACTTATTTTTTCAAACAAATCTCACCTAAAATGAGAACACCAAAGAACAAGTAAACGGAAAGGGACATCTAAAAATCCCGACGTCGACAGTTATGATGAGAGTTATGTGTAAAGCGTATAGACGCTGTGGATGCAATGCAGTTGCGATGCACGATCGGTCATAGCATACAACAAACCGTATGGCTTCGACATTAAGAAAGATTAATGAACATGGGGTTCATGGGATGGATAACGATGGAAAGAGATTAAAACCATAAGTAAAGGTTGAATGAGAGATTTAAAGACGAGCAACGTAAACGTCGAATACGTAAATAATCCTCGTGAATCGTATTCGTGTCGGACGAACATTCTAAGTGTAAAATGGTTGTATGACTTAGACATTGATAAATGTAGTAAGTAAGATATGATTTATCAAGGAAAGCCATAACAAATGGTAATGAGATTAATGAAAGTTCGAGGGTGAGTCGGATAGAGAATGTTAGAATAAAGTAAGCGTTAAACACTTTAGACGACGTGAGGGTTGAGTGTAAGAGAATATTAAATGGGCAGAACCTACACTCCATGTATGGTTTTACCGCAAGGTAATGAAGAAGGATGAAATGGAATAAAAGATAATAGCATATAACGTTAAGAAGCCGAGTTAGTAGTTATAACTTGGATAACGTTCTGAGTCAAATGAACCGGTCATTGTAAGATATGAATAAGTTAATATAAAATGTTTAACGCTATGACCTCATAGTATTGACATTGAATGATCGTTCAGAGTATACAAAAGAATGTAGGACTTAGATAATAAGGAATGAATCCTGAGGTATGGCATTTAGTTGTCAGAAAGCCATAAGGAATAAGTAATTGACTTAACGAACATTATAGTTTAATGGTTCGGATAGGTTAAGATAAAGTTAGATTGTAGTACAATTGTAATCTTTGATGGTTGACATATGGGAGCTGGGCTAAACAATTCCTTCAGAGAGCGGAGGTATATACAAAACTGGCAACCGATCTAACTCACTGTGAAAGACAGTGTAGAGGAGACGGGAACTTGTTTGTTTGTGGGAAACCACTCAAAGTACCATATTGACTACTAGCAGAGACACGATGTGTGCTTAGTCCTAGTAAGGTTATAAGAAGAAGATAAGAATATAAATCATCAAAGATGATGAACGTATAAGTAAGACATCTCCATATGTCATGAAGTCGTAAACCGGTAAAGAAAAATAGTCGCGTAAACTTAAATTATAGGAACGCGAACCCTAAGAAGTAAAGTTAAGAAAACCAATGCGTAAGTAAATTATATAACTAATTGGTGTATGTGTTATTTCCTTATGTTCTATGTAGGAATTGGATGAGCAGTTCAGCGTAAACTATAAGTTGTAGCTGTGCGTAAGGCAAGTTTCCTAACATCATTCATATTCTAAATGAATGCTACTTTCTTAAACTTCTCAGATGTTGAACTTGAGAAATCTTGTCTATGTGCAAATGTGAGATATTTGTACAAGGTGGTAGTATGTATGAGGCCTTGTGCCATAATTTGAACACTTCGGTGTTTCTGTGAGATGAACTGTTATGTGACTGAAATGTTCAATACGAGTATGTTCTGTTTATACATGAACCGTTATTGTTAAGTCTGTGCTAATGAGTCTAGCCAGACATGATGTGTATGAAAAAGGGTAGAAGAATGAAATTAATGTAAAGATTGTGTGACAAATGTTTTAAAATGATAGGAATCAGGATTATTCCTATTATTAAAGATGCTTCATAACCTTTGTTCAGTTATTGAAGTTCTAAAGGAATGTTTGAACTCTTAAAGTTGTTTGTTCAACTGTTATGACTTGCTGGGCAATTGAATTCTCACACTTGCTTTAAATGAAAAAAATATTTCAGTGTACGATGTTAGAAGAACTTAAGGATCCCATAAAGGTCAAGCTGATCGGTATCCAGAAGAAGTCTCATTCATTAGATGAATGAATGTGAAGATCAAGTGTAGACTTGTAATGTAGAAAGATGTAATTAAACTATAGAATAGTTTAATGAACTGATATATATCCTCGGTGGCGGATGAAAGTCACTCTTGTAAGATGTAAAGAATAATGTAATTATCATTATTTGTAATGAATAAGGTTATAAGGTATTAGAACCTGGGATTTGAGAATGTATGTTGTTATATTTAGCTATATAATGATGTATGTTTGGAAGGAGATGGAATTGTGGCGTACGCAATTCGGGTATAAAGATAGACCGGATTTTGGGGCGTTACATATTACCTTAACAGAAGGTATCACTTTATTCCGTAATACTTGCTCTTTGCTGTCAATAATTTGAACAGGGACTTCTTAATAAGATAAATCTTTGTCAAACTGTAATGGTTTATATTCTATAACATGTTTATAATCAGACTTGTATGGCCTTAACACTGAAATATGGAAAAATGTTGTGAATATGTTCTAATTCCGGAGGTAAAGCTACCTCATACACCACTTCACCAACTCGTCGCTTCAAAAAGTCTTATAAACCTAGGGCTCAGTTTTCCCTTTTAACCGAACCTGATTTTATATTTCCAGGGAGACACTTTCAAGAAAACAAAACTACGGACATCGAATTCCTGATTCTCTCGGTGTTAATCGGCATATTTCTTCTGTTTATCTTGTGCAGCTATCAATCTTATCCGAATCACCTTGATGATCTCGACAGTTTGTTGTACCAATTTTGGACCCAATAATAGACGTTCACCTACCTCGTCCCAATAGCGGAGATAACGTAGTTTCCATTTTATCAGACACGCTTCGTAAGGCGGCATGCCAATACTCGCGTGATAACTATTATTATAGGCAAATTATGCCAATGGTAGATGATCATCCCAATTTCCTTTGAAATCCATAATACATGCTTTGTGTGACGCCCCCAAATCTGGGTATCTTCCAACCCGATAGATGGTGCTACACGGTATTACAATTTATACAATCATTCCATTGAAACAACAATAAAATGATTGTATTTACTATATTCTTATTACAATAGTAATAAATCATTTCTCAGGTTCTGTTAACCAATACATTCTTTGCTTACCATAATATAATTCATACAAACATACTAGTCTACTACAGTATAAACTAATTATTCATCTTTGTCTTGCCTTTTTCCTTACTAGAACCCTCGGTTCGCTCGACCTTAGCTGCAATCATATAATTCAAGCAAGAAGTGAACATAACTATCTCAACAAGTCTAACAATGTATAATATAAATACCACGTCGAGAATCATATAATTATTCTTCAATAACTGAACAAGTAGTTATGAAGCACTATGAAACATTGAATAGCACTTCTCATGTCATAAAACAATTTCGAAGTACATATAGTGACTTAGAAATTCTGAGTAGGTCAAAAGACCATGAACATTCTCTTTGATGTCCATTCATAAAAAGGACATCCCGACACTAAGTCCGTAAGTCCGAAATATCTTACGAGCACATCTAGGTGATCAACCTATAGTACTCTATGTTGATCAACATTCATCCGTTAAACATATTTACGTTTAAGGTTTTGTAACCTTACGTACCCATCAAATCATTGATGAAAAATACATTTGTTTATTCATACTCAGGCTTACCTTGAATCCGTACCAAATGATTAGCGTATGATAGCGTTAACAATTCTACAATGAAAGACTTGTAATAAAATAAATCAACTCTTCAAGATTAGTCTAGCCGAGGTAAAACTAGCATCGACCCTTTCGTAAAATAATTCATGTATCTCATAACATGAATCACAGAAAACTTGGCTAACACGAAGGTTAGACAAGCGTTAAGAAAACTTGCCTTCGAGCGTCTACAAAGAAATATTCAACAATTCTTGGACTTTGCAGTCTCTACAATACATAACCACATAACATACCACATTAGGTCATGAACAAACATGTATGGTTCCTAACGTATCTTACCCTTCTTCTCAATCTAATTGCTCATTAGATTTGTTAATATTGGTTGCGGTTTATCGTATTATTTTATGTTCACGTAATCGTTAACAACTTTTAGTTGAAATTCTCAACGTTATAGTCATCATCGAAGATGCTATTTTAAATTAATTAAGTAATTAATTCATCATCAATTAGTTATGTTTCTCTTTATATAACTTAATCGAATTTATTTCATTAACAAACTCCTTTCAAGTTAATCATCCTTCCTCACGGCTTATTAACGTTCTTACGTCATTAAACCGTTACTTACCAACCATTGTTTAATTATCATCGTAATTGATTACGGTTTACATTCTAACACTTAACGTTCTTTGTTTAATTACTTATTAAAAAACATTAAATTCCTAAAGTCATCACTAATTATGCGATTTA
Source organism: Panax quinquefolius (assembly GCA_020205615.1). NCBI lineage: Eukaryota > Viridiplantae > Streptophyta > Magnoliopsida > Apiales > Araliaceae > Panax > Panax quinquefolius. Next base: position 68,271,555 of record CM035162.1, read on the forward strand.
GGAATGTCTTTATCATGTTCATTAAGTATATACATGTCCCATACTTGTCTTGCAAATCATTAGGTTCACAATCAACTTGGTCAACCATTCTCCATTACCGGCGTTGCGACACCAACCTTATGTATAACAGTGGTGTTGCGGCGCCACTTCTCAGTACCCAACCTTCGGTCTCGGCGCTGTGGCGCGAGACTCATGCCTACGAGTGGCGGCGTGGCTAACTCTGCGATGTACTCCTTCGCCATTTGTGATGCCCCCAAAATAGGTATACATCACTCATTCTGAGTCGCCAAATACATGGTAAAGAAACAAATACAACTTCAGTAATACAATTGTCGTGCAAAATACGACAACACATATACTGTGAGTTTGAATACAAATATTGTCTAATAGACAGTATACAAGCTCAAAAGGAGTCCTCATTACAATTATTGATACACTATTTTACAAAATAGTGAGGACTACTAAAACAAATATCTTGAACCATCACTCCATACCCCGGCTAGTTCCTGCTATATTCTCACCTCCTGAGAACAAAAATGGAAAAAAAAGGAAAAGGGTGAGCTCAACTAGCCCAGTAAAAAATATTATGACTAACAAGTTTTAGATCAACAATTGCAGCGGAAACAACAATCCATTATAAGAGTCAAGTACAAAAAGAATTCAACTATCTTCTAAGATTTAAAAGTCCATCATCAATATTTTATCCTTGTAATATCAATCAATATATATCATGAATCAAATATTCATCTTTGCACTACAGGCCAAAGATATTCATTTATATCACCAGTTGGTCATGTTCATCTCAACACCTGTTCAACTTTGTACTACGGGCCAAAGATATTCATCAGGTAATCATTCATCTTTGCACTACAGGTCAAAGATATTCATTAGGTAATCATTCATTTTTGCACTACAGGCCAAAGATATTCAGTAATATCATTATTTAGGACTGAGGATGATGAAAAATATCTTAAAGAAAACGAATCCAGTGAGAAAAAAGGACAAATATTAGGGATTCATATTGCAATTTATCCAAGTTTAATAATACTCCAAAATAACCAATTGTGAAGCAGAATCCAAAAATAAAGATCAAAACATGGATACAATTAAAGATAGTAACCATAATAGACATCTTGAACAAAAAGGAGAAAATTTCATTTTTCTATTGAATAATGCCGATGATTAAGTGAATAGTGTCTTGATATCGTGAATAGTGACGTATACGTTAATAGTAACCCCAACACAAAAAGGTAGAAATTCCACAATAAAATCCATACCAATATTTTGGTATAATTATATTGAAAGAATAACATCATTAGAAAGAAAATAACATCCCTTACCTCAAAATATCAGTACTTCTAATCGGAATATCGATATAAGGCTAAAGGAAACTTGCACTAATAACAACTCACAAAGTATCTAAATACTCACAAAATACGCTCAATAATATAGATAGAGAAAGAGAGGAAACTTGTTTCTGGTGTGATTTTCAATTCTAACTAAGCACCCTATTTATAGGAAAATGCTTAAAACGCTATAGCAGACTAACCTGCTACCTGATGGCTTTACCTGCTACTATTTAAGCCCACCACTTTTGAAAATAAATTCCAGCACATTTCATTACTCACCAACCAAAAGTGGGGCCCACTATATTTTTAATAAAAACTTTTATTTCCGAAACTTCAATAATTCATAATAAATAGCCCTTTTATCAGAAAAATTCGAATCTCATGTCTATTCCATAGGAAATTAAATTCTTTACAACTTTGTAAGTTTATGTTTTTCCAAATTCCAAACGAAAAATGACCGAAATCAACATACGAACGATTTTCAAAACCTCCATTCCGACAAAATACTGATAAAACACCTCAGCATTAATTCCTTCATTTATAACCACATAAAATAAATATATCCATCATTTATATCCACATAAAATAAATATTTCCTTATCATATAAATCAATAACTAATTATTCACAAATAATATTATAGAATCACAATTATGACAACCAGGTCGTTCCCAGGAAAGAAGGGGCTTTCCAATAAGGATTTCTCCTTATGGGTGCGCAATTAGGTGACAAAACTCCTTTCCTAGACAGAACTTCCTTAGACATTGCCAATAATTATATCTAATAATATTATTCAAATAATATGAATTATTGATCTGATAATGGAGATACTGTGCAGTGACAATTATTGAAACAACAATAATATAAAATATCAACGCAGCAATTATTGAACCAATAAATAAAATATTGAACAATAATTACTGTAAAAATATTTGAGTAGTGCCTTCTTACGTATGAATCAAAAATTTCAAAAATACTATGCAATACCATGTGCTACTGTGCAACCACGCGTATTACTGTATTTTAACCACCAAGTATTCCAACAGTGTTAACGGTAATAATTACGCCGTTATTTATAAAAATTCAAACTTGTCGTTTTCTTCATCCGACCATTTTTCATTATGGGACCACAAATGGATGCGTCGTCGTACAAATATTCCTCGACATAAAGAATATTCCACAACCAAACGAATATTCCCCGACACAATGAATATTTTATAACCACTTGATTATTTTAAAAAATTTGCACATTTCACCCATAACCAACGCATTATATCAAATTAACACCTTATTATTCACAAACATAAATAGAGGAAATTCGATTTTATTTATAATAAGTTGGGGTCTTACAACCTCCCCTCCTTAGGAAATTTCATCCTCGAAATTGACGTACGTACCTGGTGTTTGGAAAAGGTGAGGATACCTCGCTTTCATTTCTGATTCGAACTCCCAGGTCATTTCTTCAATAGCATGGTTTCTCCACAAAACCTTAACTTGTGGTATAACCTTCGTGCGTAGGACATGTTCTTTCCTATCCAAGATCTTAACAAGTACCTCCTCTTATGTTAAATCTTCGGCTATCTCATCTGGTTCTAACTCAATAATGTGGTTTGGGTGTTTCACATATTTACGAAGCATAGATATGTGAAAAACATTATGAACACGAGACATGCTTGGAGGTAATGCGAGTTTATAGCCACATTTCCTATTTGGTCAAGAATCTCAAATGGACCAACAAATCTTGGATTGAGCTTTCCTCTCTTCCCAAATCTTGTAACTCCCTTCCATGGAACAATACGTAACAATACATGATCCCCAATATTAAATTCCACGTCTTTTCGATGAAGATCCACATAACTCTTTTGTTGATCCTGTGCCGTTTGTATACGTTGTCAAATCGTTGGGATCTTCTCTATCGTCATTTGTACCAACTCTGGTCCCAACAATGTTGTTTCACCCACATCGTCCCAACATACTGGAGAACGATATTTTCTTCCATACAACGCCTCGAATAGAGCCAAGCCGATACTTGCTTGATAAATGTTGTTGTGGGAGAATTCCACCAATGGTAAGTACTTATCCCAACTCCCTTTGAAATCTAGGACACAGAGTCTTAATAGATCTTCAAGAGTTTGAATATTCCTCTCTGATTGCCCGTCCGTTTGAGGATGGTATGCCGAACTGAATCGTAAATTCGTGCCTATAGATTTCTGTAAACTAACCCAAAATCGTGAAGTGAATCTTGGGTCACGATCCGAAACTATGGATACTGGCATGCCATGCAACCTCACAATCTCATTCACGTACATACGAGCAAGGCGTTCAAGGGAATAGGTCTTCCGTATAGGCAAGAAATGAGCAGACTTAGTTAATATCTCAACAATAAATCAAATCGCATCTATGCCTTGATAAACCTTGGGAAGACCCATAACGAATCCATAGTAACATGTTCCCACTTCCATTTCGGAATTTCAAGTGGTTGCAATGGACCCTTTGGCACTTGATGCCCTACCTTTACACGTTGACAAGTTAAACACCTCGAGATAAACTCCGCGATCTCTCTCTTCATATTGTTCCACCAAAATATATGTCGAAGATCATGATACATTTTGGTACTCCCAGGATGGATTACAAATGGTGTGTTGTGTGCCTCCATCATGATTCTATGCTTCAAGTCAGAATCGTTAAGAACACAAAGTCTGGAGTTGACTCGAAGTATTCCTTTTTCACCGATTCTTACTTCTGGAATAACACCTTCTTATACTTTCTTCTTCATACGCATCAGCTCCACGTCCGTAGCTTGAGAAACTTTAACTTTATCGATTAAAGTCGGTTCTACTTGTATATTTGATATCATCACGTGGGTACTTGGAGTCTTTACCTCAATCTCCATCCTTTGCTAGTCAAACAATATGGACTTTTGTGTTAACAACATTGCACTCGTACCCGTATATGATCTTATACTCAATACATTAGCTACCACATTTGCTTTTCCAAGATGATATTGGATGGTGTGATCGTAATCTTTCAACAGCTCGAGCCAACGTCGTTGTCGCATGTTGAGTTCTTTTTGGGTGAAGAAATATTTGAGGCTTTTATGATATGTATAGATCTCCACTTTATCCCCATAGAGGTAGTGTCTCCAAATCTTTAATGCGAAAACGACTGCTGCCAACTCCAAATCATGAGTAGGATAATTCCTCTCATATTCTTTGAGTTATCGCGAGGCATAGGCTATGACTTTCCCATGTTGCATGAGAACACATCCTAACCCTTTGCCTGAAGCATCGCTGTAGATAACAAATCCATTCGAACCAGATGGTATTGTTAGAACAGGTGCCGAAATGAGTCTCCTCTTGAGCTCTTGAAAACTCTTCTCACAATCCTCGCTCCAACCGAATTTTGTATCTTTACTAGTCAGCTGAGTTAACAGAGTAGCGATTTGAGAAAATCCTTCCACGAATCTTCGATAATAACCAGCTAAGCCCAGAAAGCTACGTACTTTGGTCACCGACTTCGGATGCTCCCAACTTTGTATTGCTTCAATTTTCGCCGGGTAAACAGATACTCCATGTTTTGACACCACGTGCCCAAGGAATGCTACTTCCTCAATCTAGAAATTGCATTTCCTCAACTTGGCATATAGCTTGTTTTTACGAAGCCTTTGCAGTACTAGCTTCAAATGGCGCTCATGATCTTCACGACTATTGGAATAGATGAGGATGTCATCAATAAAGACAACACTGAATTGATCCAAATATTCTTTGAACACACGGTTCATCATATCCATGAAAGCAGCATGAGCATTAGTCAATCCAAAAGACATGACTAAGAATTCATAATGCCTGTATCAAGTTCTGAAGCCAGTCTTTGGAATATCCTCAATTTTAATCTTCAGTTGATGATATCCAGAACGAAGATCGATCTTTGAAAAGAATTGTGCTCCTTGCAACTGGTCGAACAAGTTATCAATGCGAGGTAGTGGATACCTATTTTTAATGGTGACATAGTTCAATTCTCGGTAGTTAATACAAAGTCGCATACTCCCGTCTTTCTTCTTTACGAATAACACAAGAGCACCCCAAGGAGATGTACTAGGACGAATGAAACCAATGTCCAACAACTCTTGTAGTTGTACCTTTAACTCCTGAAGTTCAATAGGAGCCATTCGATATGGGGTTTTAGAAATGGGCTTTGTACCAGGTTCAAGGTCAATAAAGAATTCAACTTCATGTTCTGGGGGTAGACCGGGAATTTCTTCAGGAAATACGTCAGGAAATTCACTAACAACAGAAATTTTATTTAAATCTGACGTGTTTTTGTTTAAGTCCGTGACATGGGCTAAGAAAGCTTGACATCCATTTTTCAATAAACGAATAGCTTTATGGCTTGATATGACAGTGATTGACTTTAGTGGTTTTGTTGTTTGAATTCGCATAACAGGTTGGTTAGGAATATGAAAACTAACAACCTTACGAAAATAATCAATTTTAGCATGATGAGTGGTTAACCAATCAATCCCTAAAATCACATCAAATGGAAGTATTTTCAATGAAATAAGATCAGCAGGTAATATTATGGTTCCAACTTGAATCAAGCAAGATTTATAAACAGTAGATGTAATGAAAGTTTCTCCTAACGGAGTTTCAACAGATAAGTCAAGGTCTAATTTCTTCGGAGTCAAGTTTAAACGTTGAGCACAAGCAGGAGAGATAAAAGAATGGGTAGAACTGGTATCTAATAAGGTATAAACTTCGCAAGAGTTTATGATTAGCTTACCCGTGATCACCTCGTTTGGGTTTCTCGCATTTTGGCCAGTCACAACAAATGCCCTCCCTTGAACCACTGACTTTGTTTTGTCCGTAGTCGTCTTTGGTGTCGCCGTCCCAACTGGACTTGACTTCTCTACCGGACAAAATTGGGCTATATGACCGTCTTTTCCACAACTAAAACACACCTTGGAAGGCTGTGAACAGTTTGGACTTATGTGTCCCTCCTCTCCACATCTGTAGCATCTAACTGGCGGTCGTTCTTCTCCCCTAGAATTTATTATTGGTGTTGGTGCTGCTGCTGCTGATGTCTTCCCGTCATTATTGAATCTCCTCTTTCTGAAATTTCCACTTGACTCACATCTCCTATTATCATGGCCACGATTACCACTCGAGTGGTTACCGCTTTTGTCTGTATTCTTTCCTCCCTGCTAATTATCATCGCTCCGATGACTGCTGTCACCAGTATGACCCATGATTGTGGTCCCTCGGTTGAGCATACTCATTATATCGCTCTAATAATTGAGCCCTGTTGACAACATCTGAATATAAAGAAAATTTATGAGAGATAAGATATTGCCGTATCTTTGGTTTTAGACCTCTCAGGAACATTTGCGTCATTCGTTCCTCATTCTCTACCAAATGAGGTGCAAACTTGGATAACGCTGCGAATTTTGCCTCGTACTAGGACACCGTAATGTTGTTTTATTCCAGTCTGATAAACTCTACCTCCTTCATATGATGAATACTTTCAGGAAAGTACTTGTCATTAAACAGTTTCTGAAATGTTTCCCAAGACATGTTGAGTGCGGCAGGCTGTGTACGCTTCACAGATTCCCACCAGTAATCTGTCTCACCGCGGAACATAAAGGTGGCGAATGGAACCTTATGTTCCTCCGTGCATCCCAAGACAACGAATATCTTGGTAATTTGTTTGACCCACATTTTCGCCTTAATCGGATCCGGCTTTCCCGTAAATTCTGGTGGTCCCAACTCCTTGAACTGCTTGGTTGTGACAAGCCGCACATTGCTATCATTTCCACCCGTATTTTGTGCACGAGTCTCCCTCGCTTAATTTTGCATGAACTGCAAAAAGCTTCTAAACATCCCATCATTCATCATTTGTGCGGTAGTGTTGTTTACAAGAGGAATATTCCCTTCCTGTTGCACGTTCCTCTGGGTGGTGATTAAAGGTGTCTCCACGGTCTGATTCACTTCCTTGTTAATATTTGCATCTGCCATTCTCAAATACTGCCACAAAATAAGGGTTAATTGACATGTCACATATTATCCTTATACCCTAACCGACCAAATAAATACCAAATAAACTTTGTCAGGTCATACTAGCGAAGGAATTCCCTGTCTCTCCCCTCCTAGTTCTTGTCTCACATCTCAGTCAGGGATCATATCCCTAAGCTTGATACCAACTATGACGCCCCCAAAATAGGTATACATCACCCATTCTGAGTCGCCAAAAATATGGTGCAGAAACAAATACAACTTTAATAATACAATTATCGTGCAAAATACGACAAAACATATATACTGTGAGTTTGAATACAAATATTGTCTAATAGACAGTATACAAACTCAAAAGGAGTCCTCATTACAATTATTGATACAATATTTTACAAAATAGTGAGGAGTATGAAAACAACTATCTTGAATCATCACTCCATACCCCGGCTAGTTCCTGCTAAATTCTCTCCTCCTGAGAAGAACAATGGAACAAAAAGGAAAAGGATGAGCTCAACTATCCCAATAAGGAATATTATGACTAAGATAATATACAACAAATTATCATTAGTCTTCAACAGGAAAAAATCTGATAAAATATAATTGACAACAAGTTTTAGATCAACAACTGCAGCGGAAACAACAATCCATTAGAAGAGTCAAGTGGAGAAATAATTATACTATCTTCTAAGATTTAAAAGTCCATCATCAAAATTTTATCCCTGTAACATCAATCAATATACATCTTGAATCAAATATTCATCTTTGCACTACAGGCAAAAGATATTCATTTGTATCACCAGTTGGTCATGTTCATCTTAACATATGTTCATCTTTGCACTACGGGCCAAAGATATTCATTAGATAATCATTCATCTTTGCACTATATGCCAAAGATATTCATTAGGTAATCATTCATCTTTGCACTACAGGCCAAAGATATTCAGTAATATCATTATTTAGGACTGAGGATGATGAAAAATATCTTAAAGAAAACGAATCCAGTGAGACAAAAGGACAAATATTAGGGATTCATATTACAGTTTATCCAAGTTCAATAATACTCCAAAATAACCAATTGTGAAGCAGAATTCAAAAATAAAGATCAAAACATGGATACAATCAAAGATAGTAACCATAATAGACATCTTGTAGAAAAAGGAGAAAATATAATTTTTTGGTGAATAGTGTCGTATTCATGAATAGAATCGTATACGTGAATAGTAACCCCAACACAAAAAGGTAGAAATTCCACAATAAAATCCATACCAATATTTCGATATAATTATATTGAAAGAATAACATCATTTGAAAGAAAATAACATCCCTTACCTCAAAATATCAATACTTCTGATCGGAATATCGGTATAAGGCTAATGGAAACTTGCACTGAATAACAACTCACAAAGTATCTAAATACTCACAAAATACGCTCGATAATATAGAGAGAGTAAGAGAGAAAACTTGTTTCTGGTGTGATTTTCAATTCTAACTAAGCACCCTATTTATAGGAAAGTGCTTAGAACGCCATAGCGGACTAACCAGCTACCTGATGGCTTTACCTGCTACTATTCAAGCCCACCACTTTTGAAAATAAATTCCAGCACATTTCATTACTCACCAACCAAAAGTGGGGCCACCATATTTTTAATAAAAACATTTATTTTTGAAACTTCAATAATTCATAATAAATAGCCCTTTTATCAGAAAAATTCGACTCTCATGTCTATTCCATAGGAACTTAAATTATTTACAACTTTGTAAGTTTAAGTTTTTCCAAATTCTAAATGAAAAATGACCGAAATCCACATACGAACGATTTTTAAAACCTCCATTCCGACAAAAAACTGATAAAACACCTCAACATTAATTCCTTCATTTATAACCACATAAAATAAATATATCCATCATTTATATCCACATAAAATAAATATTTCCTTATCATATAAATCAATAACTAATTATTCACAAATAATATTACAGAATCACAATTATGACAACCAGGTCGTTCCCAGGAAAGTGGGGGCTTTCCGATAAGGATTTCTCCTTATTGGTGTGCAATTAGGTGACTAAACCCCTTTCCTAGACAGAACTTCCTTAGACATTGCCAGTAATGATATCTAATAATATTATTCAAATAATATGAATTATTGATCTGATAATGGATATACTATGCAGTGGCAATTATTGAAACAACAATAATATAAAATATCAACGCAGCAATTATTGAACCAATAAAAAAAATATTGAACAGTAAATACTGTAAAAATTATTGAGTAGTACCTTCTTACGTAAGAATCAATAATTTCAAAAATAATATGCAATATCGTGTGCTACTGTGCAACCACTCGTATTACTGTATTTTAACCACCAGGTATTCCAACAGTGTCAACAACTAATAAAACACTTATCGGCTTTCTTCGCGTAAAATTTCTTAAACACTTATGATTCTTACTTGTTCATGGCTTAGCAATGTTTTAATCCATTAATAGCCATCCTTATTTCTCTGGAAGAGACATACTCCACCAATTCATACTTCTCTATGAAAAAGAAATAGAAAAGAATCAAAAACTAGGGTTCACGTATTATTACCTTCACGTTCTTCGCATTCTTGCTAAAACTTTTATGCTTTGCTTCAAGGTAGCTTGATTACTTGTTTCTAGATCTTTCTCTCTCTCAATATATGTTGGCTAATGTTTGTAAAATAACAAATGAACTAACCAAACTTTTCTTTTATAGAAAAATCCAATGGAGGGTATTTTGGTCATTAGGCCACCTCATTACTATTCCCCATCTCCTTAACAACTTAGCCACCAAGTAATGACTTTACTTGGGCTCCAAGTGGCCGGCCCACATGCCTTGTGGGTCCCCCCATGGGTTTTACCCATTCAGTAACCCATCGGTTCGATCCGCAGTTTAGTTTCTTAATTTTGGCCTTAGCATAAATTTATTTTGGGCTTTCCTTGGGTTTGCCTTAATATCTTATTGGGCTTAACTTACATATCTTTGGGCTTGTCATAATCCAAGTTCAATTGGATTTTACAAAGCCCAATAACCAAATTTCATTAAGGACTATTAGTATTCTACTCGTACAATTCTCGTATTCTCTTCGTATACTATTCGTATGATATTCGTATTATATGTCGTAAAAATCTTTGTACTATACTCGTATAATAACTAATATCATACTAGTATTTCTCACATATAATAACCATAATCATTATATGTAATCCTTTAATTCTCCGAACTCACTTTTCCCAACCCTTAGGTTTTAAGTCCGCAGGCGAAAACTTCATTTTCCATAACTGAAATATTATTGGATATTCCATTACGTCTTCATATTTTATCATTAAGTGTTTTTCAGAAATTCAAATCTAATCTCCGAGCAGAAATGGATGAATAGTATTTTTACGGAAACTTCTCAGAAAACTCCCATTTTCGTCTTGAAAATTCATAACAATTAATCCTAGCACATAGCCAGAATCCTTACCACATCCGCACATTATAGGTCATAGAGCTACCTTTAATCATCTTATTCACATAACAAAACAATTAAATTCATTTAATTCAAATAATCAAATAAAACTTTAATTCATATAATGATCCAATTTTCTCGGGCGTTACATCCTTACCCCTTTAGAAGGATTCTGTCCCCAGAATCTCGCTACACTTTTATACATAAATGAGGAGAATTTTTCTTCATTTTACTTTCGAGTTCCCACATTGCTTCTTCGGCATTGTGGTTCCTCCAAACTACCTTCACCGAATGTATTATCTTATTTCTCAAAACTTATTCCTTTATATCAACAATTTGAATCGGAAGTTCTTCATACTATTAATCTTTATCAACTTGCATAGATTCATACTCTATTACGTTCTTATAGTCCAGTTTATAAGGACGCAACACAGACACTTGAAATACATTATGTATTCGCTCAATCTTTGGAGGTAAAACTACTTCATAAGCTACCTCTAATACCCTTCTTAAAATTTCAAAAGGTTCTAAGACCTTGGACTTAACTTCTCTTTTCTTTCCAAAATACATCTTCCCTTTCCACTCTGAAATCTCTAACGATTGTAATAATCGAATCGGTCGTTGGTGTTCAGCCTTAAATTTATGACAAGTTAAGCGCTTACTAACATATTTTGTTATCTCTCTGTTCACATTTGGCCACAAAAGTTCTGTCGAAGGTCTTAATACATCCTAGTACTACTAGGATGTATCGAACACCTTGAACTATGGGCCTTTCTCATTATCCCTTCTTTTAATTCGGAGTTACCCGGAACTCAAATTCCTCCTTCAAAACAAGATGATACTTAATCTTCTCTGCATCCTCCATCCTCATCTTCATTTACTCGCACTCCTCGTTACCTAGTTGTACATTTTGAATAACATCTCTACCACTTGATTCGGTAATTAACTTCTAGTTCCATTCTTGTCATCTCCGTTATTAACACATTCTGTGTCGTTAACATTGATAGCTTTTCCCTACCCTTCCTACTTAATGCGTCGGCTACTACGTTTACCTTCCCTGAATGATTTAAGATATCACAGTCGTAATCTTTTATCAATTTTAACCACCTTTTCTACCTCATATTCAACTTCTTCTGTGTGAAGATATATTTCAGACTCTTATAGTGTAATACCCGAGAATTTCCACGTATTATTAAATTAATATATTAATGGAAATTGTATTTATATGAATATAAGTGTCATTATTTTATGAGTTGGTTAATGCAATTGATTCGTATTAGATCAACGCATATGAAGAAGTGTGAATTGACAATGTGAAGTGTGAAATGCCTTGTGTGGCATAATGTGAAACGAGAAAATTCATTAAGTAAATTAAAATGGGAATTAGGAAAATTAATCATTTTGATCATGTGAGTTCATATAAGTAATCAATACACTCGTAGACTTGTAGTAACACTTTTATGGACATCAATTATGTCGTATAAAACGAGTTTAGCAATGAAAATTAGCGCACAATTTGAAAGCTAAACCAGTCAGCATTGTTCGAGAGTGCTGGTACTTGCAGGCCGTCCCATCAAGAAAAAATGGCTTGATTCTTGAGAGATCGATTGAGTTGGTTACTTTCTACTGTAGCATTGAATTGGGACATTAATGTTATATGTGTGACATAGATAAAACCATATGATATAAGTATATTGCAATGAAATGAGGTACCTAGTAGCACCATGACATCATATGAAGTTGTAATGCATAAATGAATTATTACCTGGGTATTCTAGAATCTGAGAAAGGAATTCAATGTTTTAAATAAATATTAATATTAAATAAGATTATAATGAAGTTATATGAGTGGTAGAATATTGATTTCTTGATAATTAATTAATAATATATGATTATTATTATTTGCAATATATCTTTAAATATAATAAGACTTTTATCGATAATTAATGGTTATGAAAACCCATAATTTCATCAATAAGAAATGGATTAAATTATATTAGTGGTAATTAATCCGGGAAGTGAATAAATTATTTAATTGACATAAATAAGTAAGTTATTAATATAATAATATTAGATTAACGGTTATGTGCATGTGAGCAATAATAAAACAATATTATATAGTGTGGTGTAACATTTATGTGACTATACTATATATAGTAACCATATATTGAGAATTATGAAAACTATATGATATGAATACATCATAAGAGGTGTATGTGACAATATGCATGTGGGAAACATTAAAATAAAATGTACATAAATTATATGTATGATTAATATCTACTACCTTGGAATATTAATTATGTGAATTATATTGTGACATTAAAATTATAACTAAGGCATGGGTAATATATACACTATAACATAAGAACAAGGATTTTGTATAAATGTATAACTTAAGAGGGAAAGAATGCTGAGTTATTTGGTTGTCCCAAAATGAGTGTCCAATTGCTCCATAATTTCTCAGTCACGTGTATGGCAAAAAGGCTAAGGCTTATTCCTCTTTTCTTCTTCCAAGCTTCCTAGCTAATGATCATGGGGGAGTGGTGGTAATGATGCAATCCAACTAACCTCCAACAACCTCTCCTTACCCTTCATGCAATCCTTCAACCCATGAGTTTGATCCAATGGGAAAATTCAAAACCTGTGTATTGCTTGTTATATAAATGAGAGCTCTCCTTCCATTGTTACATTACTGAGACTTCCATTGAAGGTGAGGTTGAGAGCATACAAGCATTCTAAGAGCTTGAGAGTTCATTGGAACAAGTCCCTTTTACATTTGTAGAGGTATAACTCTTCTTCCTTGTTTCCATTTTCGGTTTCTGTAAATAGAGTTCTTGACCTCATAAGATTCAAATTCTTGAATTCATGGAATTAGATGTTAATGAGGTTGAGTATGGGTTATATAGTTGTTATATGACCATATAAATATGTTTCAACTGTAATAGGAATGTTTAGAATCAATTTCGTGAGTAATTTCTGTGTTTGGGTAAGCAGATTCGACGCCTAACCTGTTCCTAGTTCGAACAGACGCATTATGCGTTGTTGCCATATATACTAACTCGAGGCGCTTGCAATTGCTACTGCTAGGTCTGCTTTTCGATTGGAGTTTCTATTTTCAAATCTGATTAATGTTAATCAATCGTTATGGCTCAAGCTAGCATGTAAGCATGTGTAAGGAGTATATTAACTTAATGTGAGCATGTTCTACTAGATTCGCATGATTAACGAAAATGTGAAATTTAAAATGAATTTGAGAACTTTAGAAATGAACTTGACAAGTATGAATGACTTATTTATGTACTGACCTTGCAAGCATGTTGGTATGACTTAGAAATGCATGAATAAACCTTTAGCTTGTGTGTATGTGATTAGCAAGAAAGCATGAACAAGTTGAACTTACTAGTAAGCTTTGAATGTGAATATTGTCAAACTACCTTGAGGGTTAGAATCTGACACTTGTGATCATGTTTGATGACACTCTTAGACTCACTCGTGTAGTATAACCATAGATATACCATGCTTGGGTTTCACATTTGAAGAAAAGCATGAACAAAGCATATTTTTAACTAAAGCGGTATTATTTTCACATATGTGTTAGAAATACTCACAAGCATGCCTAATATGAGTTTTGTGACTATCTTGTATGTTTAGAGAGCAAGCATGATAAACTTCGTGGTGGTGTGACGCGTTACGCTTTAAAATTCCATAGAAAGTCTTAAATTAAGAACTTGTAAAGATGAACACAAGAATGGTAATGTGGTATGTGAAAGCTTCTAGCATGCATGCATGTTAAACTATAAGTGTAGTGGTATGTTAGAGTGAGATAAAAGTTGAAAGGCGTTATCTCGATCAAGATGCGGGGGAGGGACAAATTATATGTCAAGATCCCTAAGACTAGACAGCAGGTGCAATTTGCTCCACGCAAAGAATCATAAATAGTTTTTGTTTTTGAACTGATGTTTGGAGCATGCCTATATGATTACGTTAACTTGTAATATATGACAAAAAAGCTAGGTAATGTGTTACGAAACATGCTATATGATAGAGACAGAGGTTGATCATAATTTCCAAATGTTAAGTCCAAAGAATATTTTCAAGTAGTAAAACAATCAAAACGTTGTTGTATTTGTGATGACTTACAAGCTGATTTTGTACCATATATGCATACTTGAATCATGTCAAGCTTGATTAAAGATTGTGTTAGCTAATGAACATCTTGAACATATAATACTCTATAAATAGGATTCGAAAGTGTTGAATTCTTAGACGTGGATAAACTACGCTTAAGGCAAGTATCCGAACCCTACTTTACATTGTGCAAGTATTCCAACTCTTGCATTACTTATTCGATGAATATCGTAAGCTTATCTCATTGAATGGGCTATTGTAAAACCCCGAATTTTATGAAATAAAAGTATTCAATTTTTCTTATAATTATTATTCAGTAAATGGTTAAATTGATAAAAGTTTAAAGTTAAGGGTGAGATATGAAATTTTTTTCAAAATACGCAAGTGGCTATAAAATACTTATTGTTGTCGGGGAATATTCGTTTGGTCGTGGAATATTCTTTATATCGGGGAATATTCGTACGACGGCGCAGCCATTTGTGGGCCCCATAACGGATAACTGTCGGATGAAGAAAATGATAAAATTGAGTTTTTATAAATAACAGCATAATCGTTACCGTTAACATTGTTGGAATACCTGGTGGTTAAAATACAGTAATACGTGTAGTTGCACAGTAGCACACGGTATTGCACATTATTTTTGAATTATTGATCCTTACGTAAGAAGGCACTACTCAATAATTGTTACAATAATTACTGTTCAATATTTTATTTTATTGAATCAATAATTGCTGCGTTGATATATTATATTATTGTTGTTTCAATAATTGTCACTGCACAATATCTCCATTATCAGATCAATAATTCATATTATTTGAATAATATTATTAGATAGCGTTATTGGCAATGTCTAGAAAGTTCTGTCATGGAGAGGTTTGGTCACCTAATTGCTCGCCAGTAAGGAGAAATCCTTATCGGAAAGCCCCCTCTTTCCTGGGAACTGCCTGGTAAGTTATGTGAATAATTAATTATCGATTTATATGATAAGGAAATATTTATTTGATGCGGATATAAATGATAGATTTATTTATGTGGTTATAAAAGAAGAAATTAATGTTGAGGTGTTTTATCAGTATTTTGTCGGATTGGAGGTATTAAAAGATCAAATTGGTGTTCTTAAAGCTCTATTGCGTGAGTTATAATTTTGATCTGACCGTTGGATCGCTGTGATTTTTGGATATGTCATACATATAAAAGTTGAGTATATGTTCACAAATTTTGAACCGTTAAAAATGAACGTATGATTTGTTATGAATTTTAAGAGGTGACTGATTCGGAAATTAGGTTTATAAATAATTTTGGTGGAAAATTCTAGAAATAGGTGGGCCCTGATGAGTGAGTTTTATACTCATAATTGTGTGCATTTGAACTTAATCTTTTGGATTTTTTTAAGTGTTTATGTCTATTCATGTATGTTTTATGTTATTTTGTAGGAATTGGGACAAAAGTTACTTGGATCGACGTTTGGGGTGGCTAGATGCGCGTTTTCGGCTTGCTATTTACACAGCAGTCACTTCAGAGCCAATTTGAGTATTGTTACGGACCTTATTTCGAAACATTTAAAGAATGAAAGTTGTAGATCTACTTCTCCTCTTTCCGGATCATGTTGAATCATCGAAATCGGAGTTCGGACGAAGATGTTATGGCCATTTTCCCAAAGGACATCGGAGTAAAAAATGTCAGAACATGGGACCGGCGCCGGGGTGCCCAAAATATGCCTATGCCCAGCGCCGGGGCACTGGGGAGCAGTGGTTGAGCGTTAATCCCAGCACTGGGGCACTGGGGAAGGGCTTGGTGATGGCATGGACGCGTTTTTGGGCGAATTTTGACACATTTTTTACTCCAAATTGGATTGGGTTTGTTCCTAAGCTAAAAATTGGACTTGTAACCTATAAATACATGATGTAAGGCATAAAATAAAGGGGGATTACATAAATTAGACTAGAAAAAACACTCCATTAAATTAGAACATAACCCTAGTTCTTAATTAGTCATTGAAGATTGAAGCAACTTGGAGACCATTGAAGATCAAGAGCAAGAGGGGAGCATCGATTTACTGAAAACAGATTCTATTCTCTTCTCTTATCATACTTTTATCGTTTAATGTCTATTCTGTTGTGGATTCTTGGTTTCAATTTATTAATTATGAACTGACTATTTTACTAAGATTCCAATGGAACCTTTTATAATTATGAATTGATTATTTGATTTGTTCCAATTATTTATGTTGAAGTGAATTGTTCATCTTGTTTTGTCCTTATTGATTAATTATCTAGCCAATAATTACCTTGTTACTCTAGAAGAAATTGGGAAAGGAATTCTAGGGTTAGAACTGGGCTTGGTGACATGTGACTTAGTTATTTGTATAGTGAATAATTAGGTTTGTGAATAGAATGAGAATATCTATTTGCCACATATAACACATAAGGAATTAGGATTGTAGTGAGTTTAATTCAATTGTTTTGCATAGGGATATAGCAAAATTAACTTGGATTAAATAGAAGGCAAATGATCACTTGAGAAAGGGCTTTTGGCATTTGAGAATTCCTGTTAACAATTCAATAGACATAATAATTGGGATAATTGGATAATTGGTTTATAGTTCATAATTGGAGATATTAGAGTCTTAATCTTTATTTATCTGAATTTAGACATAAAGCAATTCACTTTAATTAGTTAATTTAGTTTTCTTAATTAGAAAAATCACGATTTGAGATTGTTTAAATAAAATTAATCTGGTTAAGAATTAGTACTTGGTGATTTTTATTAAATAATTCCTCGTGGGAACGATACTCTACTTTTATGTTTAAATTTATTATGTTGTATTAAGACTATTTTCAGATTATGTTTAAGCTTAAGTAGAATTATGTAATAAGCCTTTATTCGATATTATTATGTATTCTATTAAGTACTGTAGGTTGCGAGACTTGGGGGAATAATTATTATAAAACATTGTATATTATTCTAAATTAGATCTTTCGTTGTGAATGTGTGATTTTAGTTATTATGGTGTTACCATGAGAACGTGAAAAACCGAATTCGAGTGACCAAGTGGCAGTCAAAATTTGGGGGCGTCACATATAGTCCGTATATATCTCACACTTCCCCCGTATAACTATTGTCTCTATATTTTTAATGCAAAAACTCTACCTGCCAATTCTAGGTTATGAGTATGATAGTCCTTCTCATAATCCTTTAACTAACGTGGCACATACAGAATGACCTTGTCATGCTACATGAGCATGCAACCCAGTCCTTTATGCGAAACATCGAGATACACTACAAAATTCCATGTATCATCTTATAAAGACAATACAGGTGCCTCACTTAACCTTCCTTTTCAGTTCCTGAAAACTATTTTCTCGCTTCTCATTCCCAACATACTTTATCAATAACATGTTCTAAAAATTGTACATCTTTTAAGCCAAAATTCACACTTAGTGAATTTTGCATCCAACTTCTCCATCCGTAGTGATTCCCACACTATCTATAAATGTTCAGCGTGATCTTCTGGCGTCTTAGAATAGAAAAGAATATCACCAATGATCATTACGACAAACATGTCCAAATATTATTTGAACACTCTGTGACATTAATGGTACTGCCAACCATAGCACCTCACAAGAGTACTTATCAATTTGCCACCGACTTGCTCGGCGCCCCCTACGGAAAATCTAGCTTCAGCGGATTAGAATAAATGACATAACCAGAAACTCGTGATAACCATAACGAGTTCTGAACGTTGTCTTAGGTACATCCTCCTTCCTTACTTTCAACCGACGATACCCCGTACGCAAATCTGTCTTTGAAATATACTCTGCCTCTTTCAACTGATCAAATAGATCATCGATCCTGGGCAATGGGTATTTATTCTTAATCGTAAACTTACTCACTCACGATAGTCGATACACCATTGAAACGATCCATCCTTCTTCTTTACAAACAATACCGATGTTCCCACTCTCTGGACATCCACAACCTGGCACATGTATCCCATACAACCCTTCCTCAACATCTTCCTAGCTTGTGTCATTGTTAGACAACAAGAGCGTCTCGGTAATTTACTACCGAAGAACACTATCGTGGGTTTCTTAGAAATTTGAAGGTTCACACTTTTCTTTTGCCAATTCATTATAGCGCTATGGTTAATTAACCAATCAATACCGAGAATTTCTTCAAATTCTCTCAACCTTATCGGTATAAAATGTACCGATAATCTGTTACTCCTAATATCTACATAAGAATTCTTATGAATGTGTTCAATGGAAATTATCTATTCGTTCGCTACCTTAACATTTAAAGGTATTTTTAATCTTTTTCGGGAATAAACCCCAATCACTTAGCAAACTCACATGCTATAAATGAACAAGTAGCACCCCAATCAAACATCACATAAGTATTCATTTTATTGACTGGAATGATACCTGTTACTACATCCGCTGATGCAACCGCATCTTGGACAGTTATATTAAAATTACGGGCCACGATGGGATTGGTCCAGTAATGGCTAACTTACCACTACTAGCACCCTTGCTACCCTCCGACCCCTTCTTTGGGAAATTTCTTGCCATGTGATCCATCAACCCACAAACAAAAATCCCTGGTTCTTCTTAGGATTAGGACAATTAGATGCTATATGCCCCTCCTGCCCACAATTGTAACCAACTGACTTCCCCTTCAGACAGACTCCTAAATGAGTCTTTTCGCATGTCTTATATGCTTTGATCCTACGCTTAGGATACCCTTGTTCCACTCCAGTATTCTAGGAGTTAAAACTCTTCCTCTTGGGCATAGTACCACTACCACTGGCTCCCTACGCCTTGCACTCCTTTTCTTTTACCCTTATTCTTTATCTCTTTGTGGTATTGGCTCAAAGTGTGACACCCCCAAATCCGGGGACTTTAACTCCACGGGATTTGGTGTTCACTGTACAAATATCATCTATATATCTACCATAATAAATGCAAACCATGCAATAGATAGAAATAAAATCATCCCCTTAAGGGTTACAACATCCGAATAATAATACAATCCCAGGTTAAACTAACCTTAAACATCTGTGCGGAAATATATATAATAAGTCTTAAGTAACATCAATTCTAATTACATCACATAAATAACCAGTCTTCATTACTTGCTAAGCTTGCCCTTGCCTTTACTAGTGGAAGGTTAAATCTCGCCTTTTGTTCTTCGCGCAATGTTATTATTACGCAAGAGTGAGCACGATTTCCCACAAGTATAACAATATAACAATGAATAATAAAATGCGAGAGAAATAATAACTTCTGAAATAAAAGCTCAACTTTTGAATCAATAATGAATAACAAGTATCAAATATTTCTGAGGGTCATAAGACCTTGAACTATGTCCTAGGTTATCAAGGGTTATACTTGAAACCTTTAACAGTCATAAGACTATGGACCTTTCTACTCGTACTTAGGGCGATCAGCCCTTAGTACCATACTGTGCACAATATCTTAACGCTAACGCATAAGTAAATCCCTTTGCAGGGTTGTTCATCTCAGTTTGACATTCGAGTCCGCACCAAAGGAAGTTTGGTTTGGATAATTCAATAAGGGTTCTGAAATTTAGAACGTTCATCAACTATGGACTAGTCGAATCAATAAGGTTCACTAGTCTAACAAGGTTCAACAATAATGATATTCGAATTGAATAATAATCTCAAGAAGTATACAATAGAACAAATATTGTATAACAATTTCATATTTTGAAAGAATAATAAATCTTTAATATAACAATTCGAACTTGAATAATAGTAATGAGGATTTACTTAAGGTAAATAATAAACTTGAACAATGATAACAAGTAGGGGTAAGAAACTTGCCTCGTGTGTAGATTACACTTTAATTAAACTCGTTCTTTGATTTAAATCCTACATATCATTTACATTCACAACTCTAGTTAATTATAATATAATTAACCATCATAAATTCATTCTTTTATCTAAACTTAGGTTATGACTATACTTAGTCAAATATCACACTTATTGTCACATAATAACACTTCATGAATAATAAGCTACTTATGTATTTCATAATTCAATCCAAATGCAATTATGTTATTTAAATGTTAAGTATCTATTTTAATATCTCATTATACTTCTAACATAATTTTTATGTTCATTACATTAAGTTACTAACACATTGCTAGGCTTAACATTTAAAAATAATTCATTTCTGGACATTCTGCAGAGTGAAATACATTGGCCACTTTTATATTTGGTCTTCGCTCATGTTGCTACATGGACATATAAGGCATGAATCTTTGGCTTGCAATGGCGGCTGAACTAGAAATTGTTCGCAATTCACTGAAAATTGCGAAACACGTACTAAAAAAAACTCCAATTAAATTTTACTACACGAATTTAATCATACCCATATGTTAGAATTAGTATATAAACATTACTCAACATCTATAGAATGATTTTAACCCATTAAAACACATAATTACAGAATTAAAATGTATAAATTTCACTGTTCTTTGTGTTCTTGAAGAATTTGAACAAAAACATAAAATTTTAACACTACGGATTCGTTATAACACCGAATTCGTTCATTTAAGGTTTGGTCTCTTCGTAACAACATGCATAATCAAATAAGAGTTGGAATTTTATAAAAACATTTATGTTTGACACATTAAATTTACGTATAAGGGCCATATGTCCATAACCCAAACTCTGTAATTTTGAAGCAATCATATACGGTGTAATATAATGAAACTGATGATAGGGAATCATGCAATATATATATAAAACATGCTATACTACTCGAATTATTACATATATCCATATAACAACACAATTTCCCAATTACAGAGACTTTACAAGATGAATGAAAGCTATTTTTATAAAAACTTTAATACGTAATTTAAAATTTGGGAAGGAGGAGATTACTCATAGTGTAGATAGAAGAGATGAACTTTCTCAATTAATCAAACAACTAACAATTCTCTCAAATTCTTAATTCTCTCTCTTTGTGATTTCCTTGTAGAACTTAGAAAATGAAGAGAAGAAGAATACGTATAATAATAATAAGGGAAGGAACTGACGCGTTGTGGTCAGTTACCTAGTCATGGGTAACTTCCCTCAACTCCCACTAAGGCCATGTTTGGCTATCATTTTAAAAGTTTATACCCCATTAATTTAATAAAACCTCTTATACTATAGTTAAATAATGTCACACACCTTTATAAAATATCAATATCTTATTTAATTTACTTTAAAGAAAATATAATAAATTCTCATAAATTCACATAATCACATAATTAAATTTCTCATTAATAAATAATGTTAAATTATTAACTCTCTAATTAATAATTAAAATAACATTAGGCTTATTAAATATTTCTTTTAATACAGTAAGCTCACATAATGACATACTTTGATAATAAAAATTCTCCACATTAATTTAATAAATGTAACACGTATACTTAAATTAATCTACCACAACTGCATCAATTAATTATTTAATCTAATAATTAAATCATCGAAAATATTTATCTACTTCAATAAATATTAAGAATTAAATTACAAAAATCTCGTTCGTCACATCTTTCCCCCCCTTAAAAGGACTCTGTCCCCAGAATCACGACTCAATAAATTCAATTCTACATTCTCCCCCCCTTACAAAGATTTTGTCCCCGTAATAACTTATACATAATTAAGTAAATAAATGAGGTAATTCTTCATCATACTCTCTTCGAGTTCCTAACGTAGCTTCTTGACGTTGTGGTTCCTCCAAATTACCTTTACAGAAGGTATTACTCTATTTCTGAGAACTTGTTCTTTTCTGTCGACAATTTGATCAGGAATTTCTTCGTAAGATAAGTCTTTTTCAAAATGTAGGGGTTCGTATTCAATTATATGCTTGTAATCGGGTTAGTAGGGTCGTAAAACATAAACATGGAAGATGTTATGGACATTCTTGAGTGCTGGAGGTAGGGCTACCTCATACGCAACTTCTCCGATTCTTCTCAATACTTCAAATGGTCCAATGAATCTTGGGCTCAATTTCCCTTTCTTTCCAAACCTGATCTTTCCCTTCCAAGGAGAGACCTTCAAGAAAACATAACTACCTGATTCAAATTCGATATTTTTATGATGTGGATCAACGTATTTCTTCTGTCTATCTTTAGCTTCTACCAGTCATGCTCGGATAACTTTGACTATTTCTGCTGTACCAATTCTGGCCATAGTAATTGCCTTTCACCAACTTCATCCCAGTAAAGCGGAGTTCTGCACTTTCTTCCGTATAACGCTTCATAAGGCAGCATGCCAATTCTAGCGTGGTAACTGTTGTTGTTGCCGAACTCTACTAACGGTAGGTGATCATCCCAATTTCCTTTAAAGTCCATCACACAAGCCCTTAACATATCTTCTAATGTCTGAATCGTTATTTCGCTCGGTCCGTCTGTTTGAGGGTGGTATGATGTACTCATTCGCAATTGTGTACCCATGCATTCATGAAGACGTTTCCAAAAATTCAATGTGAAGCACGGATCTCTATCAGAAACAATTGACACCAGAACTCCGCGCCTCGAAACAATCTCTTTTACGTATAACCTCGCCAACTGATCTAAGTTGAATCTGATTTTGATCGGAAGGAAGTGTGCGGATTTCGTCAGTCGGTCAACGATAACCCATACTGCGTCATAGCCTTTCTGAGTCGTCGGAAGGCCAACCACGAAGTCCATTGTAATATGTTCCCATTTCCATTCTGGGATCTCTAACGGTTGTAGCAATCCACTCGATCTCTGATGTTCTGCCTTCACTTTCTGACAGGTTAGACACTTGGCAACACATTCTGCAACATCACATTTTTAATTTGGCCACCAGAAATGTTGTCGAAGATCTTGGTACAATTTGGTACTACCAGGGTGAATCGAATATTGTGAACTATGCGCCTGACTCAAAATATCTTCCTTAATATCTTGTACTGGGGGTACCCAAATTCTACTCTCAAATCTCAGTATTCCTTATCAATCATAAATCTCGGTTCAGTTCCTTCAGATATCTTCTTTGTCACCTTTGTACATTCTTCGTCCTGAAGCTGAGCCTCCTTTACTTTATCTAGTAGAGTTGTACTAGATTGAATCTGAAATAGCTTCTCATCAATCTCTATATGATACTTCACTTCCAACTCTAGTTTCTCCATTTCTGAAATTAGGTCCTCCTGAGCAGTCAACATCATCAATTTCTCACGAACCTTTCTACTTAAGGCGTCGACAACCACATTTGCTTTACCCGGATGGTATAAAATATCACAGTCGTAATCCTTAATTAATTCCAACCATCTTTTTTGACGCATATTCAAATCCTTCTGCTTGAAAATATATTTCAGACTCTTACGGTCCGTATATATTTCACACTTCTCCCCGTAGAGGTAGTGCCTCCAAATTTTCAAAGCAAAAACAACTGCAGCTAACTCTAAGTCATGGGTCGAATATCCCTTCTCGAAATCCTTCAATTATCGTGATGCATACGCAATGAATTTTCCATTTTGCATCAACACACAGCCAAGTCCTTTATGCGATGCATCACTATAAATAACAAAATTTCCTGTATCATCCAGAAGAGATAACACCGGGGCCGTACTCAACCTCTTCTTCAATTCTTGAAAACTTTCCACAAACTTATCCGTCCAAACAAATTTCACAGCTTTTTGAGTTAAATTTGTTAACGGAGTTGCGATCTTGGAAAATTCTTGTATGAACCTTCTATAATATCCCGCCAATCCAAGAAAACTTCTTACTTCTGACGGCGTTCTACCGATTCCGATTAATCATCACTTCGACTTTAGATGGATCTACCGAAATTCCATTTTTATCGATCACGTGACCAAGAAATTGTACTCGTTCAATCAAAAATTTGCATTTTGAAAACTTGGCATACAACTTTTCTCTTCTCAATACTTCCAATGTTAAATCTCAAATGCTCTTCATGTTCTTCCTTGGTTTTTGAATAAACCAAAATGTCAGCAATAAATACCACTACGAACTTGTCCAATAACGGCTTGAACACACCATTCATTAGTCCCATAAATGCTGCAGGAGCATTCGTAAGACCAAACGACATTATTAAAAATTCGTAGTGACCATATCGCGTTCTGAACACTGTCTTCGGTACATCCTCTGGCCTCACCTTCAGTTGATGATAACCGCTTCTCAAGTCTATCTTCGAAAAAGTATCTAGCTCCCTTCAATTAATCAAACAGGTAGTCGATCATCGGTAATGGATATTTGTTCTTAATCGTGACCTTATTCAGTTCTCTGTAGTCAATGCAGAGCCGCATCGATCCATCCTTCTTTTTCACAAACAACACCGGCGCTCCCCACGACGATACGCTCGGTTGAATGTACTTCTTGTCCAACAATTCTTGTAGTTGTACCATTAGTTCTTTCATCTCTACTGGTGCCATTCGGTATAGTGCCTTCGATATTGGAGCAGTTTCGGGTGTTAAATCGATCACGAAGTCTACCTCTCTATCTAGTGGAAGTCCTGGCAAATCGTCTGGAAATACGTCGACAAAATCCTTCACAATCGGTATTTCTTCTACCTTCAGATTCTCTTTCCAACTGTCGACTATGTAAGCTAAATATCCTACACAGTCTTGTCTTAACAACTTCCTGGCCTGCATCATCGTTAGACAACTCGCTTGTCTAGGCGACTTGCTACCATAAAATACAACCTTTGACGGGGTCATAAGGTTAATACACTTCTTTTGGCAATCAATTACAGTCCCGTAATTGAATAACCAGTCCATTCCCAAAATAACGTCAAATTCCCCAAGTCGAATAGGGATAAGATCTACGTTCATGATATTACCCTTAATATCCACTCTACAGTTCTTATGTACATACTTAACAGGGATTATTTCTCTATTCGCAATTTCTATGTTCATGGGGTAATCCAATTCATTCTTAGGCAAATCTAAATTCTGGGAAAAATCATCAGATATTAAGGAACAAGTAGCACCTGAATCAAATAAAATATAAACATTAATTTTATTGATCGGAATGATACCTGACACCACATCACGAGATTGAACTCCATCCTGCACCGTCATGTTGAAAGTCCTGGCGGTTGGTCGGTTTCTGGCGGTTGGTCCGGTGATAGTTAAGGCATTTCCACTGTTGTTTCCTCGGTTTCCTCTTGATCCTGACCATCCTAGTCCCTTCTTAGGACAGTCTCTTGCCAGATGGTCCTTCGAACCACAAGTGAAACAAGCACCCTTCTTTGGGTTATGACAGTTAGGTGCTATGTGGTCTTCCTGACCACAATTGTAGCACACTCTTTTTCCTTTCATATAAACTCCCAGATGGGCTTTCCCGCAGGTCGGGCATGCTTCGATTCTTTTCTTCTGACTACCTTGCTGATTCCCCGATGATGAGTTGTCATTCCACCTTTTCTTCTGATTAATATTTCCACCTGCTGTGCCACTTCCACTAGCCTTGATATTTACTTCACCTTCACTCTTTTTCTTCTTTTGATCTTGATTATACTTGGTCACCGCATCGCTTCCACCTTCAAATGAGGATGGCCTTTTTCGAAGATTCAAACAAATGTGTTTATCTCGAAACATTGATACTTTTTACTATATACCCAAGGCTTTAGTCCTTGTTGAATCTTTCGGGCTTTTCTCTCGTCGTGTGTACTTGATACGGGCGTAACCTCGCTAACTCGTTGAATCTAGCCATATAATCGAATACGCTCATATTTCCTCGCTTCAATTCGTAAATTGAACCTCCATCCTGGTTCGTGATTTGGTTGGGAAGTACATCTCAAAAAACATTTCTTTAAATCTCTCACAAGTAATTACACCTTCACCTCCACGAACTTTTTTTGCTTGCCACAAATAGCTAGCTTCGGACATCAGAATAAATGTTGCAAAAGCGGTCTTCTGGTCTTCTCTAACCCTAGCAACATCGAAAACCTTCTCCATTTCCATAACTCACATTTGAGCCTCGATCGGGTTCATGGAACCTTTAAATTCTGGCTGTCCTACCGCCTTGAAATCTATAAACGTAGTATTTGGTGGAGCTTGAGGTTGATTATTCATTGCTCCAGTCAGTAAGTTAACCAACTGCTGCATGGGATTCACATTGGCATTATTGTTGTTATTTGTTGACTCTTCCTGAGCTGGTTGACGTTAGTGTCTTCTTCTAGGCTGCATATTTTTGTTAAGAATAATATATGCTTATTAAATCTCTATTAAATTCTCTAAATAGTTAAGACTTAACTCAACAATTTAATATAATCATTTAACACATCATCTCAAACAACTTAATATATTTAATTCAAACTAAAAGTTTTACATCAAACGATAGCATAACTGCTATTTACATCCACCATCCTAAGATAAAGATTCCACAGGATTTAAATAATAAAATATTCCTTCGTTCATAAACATATCGGAATTTACATATAAAAACTAACTAAGACTTTCACATAATTAAACAGATTATATCACTGTCTGTCAAGGTGTTGAATAGCCTTGCCACGCTCCTCTTCCATGATACGAGACGTCGTCCTGCGATCCAGCATGTACGATGGATGTCCTTCGAACTGGATGGGGTACCTCAAAACTCGATCCTGGGCCTCAACCATTGCATGATTAAGTGTAGAGTATGGCTCTCCAAGCTTTGCCTTTTATGCATGACCATCCTCTTCTACAAGATCAGCACAACGTGACTCTCTTACCCAGCCCTCCTCTGCTATGGCAAGCCTCTCTGAACTCTCTTTCAGATCCTTCTTCAACTTTTCTATCTCTGCGGTCTTATCTTCGGTTTGACCTTTCTCATGGACCAAATCACATTCTACATTTCCCTATCGTGAGTGACGAGTTGAAATCTCTCTCTCCTTCTGCTCGAGAGTAATCTGCTGAATAATAGCTCGCTCAGTCAGATCCTACATCTCATCTCGTAACTACATGTTACGGTCGTACAATGTGTCGTACATCTCAGCATCGATGGAATGCTGTGGAAACTCCTCTTCTTCCTCTTCCTCGTTAAATTCCTCATCAGGATCCTCCTCAGGATCTGTCTCAGGTTCATGCTCATGACTAACAACGGTGATCAATGGAGATGACTCCCTCTGTACCAATTGTTCCCTAACAACATGAATGTCTCTGGGCTCCTCCTCTGTAGGTACTGTAGGTACTAGGGTTCCTCCTCCCCTGCTCGACTAGTTCCTCTAATGTCAGACATCCTGACAACAAAATTTCGAGTTTTAGTTACTAAGTCGTACTAGTGAGCACATAATTTAACACATAAGCACATAAAGTCTTTTATTATCTTTAATGAATTACAAAAATTCATTTCCTAGAACTCGATAAGAGTTTTCCATCACTATGTTCTTTTTATAAGGCTACTACCTAAGGTTGTTTCCCCACCTATGGTTCATAACCTACTGCTTTGATACCAACTTGTGACACACCCAAATTCGGGTACTTCAATTCCTCGGGATTTGGTGTTCACTGTACAAATATCATCTATCTATCTACCCATAATAAATGCAAACCATGCAATAGATAGAAATAAAATCTTCCCCTGAAGGGTTACAACATTCAAATAATAATACAATCCCAGGTTAAACTAACCTTAAACATCTGTGCGGAAATATAAACAATAATTCTTAAGTAACATCAATTCTAATTACATCACATAAATAATCAGTCTTCATTACTTGCTAAGCTTGCCCTTGCCTTTACTAGTGGAAGGTTCGTCTGGCCTTTTGTTCTTAACTGCAATGTTATTATTACGCAAGAGTGAGCACGATTGCCCACAAGTATAACAATATAACAATGAATAATAACATGCGAGAGAAATAATAACTTCTGAAATAAAAGCTCAACTTTTGTATCAAGAATGAATAACAAGAATCAAAAGATTTCTGAGGGTTATAAGACCTTGAACTATGTCCTAGGTAATCAAGGGTTATACTTGAAACCTTTAACAGTCATAAGACTATGGACCTTTCTACTGCATTAGGGGGATCAACCCTTAGTACCATCATCGTGCACAATATCTTAACGCTAACGCATAAGTAAATCCCTTTGCAGGGTTGTTTATCTCAGTTTGCCATTCGAGTCCGCACCAAAGGAAGTTTGGTTTGGATAATTCAATAAGGGTTCTGAAATTTAGAATGTTCATCAACTATGGACTAGTCGAATCAATAAGGTTCACTAGTCTAACAAGGTTCAACAATAATGACATTCGAATTGAATAATAATCTCAAGAAGTATACAATAGAACAAATATTGTTTAACAATTTCATATTTTGAAAGAATAATAAATCTTTAATATAACAATTCGAACTTGAATAATAGTAATGAAGATTTACTCAAGGTAAGTAATAAACTTGAACAATGATAACAAGTAGGGGTAGGAAACTTGCCTCGTGCATAGATTACACTTTAATTAAACTCGTTCTTTGATTTAAGTCCTACATATCATTTATATTCACAACTCTAGTTAATTATAATATAATTAACTATCATAAATTCATTCTTTTATCTAAACTTTGGTTATGACTATACTTAGTCAAATATCACACTTATTGTCACATAATAACACTTCATGAATAATAAGCTACTTATGTATTTCATAATTCAATCCACATGCAATTATGTTATTTACATGTTAAGTATCTATTTTAATATCTCATTATACTTCTAACATATTTTTATGTTCATTACATTAAGTTACTAACACATTGCTAGGCTAAAAATTTAAAAATAATTCATTTTCGGATATTCTCAGAGAGTGGCCATGTATACCACTTTTGTATTTCGATTCATTACACGTTCATGGCATGCGGCATATGACAGAGACACTGCTAAGGCGCAGCAGCGGCTATGCATGACGTGGGACATAAGGCATGAGACTGGCGCTGTGGCACGGCGAACCAGAAACTGTTCTGCAATTCGCAAAAATTGCAAAACACAACCAAAAAAACTCCAATTAAATTTTACTACACGAATTTAATCATACCCACATGTTACAATTCATATATAAACATTACTCAACATCTATAGATTGATTTTAACCCATTAAAACACATAATTACAGAATTAAAATGTATAAATTTCACTGTTCTTTGTGTTCTTGAAGAATTTGAACAAAAACATAAAATTTTAACACTACGGATTCGTTATAACACCGAATCCGTTCATTTAAGGTTTGGTCTCTTCATAACAACATGCATAATCAAATAAGAGTGGGAATTTTATAAAAACATTTATGTTTGACACATTAAATTTACGTATAAGGGCTATATGGCCATAACCCAAACTCTGTAATTTTGAAGCAATCATATACGGTGTAATATAATGAAACTGATGATAAGGAATTATGCAATATATATATATAAAACATGTTATACTACTCGAATTATTACATATATCCATATAACAACACAATTTCCCAATTACAGAGACTTTACAAGATGAATGAAAGCCATTTTTATAAATACTTTAATACATAATTTAAAATTTGGGAAGGAGGAGATTACTCACAGATTAGTGTAGATAGAAGAGATGAACTTTCTCAATTACTCAAACAACTAACAATTCTCTCAAATTCTTAATTCTTTCTCTTTGTGATTTCCTTGTAGAACTTAGAAAATGAAGAGAAGAAGAATACATATAATAATAATAAGGGAAGGAACTGACGCGTTGTGGTCAGTTACCCAGTCATGGGTAACTTCCCTCAACTCCCACTAAGGCCATGTTTGGCTATCATTTTAAAAGCTTATACCCCATTAATTTAATAAAACCTCTTATACTATAGTTAAATAATGTCACACTCCTTTATAAAATAAATCAATATCTTATTTAATTTACTTTAAATAAAATATAATAAATTCTCATAAATTCACATAGTTACATAATTAAATGTCTCATTAATAAATAATATCAAATTATTAACTCTCTAATTAATAATTAAATTAATTAAATTAACATTAGGCTTATTAAATATTTCTTTTAAAACATTAAGCTCACATAATGACATACTTCGATAATAAAAATTCTCCACATTAATTTAATAAATGTAACACATATAATTAAATTAATCTACCACAACTGCATCAATTAATTATTTAATCTAATAATTAAATCATCAAAAATATTTATCTACTTCAATAAATATTAAGAATTAAATTACAAAAATCTCGTTCGTCACACAAAGCCTCACTACCACCCTCCGTAATAATTGATTTCTCCAGAATGGTCCCATAGGAAGCACTCTAAAACACATAAATTCTACTATAGAGCCAGGGTTTCAATCCCTGTTCAAACCTACGAGCCTTCCTCTCCTTAGTGTTCACTTGGTGTGGAGTGAACCTTGCCAATTCATTGAACTTCGCCGCATACTGGGGAACCGTCATGTCCCCTTGCTTAAGTTCTAAGAACTTAATCTCCATTCTCCCCCGTATGCTTGTAGGGAAATAGTTGTCAACGAAAACTTTTTGAACTATTCCCACGTTACCGCATCTGTTCTAGCCCCACCCTGGTAAGCCTCCCACCAGAAGTTGGCTTCTCCCTTCATCACATAGGTCGCAAAAGAAGTCTTTTGCACCTCTCCTACGTTTATAATAATAAACGCCTTCTCTATTTCCTTTATCCATGCCTGGGCCTCAATTGGGTTCGTAGTTTCTTTGAACTCCGGTGGACCTACGCTTTCAAATTCTTTAAAGGTAGTAGTTCTGGTTACCCTTGGTACTGCGGGTGCTCTACCCCCAGTTTGGTTAAATACATGTCGTTAATAAATCAACGAACTCTTGCATAGGGTTGTTTTGACCCCCTTGGTTATCATTATGGGACTCAACCTCCTGATTACGTTGTCTCCTTCTTGGCGGCATTTTTCTGATTAAATAAATAAAGTTTCATTATTACTTATTTGCTTACTTAGTTATTATTCGCCAAATAATAACTCATACACAACCAAGCATATTTAATAAAACTTCATTATATTCATATGCTTCTTCATAGTTTGAAACTATTTACAATTCATTTCTATAGCCAAAAGCTATTACATTTCTATCCCGCAATTGAATTTCACAAAAGTTGGGATTTACAAAAAGACTACCCCTTAGTTTTACAAAAGAGGGTTTTACGTCACTACACACATATTTACCACTCTAGACTATTATTAATGCATAACATCATCCTCATGCTTCTCATTCGCAAGAGTCGACACAATATCCCGACTAATCATATGACGGGTTTGTCTTGACTCAATGGAATAACAAGCAATTTTCAGCTTCAAATCCTTATGAGCACTCCCATGGATGTAAGACATTTGTGTTATCTTCTGGTCCTTCTCCTCCCGTTCTTTACAAAGCTCATCGGCCTCACTCTTAAACTATGTCGCCTTATCCTTCATGAGCACTTTCTCCTCACGTTCTTTCTTAA
The DNA here is from genome assembly GCA_020205615.1 of Panax quinquefolius. Lineage (NCBI taxonomy): Eukaryota > Viridiplantae > Streptophyta > Magnoliopsida > Apiales > Araliaceae > Panax > Panax quinquefolius. The sequence continues at coordinate 68,303,946 of CM035162.1, forward strand.
AATCTGCTTCTACAGATTCCTTAGCTTTATGGAGATCACTAATCTCCTCCCTCTAGTTCTACACAATAATGCGCAGTTGCACATTCTGGTCAAGCACTGCCAGATACAATGCCCTCGTTGCCTATGGAGGTGTTGGCTCTAGTGCAGGTGCCACAGTATTAAACGATGCTACCTCCATCTCCTCATCCACATCGCCCAACATATCCCTAAACATGAAGCTATCGATGGACATCTACAATAACACATAACATATTGATTAGTACATAATACACAATTGTATATGCACAAATCACATTTAATTTATTTAAGGTTAACTTCCATCTTTTAAATCTTTCGGTTCTGAATTTCCTCAATACTTAATTAACTCATTCTACTAGAGTTCATTCTCTCCTACTTCTCATCTATTAACGAGGTTATTAGCCTAAGGTTCTTCCCCCCTTAAGTTTTATAACCTAATGCTTTCATACCAACCTATGACGCCCCCAAATCCGGGTATCTTCCAACCCGATAGATGGTGCTACATGGTACTACAATTTATACAGTCATTCCATTGAAAAAACAACAAAATGATTGTATTTACTATATTCTTATTACAATAGTAATAAATCCTTTCCCACGTTCTGGTAACCAATACATTCTTTGCTTACCATAATATAATTCATACAAACATACTAGTCTACTACAGGATAAACTAATTATTCATCTTTGTCTTGCCTTTATCCTTACTAGAACCCTCGGTTCGCTCGACCTTAGCTGCAATCATATAATTCAAGCAAGGAGTGAGCATAACTAGCTCAGCAAGTCTAATAATGTATAATATAAATACCACATCGAGAATCATATGATTATTCTTCAATAACTGAACAAGTAGTTATGAAGTACTATGAAACATTGAATATCACTTCTCATCTCATATAACAATTTTGAAGTACATATAGTGACTTAGAAATTCTGAGTAGGTCAAAAGACCATGAACTTTCTCTCTGATTTCCAATCATAAAAAAGAACATCCCGACACTAAGTCCGTAAATCCGATATATCTTACGAGTACATCTAGGTGATCAGCCTATAGTACTCTATGTTGATTAACACTCATCCGTTAAACATATTTATGTTTAAAGTTTGGCAACCTCGTGTGCCCATCAAATAATCGATGAAAAATACATTTGTTTATTCATACTCGGGCTTACCTTGAATTCGTACCAAACAATTGGCGTATGATAGAGTTAATAATTCTACAATGAAAGACTTGTAATAAAATCAATCAACTCTTCAAGATTAGTCTAGCCGAGGTAAAACTGGCATTGACCCTTTTGTAAAACAATTCATGTATCTTATAACATGAATCACAAAAAACTTGGCTAACACGAAGGTTACACAAGCGTTAAGAAAACTTGCCTTCAAGCGTCTTCAAAGAAATATTCAACAATTCATGGTCTTTACAGTCTGTATAATACATAACCACATAACATACCACATTAGGTCATGAACAAACATGTATGGTTCCTAACGTATCATACCCTTCTTCTCAATCTAATTTCTCATTAGATTTGTTAATATTGGTTATGGTTAATTGAATTGTTTTACGTTCACGTAATCGTTAACAACTTTTAGTTGAAATTCTCAACGTTATAGTCATCATCGAAGATGCTATTTTAAGTTAATTAAGTAATTAATTCATCATCAATAGGTTATCTTTCTCTTTATATAACTTAATCGAATTTATTTCATTAACAAACTCATTTCAAGTTAATCATCCTTCCTCACGGCTTATTAATGTTCTTACGTCATTAAACCATTACATACCAACCATTGTTTAAGTATCATCGTAATTGATTAAGGTTTACATTCTTACACTTTACGTTCTTTGTTTAATTACTTATTAAACAACATTAAATTCCTAAAGTCATCACTAATTATGCGATTTAAGAATGTCTTTACCATGTTCATTAAGTATATACATGTCCCATACTTGTCTTGCAAATCATTAGGTTCACAATCAACTTGGTCATCCATTCTCCATTATCGGCGCTGCGACGCCAACCTTATGTATAATGGTGGGCCAAGAACGCCACTTCCCGATACTCCAACCTTGATCTCGGTCTTTGTGATGCGAGACTTCATGCTCACGAGTGGCGGCCTGCATTTTGACTCTGAAGGGCCACTTCCTTCGCCCTTCCTATTTGCTGCGGCGCGGGTTTTTTGTTCTTGGGCGGCGTCACGGCGCCGACCTTTATCCCTTAAAAAATTTCTAAATTTTCCAATTTGATCCTTTTAGACTCGTAACTTGGTCGTTATAAGTCAGATTTGGTTCGTTCAAAAGCCATTATCTTACATATCTCATATACTTCGATTTCATCCAGACAAAAGTAAATTTTAAACCCGTTAACAATGAATTCACTAATTAACTTTGTATTACGCGTTCGTTTAACGCTCGTGGGCGTTCATAGCTCATTTTCTTCGTTCTAAGTCAGATTTCAACGATTCTTGAGTCCACGACTCTCAAATACGTTATTCTACAATACGCCATCAAAAACCAAGGTTTCTGAGTTAAGCGACGACTTTTGACTACTAATCCGGAAATTCTGCGATTTCGACGTTTAACGCCTAATCCCGTAAATTTCGCAATAACTTCGTTACTCGAGTTTTCTATGCCAAATCAAATGGAAAAACTCCATTGATTCATTAGCTATATCCTAACCAAACAAGATGCACATAATCTATGATGGTTTTCAATTTTTCCATCAACAACTAATTAAACGCTTATCGACTTTCTTCACGTAAAATTTCTTAAACGCTTATGATTCTTACTTGTTCATGGTTTAGCAATGTTTTAATCCATTAATAGCCATCCTTACTCCTCCGGAAGAGACATACTCCACCAATTCATACTTCTCTTTGAAAAAGAAATAGAAAAGAATCAATAACTAGGGTTTACGTATTATTACCTTCACGTTCTTCGTGATCTTGCTAAAACTCTTATGTTTTGCTTCAAGGTAGCTTGATTACTTGTTTCTAGCTCTTTATCTCTCTCAATATATGTGACGCCCCCAAATCTGGGTACTTTTTACCTCAGATCTGGTACATCATTTCTATAACTATTGAGAAAGATATAAACATAAATTGTTTATATAATAAACTTTTACACCTCATTCCCAAGGTCTGCAACCTTAACTTAATATATACCTTCAATATCTTAGAAGATTTACAATGCTATTTTCGTCAGAAAATTTAATAGATCTAACTGCAACATAATTTAATCTTGCACTTTGACTTTGCTTCTGTCTTTATTCGAGCATTCACCTATATTTGAAAATTTTATCATGATATAGCAAGGGTGAGCAACAAATTTGCCCAGCAAGTTTTAAATACATTGAAGATATATCATGATTGAAAAGAATAAATAAGCTTTTAAGTTTTCAACAATATAATAATTGTGAAATAACATGAATCAAGTTTCAATAATTGCATGACTGAATAAATAATGTTTGAAGGTCAACAATGACCATAAACAATTTAACTGAACCTTATGATAATGAAGGTGATCAGCCTTTCATACCTGATGACCATATGCAACATGCACTAAGTGCGAATCAATAATCAGTATAAACGTGAATAATCAACAACAATTATTCACTAACATGCTTTGAACATACAACTCAAGTTTGAGTTAGGGAAACTTGCCTATACTGCTGATTACCGCTAAGCAATCTAATGTAATCTCTTATGAAAGACCTATAAATTATAAGATTGATCTTTCAATTAGAATAACACACCTGGTAGCTCTTAATACTATTTCTTTATCCATAAATTATCTAACACTTAATCACAAAAATCAAATATTAGATAACAACTTAACACATCAATATTATTATCATCTTTTGATAATTCTTTAATCACTATATCATATACATTATGATTTAACACTTAATCTTTCATATTATAAGTTCTTTTCTATAATCCAGTAGGCCAAATACTAATCCAACAACCCAGATTTATAATGCGGCAAACTGGATTCCAAATCCAGCAACCTGAATTCAACAGATATCCAATCCAGCAAGACTGGATTCACCAATCCTTCAATCTAGCAAGCCTGGATTCATAAATCTTTCAATCCAGCAAGCTGGATTCAATATCCTTCAATCCAAAAAATCCTGGATTCATAAATTCTTCAATCTAGCAAGCTATATTCTAAATCCTTTAATCAGCAAGCTGGATTGCATATCCTTTTCACGAAAATTCCAAATCAACAATTATATTGAAAAATAACATAAATCTCTTATTTTCATCTCCCGTCGAATATTATTAATTATGTAATAATATTTTACGCTAAGGTTATTAACCTTTTAATAACATTCCAGTCAAATACTACTAATAATATCTTAATCCAATATTATTAGTCATATAAAAATAATTTAAGTTATTAATCACATTAATAAATAATTTATTTCAATTGTATTTTCTTTTATTAATTAACTTGTTTAAGCATTCTAAAATGCAATAAACTTCATAACACTTCAAACCCGACCCAAAACCTTTGTCACAAATTTTCATAAATCATGCTTAAGGGTCTCAAGTCATAAATCGTATTTTTTATATTTTTGGACATCATATATTTAATTAAATCCATTTATCCATTTATCATCATTTAGATGAAAAATACCAAATCAGTCCTAAAAATATTTCTTTTCTGAGATTTAACAGAATATAGTTCTATATTGAACATATATTTTCCCCGGAATTTTTAAAATAGATTTACTATATTTAAATAGTCCATAATAACCAAATATTCTCAGATTTTTCATAAATCGAGATTAACTCCAAAAATTCTAAAATTTTTGCATTATGTTCCTGTTATACACATGTACTTCAAGTTTGTAATTTTTGGACTTATACACATAGAGTTATTTGGGTGGCTTCATAAAAATAGCCCTTCAACGTAAAATCCATAACTCTCAAACCGTATGGCCAAAAATTCTCAATTTTACACAACCTTCATGTCTTCTGATATTATCACTCCAAATGTTTCTAGAAGTTTTAAAGCACAAAAAGTGGACGAAATTACCCCCGTTTCAGATTGATCCAAAACAGTTTGTTTCCTTCTACCAAAAATGGGATTGTTTTAGCAAAATCAGTCACTACAACTTGTAAACTCATCTTTTTAGTGCTACCACTTGGGTTTACTACATAACTTACATATCTAGCACCCCTCTTTGACGGATCAAAAAAATGAGTTATAGAATTAAAACGGTGTATTTACAAAGTACAAAGAAATTTGGGTTTCTAAACTAGAAAAATTAATTTTCTTTTCTTTTGATTTCCAACCAAATCAACACCCAATATGAGTAAATCCATATTTGAATCCATGAAAAACACATATATTATAGGGGTTTTAACTTCCAAATCAAAAACACCCTTTCATCAAATTACAAAAAGAAAGAGAATAAAGCTTAGGAAGAAAAATAGTTTTATACCTTTCATCAAAATCTTCTTTCTTCTTTCTTCTTTCTTCTTTCTTCTTCTTCTTCCATGGAGGATCTTCTCTCTCCTCTTCTTCTCCCTCATGGGGCTGCCGTCCCTCTACTCCTTTATCTCTCACGGTTTTTCCGTTCTTCTTTCTTCTCCTCTTTCTCTTTCACATTTTTTTTCTTTTTTCTCTCTTTCTTTCTTTATCTTTCTTTTCTTCTTATCTTATCTCCAACAAAATCAATCCAAATCTTATTTTATTTTAATTTCTAAGTTACTTAACAAATAACTAAATAGTCCCTCCTTAAGTGGGTCAAAAATTGGGCCACTTATTAATTAAATTCTAGTGGGCTTGTACTATTATTATTTTGCTTACTAACAAAATAAATTTGGGCTTCCACCCAAAATTTGATTGAGCCATTATAATTCTTGTCATATACATATTATATTGGACTAGATTAAATAATTAAATCATCCTTAAATCAATTAGTCACAAATCCATTACTTAAATAAATAACTAGGCTACAAATTTAATACCATCTCCTTAGCCCATTAAATCTTAATTCACTTGAACTCTAAATAAATTATTGGGCTATGATATTATTATAGTCCAATACTTTTAATTCTATTTTACCCTAATCATTTAATTATGGTTTTTATTTCTCACACTTGAAAATAAATTCTTTACTTATGCCTTTTAATTTCATAACCCAATTAGACTTGGTTATAAAATTAATTATTTGAGATATATAAAACATATCTCTTAATGTTAGTATATATATTTATATACTAATATTCTACCATATTATAACCTCTTAGGTTATTTAATTATCACACCTAATATATATATATTAGGTTACATAAATTAATTCTTAATTCACTTATATACAAAATAAATGTATTCACATTATATAATGTATATTTATTTAATCATATACATAATTCACATAATCATAATATATTTCACTTCTAACTCCAATTTTAACCTTTTTCTATAAAAGTCAACTATTGACTTTGACCAAAAGGTCATCTCTTACACATTTTGTGTTAATTGTCCTTTCTGACTAAACTTGACATTTCGGACGCAACCGAGCAGTCCGTGCTTCAAAATTCTATCTCTAACTCAAATTTTGAGTTTTAAATTACTCCCTTCTTATTGTTAATCGTATTAACTAACGACTTTATACTTATTCAAATTCTTATTTGCCAGTCAAGGCCAACGGTCAAACTATGTTAATTACAACATAGTTTTATCTTGATCCTTATATCATTAACTTAATTCATCATTCCTCTTGCTAAAATATATATAGCACCTTACTAAGTATATATATATTTCTATAAATATATCACCTTACTTAGTTTTATCTTCGTTTATACCAACTGGTGATAGAAATGAATATCTTTGGCATGTAGTGCAAAGATCAATATTTAATTTAAGATGTATATTGATTGATGTTACATGGATAAAATATTGATGATGGACTTTTAAATCTTAGAAGATAGTAGAATTCATTATCTAATTGACTCTTCTAATGGATTGTTGTTTCCGCTTCAGTTGTTGGTCTAAAACTTGTTGTTTATTATATTCTATCAGATTTCCCCTGTTGAAGACTAATGATAATTTGTTGTATATTATCTTAGTCATAATATTCTTTACTGGGCTAGTTGAGCTCACCCTTTTCCTTTTTGTTCCATTTTTATTCTCAGGAGGTGAGAATTTAGCACTAGCCGAGGTATGGAGTGATGATTCTAGAAAGTTGATTTAGCAGTCCTCACTATTTTTGTAAAATAGTGTATCAATAATTGTAATGAGGACTCCTTTTGAGTTTGAATACTGTCTATTAGATAATATTTTTATTTAAACTCACAGTATATGTGTTGTCGTATTTTGCACGATAATTGTATTAATGAAGTTGTATTTGTTTCTGTACCATGTATTTGACGACTCAGAATGGGTGATGTATACCTATTTTGGGAACGTCACAGTTGGTATCAGAGCTTAGGGATATGGTCTCTGGCGGAGATCGAGGAATAGAACTAGGAGGGGAGAGACGAGTAATCCTTCGATAGTTTGTCATACCTAAGCTTATTTGGTTGGTCAGCCGGAGCATATGGTTAATATGTGATATGTTAATTTGTTAATTAACCCTTATTTTGTGGCAGTATTTGAGAATGGCAGCTGGAAATATTAATAATGACGTGAATAAGACCGTGGACACACCTTTAATCACCACCCAAGGGAACGTGCAATAGGAAGGCAATATTCCTCTTGTAAATAACACTACCGAACAAATAATGAATGATGGGATGTTTATAAGCTTTTTGTACTTCATGCAAAATCAGACGAGAGAGGCTCGTGTACAAAATACGGGTGGAAATGATAGCAATGCGCGGCTTGTCACAACCAAGAAGTTGAAAGAGTTGGGACCACCAGAATTTGTGGGAAAGCCGGATCCGATTAAAGCGAAAACATGGGTCAAGCAAATTATCAAGATACTCGATGTCTTGGGATGCACAGAGGAACAGAAGGTTCCATTCGCCACCTTTATATTCCGTGGTGAGGCAGATTACTGGTGGGAATCTATGAAGCATACCCAGCTTGCCGCACTCAACATGTCTTGGGAAACGTTTCAGAAACAATTTAACGACAAGTACTTTCCTGAAAGTATTTGTCATATGAATGAGGTAGAGTTTATTAGACTAGAATAAAACAACATGACGGTGTCCTAGTACGAGACGAATTTCGCACAGTTATCCAGGTTTGCACCTCATTTGGTAGAGAATGAGGAACGAAAGACGCGGATGTTTCTGAGAGATCTAAAACCTGAGATTCGGCAATATCTTATCTCTCATAAAATTTCTTTATATTCAGATGTTGTAAATAGGGCTCAATTATTAGAGCGAGTTAATGAGTATGTTCAACCAAGGGACCACAACCAGGGTCATACCTGTGGCAGCGGTCATCGGAGCATTGACAACCAGCGGGGAGGAAACCATTCAGACAAATGTGGTAACCACTCTGGTGGTAATCGTGGCCATAATAATAGAAGGAGTGAGTCAGGAGGAGATTTCAAAAAGAGAAGGTACAACAATGATAACGGGAAGACTTCAGCACCAGCATTCACTATTTCCAAGGGAGGAGTTCATTTGTTATAAATGCAGAAAAGAGGGACACATTAGCCTAAACTGCCCACAACAATCCAAGGTGTGTTATTGTAACACCCCGAACCCGATATAGGCCCAAAGTGCTACACGCCAGAAGTTCGTAGTAGTCGCAAGGCAACAATATCAATAACGCGCAGCCCAAACAAAATAACTTAACATTAATCTTAACTTAAAACCCAACAATAAATATACTTTAAATCAATCCAAATGAAATACTAATAAATACCACATTCAAATAATGGAGACGCAGCTCCTCGAAACTAAGAGTTTTATCAAAATTCATCAACAAAAGAATAACATCTAAAACTAAACTCCAGCTATTCCAAGCGTATCAAATAAGTGCTCAGCTTTCAACGATGGGACCTGTAAAAATTTGTAAGGGGGTGAGCGATGAAGCCAACAAGTAGCAATCCTCTCTATCTAGCCGAATCAAGTACAATTTGCAAAATACTTTTTCGAAATAACTTTTTTGTTCAATAATAATAGTACATCAGCTTTCAAAACTAAAATAATTCAAAAATAATTTCAATGTATATTATATCTCTTTTAATCCACAGCCTTAGCGACTAAGGTTATAATAGCCCTGTAACACGACCCAAAAGTTCGATAACGTTATGATACGCACCCTACTAAGGTATCTATAAAAATGCACGCTCCCCGAAGGGCATCTAAAAGGTGTGCGTCTTAGTAGGTCTTATATTAGCTCCGGAACTAAACGTAATCAATAACGGGTTCTATATATAGTCAGATTGAGGATTTCAAAAACTTTTCTCAATATTATCGATAATATAAACGATACTTTTTCACAGTTCAAAATCATATAATCTCATTCACAGTTTGAAAATAAATACTTGATCCGAATTTTGAAATAAAAGAACATAACAATTTAATTTAAATGGAAGCCTTAAATAAAAAAATAACGAATTTTTAAACTGTACATTTAGGTATCCAAAAAATTAATAAGACATACTTAAAAGTAACGATAATCTTAAAAACACTAAATAGTTCGGAAAACCACTTACCTCGATATTGCAAAACACGAAATTAAAAACGAACAAATCCTAAATATAAAATTAAGACAAATATAATTATTAGAATACAAAGATTATAACACAATCATACTCTTTATTAGAATATTATGCACATAAATCTTAAGTTTTAAATAAATTCATAGTTAATTATTATAAAATTGATTACAAAATTAACTATATATATATAAAGCAAATATCATCTCATAATAATAATAATAAAAAAAGGTTTAAGTTTTACCTTTTTGAATTTTCTTCTTTTCTTCTTCACTGTTCTGTTGTACTCCTAAGCCAAATAAATTTTTACATTCTTCTCTCTCTCTAGTTGTTTAAATATATGTAAATCCTTTGCAAAATAGGTTACTAGGTAAAAGAGTCCTTTTTAAAATTAAGAATTTGTTAAACTTGAATGACTTTTCTTATCCTTATAGGTTTTAGATATGTATAAATAATTATTAGTTACACTTCTATTATCTAATTATATTATTTTATTATCTTTTATCCTTTTTTTTTAAACCGGGTATTACATTCTACCCACCTTAAAAGAATTTGGTCCTCCAAATTTCAAAAATAACATCTAAAGAAAAATACAAATTTGACATAATCAAGAAATTCATTATCTAATTACTAAATGCAATTAATAAAAGAGTTTCATACCTTAATTTTGGTTTCCTGAAAGCTGAAACACACGTCCTCGATTTGGTCCTAGGCTTGCCAATGTTATTTCTTCCTCTTTTTCATCTCTTTTCGATGGAGGGTTCTTGGGGCATTGTACAATCCTATGACCGAAATTCCACAATGAAAACACGCTCCCGTATTCCAACGACATTCCTTATCTAGGTGGTTTCTACCACACCTCGAACACTTCAGTTTGTTCTCTTGATTCCATTGGTTTCCTCTAAACTTAGTGGTTTGCGTATTCAACTTCTTTGTAGGTCCTCCATGGCTGGACTCTTCCCCAGATGGTTCGTCCCTCTTATTGTTATTCCCTTTCTCCATTTCCGCTAAACCATTCTCAATCACTAACGCTCAAATGACGCCACAACATGTCTTATGTCGGCCCGTAATCCATCTTCCAACCTTCGAACTTTCGCCACTTGGCAAGCTTCGCGAATTTAGCTTCATATTGAGCAACTGTCTTACTCCCTTATTCAAGCCTAATAAATTCTCTCTCCTTTTGTGCCCGAATTGTTCTAGGAAAGTATTTGTTAGTAAATGCCTCCTTGAACATGGTCCACGTGTAGGATTCAGGATTCCCTTCATGCTTTCTTTTCTCCATAAGCCACTAATCATACGCCCCACCCTGAAGCTGGTAAACTGCAAACGTCACCTTATTAGCCTCACTACTCCCTAGAAAATCAAACGCCTTCTCCATTTCTTGAATCCACTTCTCAACTATGGAAGGGTCCGTAGCCCCTTCAAAGATTGGCGGATTCAATCGTTTGAATTCCGCTACCATGCCATGTTGCCTAGGTTATTGGTTCTGCACTAGCTGAGCTAAAGTAGTAGGCAGCTGAGTGAGACCATTAGCGCCAAAATTGGTGTTAGTAGAGTTGCTTCTTCTAGGAGGCATTTTCCCTTCAAAAAGAAATCCCCACTCAACAACACTATACAAAACTAATAACGAATAAAATAAAATACCCAATTAACCTCAAGTACCAAATGTCAAACAAAACATAGATTTCTTACCTTATTCTCTATTTAATTTTAAAATAATTAAATTTACTCAATACTCTTACCCACAGCTAACTCCCAAAATCACTCCCCAAGAAATATGCAGGTTTTTCAACCTAACACATTGCGAGGGGCCACTGCTTTGATACCACCTCTGTAATATATGAAACAACACGGGTCAAATCCCGAGTCCGGAACAAATCTTGGGTCAAATCCCAAGTCCGAATCGAATCAAATCCATCAAAATAAGGCCTCAAACTACTGGCCAAATAGTATCTTCTTGGGTCATCTTAGCCCACCATAGGCTCCCAAAAGGTCATAAATTGAAGGTACTATTGGTATTAACTTTATTTCCTTATATGCAGACAAATTTTCCCCACTATCTTTCGATGTGGGACTAGGGTGTTACAGTCATGCTTCTTTATATGGTGGTCACTATGGTGGAGAGCGAACTGCGGCTAGAGTGTTACAAGCAGGATTTTATTGGCCGATAATTTTCAAGGATGCTTACAGTTTCATATAAATATGTGACAGATGTCAAAGAGTTGGGAACATTTCGAAAAGGAATGAAATGCCAGTGAACACTATCCTCGAGGTGGAAATTTTTTATGTTTGGGGGACAGACTTCATGGGCCCTTTCATTTCTTCATGTGGAAATCTGTACTCTTTATTAGCAGTTGATTATGTGTCAAAGTAGGTGGAAGTAGCAGCTCTTCCAATGAATGATGCCAAAGTGGTTCTAAGATTTTTACAGAAGAGTATTTTCACAAGGTTTGGAACTCCAAGAGCTATCATTAGTGATGAGGGCAGTCATTTTTGTAATAGGCAGTTCACAGCTCTGTTGGCTAAGTATGGGGTGAACCATCGCATTGCTACAGCTTATCATCCTCAAACCAATGGCCAAGCCGAAGTTTCCAATCGCGAGGTCAAAATAATTTTGGAGAAAATTGTAAATCCGTCAAGAAAGGATTGGTCCTTGAAACTTGATGACGTTGTTTGGGCATATAGAATTGCATTTAAAACACCGTTGGGAATGTCACCTTTTCAGTTGGTTTATGGCAAAGCATGTCACCTTCCTATGGAACTTGAGCATAAGGCATATTGGGCAATTCGGAAGCTCAATTTTTATTTGAAGGATACAGGAGAGAAACGCCTAATCCAACTCAATGAGTTGGATGAATTCAGAATACAGGCATATGAAAACTCAAAGCTATACAAGGAAAAGGTGAAGAAATGGCATGATCGCAAGATCATAGAGAGAATATTTGAGCCGGGACAAAGAGTTTTGATGTTCAACTCCATACTTCAACTTTTTCCTGGAAAGCTCAAATCAATGTGGTCAGGGCCATTCACAGTGAAGACAATATTTCCACATGGTGCATTAGAAGTGTTCGATAAGTTCCCAGACAAGCTATTTAAAGTGAATGGACAGTGGCTGAAGCATTATTTTGGTGGCGAGGTTGACAGAGAATAAGTAACAATTCTTTCTTCAACGTGAGGAGTCAGAGATAGTCAAGCTAATTGAATATAACTTAGCGCTTGATGGGAGGCAACCCATTAATTCTATCTTTAACTCTTGTTTAATTCTTTTTAAAGTATATTTAGTTTCATGTTTCTGTTAGTAGTCATAGTATACTTTGTGTTAAATTAGTATTATGAGAGCTGACTGAGCGTATAATGAGACGTAGGAGTAGCAGAGAAAGTATTGCGTTACGATAGTCATGTATGCATAATCATCAATTCATGTTTTGATTTTGGAGGCATGATATCTAATAAGGATAGTTGTTGATTGAACAGGTCGCCAAGAAAGCATTGAGGAACCGCGCGCCCGCGCCATTGTCCTATTCAAAAGTCGCGCGGCCGCGCTTGACATTGGACTTGGAGAAATTTTAAGATTTAAAAACGAGTCTTGCCCCATATCTGCCATTATTCAAAATAACAGAGAGAGCCATATTATATTCTTCTGCAAGACACACACGACTCCTCCTTTCTAAAACCGTTCTGAATTGAAGGTGTAACGTCTCATCTCTACTACTTGATTCTCGCATCAGTTCTCTTACCCACATTCAACATCTACATTGATAAAACTAGGGTTTAGTGGGTTTGTACAACATAAGTTTTGGGTTTCTCTATGCAGCGATTACATCACTCATAATTGTATCAAACAAGTTTTCTTCTTCGTTAACAATTTTCAATGGGTCCTAAGTGTGCACGTTCTGTCACTCCATCATCATCCTCTTTTTCCAGTAGTCAAGACGAGGATATTGTGGATCATACGAAATTTCTCAGTCTGGAGGCACAAACTGAATACTATAGAATAGTGTCAAAGACCTTTGTGAAGGAACGAGGCTTCAAGCCTGGGATGCAGGATGGGCAACTATGGAATATGATTCGAGAAAGAGGATGGGGAGGATTTTGTTCAACCCCTATGCCTGCTCCTATGGATATTGTCTGAGAATTTTATGTTAATGCTGAAGATACTACGAGTGGTTTGTCTATGGTGCGAGGAGTTCAAGTTGATTACCGCCCTCAATCAATTAGGGCAGCTTACAGAATACTCGACAATCCATCGACTGGGAATGATAATTGGGTCGAGTCTTCCCATTTTGAGACGGATTTGGATGAAGTTATCACTGACTTGTGCGTTCCAGGAATGCAATGGACTTGTAGGGCAGGAATGAATCAACCGCGCACGTTCCCAGCCTCATCCCTGAATCGTTATTTAAAGGTATGGAATTTGTTCATATGTGCAAATCTTATGCCTTCAACGCATCAGCATAAAATCACAACAGAGAGGGCTATCATATTGTGGAGAATAGTCACAGGCAAATACATCTATGTGGGCTATCTCATTAATCGGAGCATGTTATATTACATGAGGGGGAGCACTACGGGGAGTATCCCACATGCATCTATTATTGTGAGTCTGTGCGCGTAGCAAGGAGTCCAGTGGGATGATGAATAGATGCAAATGACTAGCCAAGATATCACTCATGCGATAATTTCCAAATTTGAGGATTGGGTAGGAGGTGTACCACACCCAAGGGGAAAAGGTTTCATCCTTCAACCCGCATCCTCGGTGCCTCCAACACAGTCTACGCAGGAAACTGAAGCAGGAACGTCAACACAAGCCACTGCTGTCCATGATGACCGTCATCTCCGAAGGTTGGAGCGGAAGGTCGATGCTATGTATGATAAGGTTGCTAGTGGAGGCGTTTGCACAGCAGGGTACTACACTCGAGTGACCATAATTTGGGACAGTCGCGCCATTTCCACCACCGAATTCACCACCTGAAGAGGGTGGTGCAGCAGATCAGTAAGGGAGTTCTTCTAACCCTATACCTTCATTCATTTGGACATTGAATATTTGAAGTTTGGGGGTATTGGGTGTAGTAGGTAGTTACATGTAGTGTTTGCATGTTAGTTTAAATTTTAATTTGGTAGTTGCATGTAGTGTTTGCATTTAGTTTAAATTTTAATTTTGTTAATTTTGTAGTTGCATGTAGTGTTTGCATGTTAGTTTAAATTTTAATTTGGTAGTTGCATGTAGTGTTTGCATGTTAGTTTAAATTTTAATTTTGCATGAGTGAAATTTTTTGTTTTGTTTTTATGTGTTAGTATGTTAGTTGCATTATATGTTTAGTTGCATTTCTCGCATTTTTAGCTATGTGGAATTTATGTCTAGCCAATGATGAAGTTGAATATTGAAGGATTGTTGAGTTTAATGGATAACATAAGCTTAGATATAACGTTTTACATGATGTAATCCATAGTGCTGTTTAGATGCTTTCGGGTTGCACTAACGTGTTCACGAATACTTGTAGGCGGGTTATGTGTTTTATTGTTGGATAGGAAATATGGTTTTAAAAATAGAATTGTGTAGAAAATGGACTTAAACTATGAAAACATTGATAATTAAGCTTTGGGAACACATGGGTATACTTATTATATAAAAAAAAGAGAATAGAAATAAAATAAAACTACCATGGTTCGTCTTACTTCGGGGCCTTTGTTACTTGAGCAAGTACGCCCGAGGGGATTGTCTTTACACCTAGCGCCCTAAGGTCTTTTATGGTCTGGGAGTCGTTGGTTGAAAGCTCGCTAAGGGGTAACACTGTAGCCTAATGGAATGAGGCATTGCACATCCATGTGATAATATATATATATATAATAACAATAAACACCACGGGGAAGAGCAAAAATCACCCTTGTGAGTAAAAATAAAGCAGTTTAAACCCATTGTTGAACCTTAGTTTGTATTGATATGTTAGAGTAGTCTTTGATGCATTAGTATACATGAATCTTGATTTAGACTACAATTTTCTATTTTGAGTAGTTTAGCATATATATTATGTGCTTTAATCAAGTTTTTGTGAACACAACACACACACATCATCTTTATAGCATGTATGAGTTATTTGAGTGTATGATATTATGTCTATAGCTCAGTTTGAAGTTTTATTCTTGATTCTGGATAATTCGCTGAGGCATATTAGATTGAATTCTATTTTGGCTGGAAAAATGTGGGACTCATTTGCATAGTAATTTAGTTGCATAGCATGTAATTGGATTTTCCGTATTTAATGTTGTATGCATTGCTTGAGGGCAAACAATAGTTCAAGTTTGGGGGTATTTGATAAGTAGGTTTTATACCTACTTATTCAATAATAATTCACGAGAATTATGCTCATCTCAAGTGGATTTTAGTATGTTTTTAATTGCATTTTGCGTTTATTTTACATTACTTGATTATAACTCCTCCGGTATGGAAATGAAGGAAATGGCATGATGTGGTGTTGACACCGTAGTATAGACCTAACAAAGGCGTGGCAAACAGAATGTATTGACAAGGAACTGAGTGATTGTGAAGGACAAATAACAAGCAACAACAGTAGTGTGCATCAAATGCGAAAAGCGCCGTACCGCTTACCAAAGAAGTTCTCATGGCTACCGCCATGCAACAAAGTGCAGAGATCGAAATACACCTCGTCTTGCCAAGCATTGAATCAATCGCGCACCGCACCGGTTTATATGGAGATCACGCATGTGGCTTGTGCTTGCGTTATATCTGAAGATTACTTGACTTTATTTTTGAATTTGAAATTCGAATGTGGTCTTATTAAAAACTATACTGGTTAGTACCAGAGAGATGAGGATGTATGTTTTTATCAGTTTTTCAAGAAGGGAACTAGGGTTCCAAGCATAGACTAATCCTAGAGAGGATTTGAGCATAACTTAATATTTTCTACAATTTCTCTTGAATTCAGTTACTATATAAGTATTCATTTTCTTTTGCTGGAAACGATTAAGATTTGGATAACATTCTGAAATGAATTCTACAATTAGGTTTGATCAATTTTATCTCTCTCTCTCTCTTGTGATATTTATTCTCAATGTGTTACTATTATCCCACAATGGTTTTAGGTTTAGAAATGAACTAAACTCCATTATGGGATTCTAACGGATTTTGATATGTAATCTATAATTAATTGCCTGAATGCTTGGTTGCTCGTTTATCATTCGGATTTCTGTTATGATTGATTGGATTGTATGATTGTTTGATCACCATTCATCTTATATGCTTATATGGAATTGAAAAAATACATGTGAGCATGGTTGTAATCATAATAGCATGCGTTTATGAGGCTCAAATTTTTAGCTTCTTATTTCGTGAACCAGATAGAAATATAATGTTTCACCGTGTGTAGTAAAATAAGAGCTTATGCTTCAATTCAATATTACTGCAATTTCACATAAGAATATAGTGACTTTGGCATTATTGTTGATTATATGATTTCTATCGCAATGTGGATGTTATGTAAACATGTCATAATTCATTGAAAAATGATTATGTCTACATTTGTGCTCTTGGCTGATTTTCCATGATAAATGTATGATTGTGCATGATGGAAATGTTTAGATGACATATGAAATGAAGTAAGAATCCCATTCTTTCCAAATTTGATTCATTAAATTAGTTTTGTGTTTTATTCATTAATTGAATATAGATTAAGCATCATTGTGAAGTATTGGTTTAAGCATATAAAATAGTGATATTATTAGTGTATGATAGTTTAATTTTAAAACCTTTCTCTGTGGATCGATACTGTTCTTAGTCTGTACTACTTGTTGACCCATGTATACTTGCATAAGTTAGAGTCTTTTTGTTAAGACTAAAAAAGAGGTAACAAACGTAACAATACATGATCCCCAATATTAAATTCCACGTCCTTTCGATGAAGATCCGCATAACTCTTTTGTCAATCATGTGTCGTTTGTATACGCTATCGGATCATTTGGATCTTCTCTGTAGTCATTCGTACCAACTCTGGTCCCAACAACGTTGCTTCACCCACCTCATCCCAGCATACTAGAGAACGACATTTTCTTCCATACAACGCCTCGAATGGAGCCATGGTTATACTTGCTTGATAAATTCTGTTGTAGAAGAATTTCACCAATGGCAAGTACTTATCCCAACTTCCTTTGAAATCTAGGACACAGATTCTTAATAGATCTTCAAGAGTGTGAATAGTCCTTTCTGATTGCCCGTCCGTTTGAGGATGGCATGCCGAACTGAATCGTAAGTCCGTGCCCATAGCTTTCTGTAAGCTAACCCAAAATCATGAAGTAAATCTTGGGTCACGATCCAAAACTATGGATACTGGCATGCCATGCAATCTCACAATCTCATTCACGTACATACGAGCAAGACGTTCAAGGGAATAAGCCTCCCGTATTGGTAAGAAATGAGCAGACTTGGTTAATCTATCAATAATGACCCAAATCGCATCTATGCCTTGAGAAACTTTGGGAAGACCCGTAACAAAATCCATAGTAATGTGTTCCCACTTCTATTTTGGAATCTCAAGTGGTTACAATGGACCCTTTGGCACTTGATGCTCCGCCTTTACACGTTGACAAGTTAAACACCTCGAGATAAACTTCGTGATCTCTCTCTTCATATTGTTCCACCAAAATGTATGTCAAAGATCATGATACATTTTGGTACTCCCAGGATGGATTACAAATGGTGTGTTGTGTGCCTCCATCATGATTCTATGCTTCAAGTCAGAATCTTTAGGAACACAAAGTCTGGAGTTGACTCGAAGTATTCCTTCTTTATCGATTCTTACTTCTGGAATAACACCTTCTTACACTTTCTTCTTCATATGCATCAGCTCCAGGTCCGTAGCTTGAGCAACTTTAACTTTATCGATTAAAGTCAGTTCTACTCGTATGTTTGATATCATCACATGGGTACTTGGAGCCTTTACCTCTATCTCCATTCTTTGCAAGTCATACAAAATGGGCCATTGTGTTAACACCATTGCACTTGTACCCGCATATGATCTTCTACTCAATGCGTTAGCTACCACGTTTGCTTTTCCAGGATGGTATTGGATGGTATGATCGTAATCTTTCAACAGCTCGAGCCAACATCGTTGCCACATGTTAAGTTACTTTTGAGTGTAGAAATATTTGAGGCTTTTATGATCTGTATAGATCTCCACTTTCTCCCCATACAGGTAGTGTCTCCAGATCTTCAATGCGAAAACGACTGCTGCCAACTCCAAATCATGAGTAGGATAATTCCTCTCATATTCTTTGAGTTATCAAGAGGCATAGG
This sequence comes from Panax quinquefolius, assembly GCA_020205615.1. Taxonomy (NCBI): domain Eukaryota; kingdom Viridiplantae; phylum Streptophyta; class Magnoliopsida; order Apiales; family Araliaceae; genus Panax; species Panax quinquefolius. The sequence continues at coordinate 68,322,909 of CM035162.1, forward strand.
CTATGACTTTCCCATGTTGCATGAGAACACATCATAACCCTTTGCCTGAAGCATCGTTGTAGATAACAAATCCATCTGAACCAGATGGTATTGTCAGAACAGGTGCCGAAATGAGTCTCCTCTTGAGCTCTTGGAAACTCTTCTTGTATTCCTCGCTCTATACGAAATTTTTATCTTTCCAAGTCAACTGAGTTATCAGAGTAGCGATTCTAAAAAATCTCTCCACGAATCTCCGATAATAACCAACTAAGCCCAAAAAGCTACGTACTTCGGTCACTGACTTCGGTTGCTCCCAACTTTGTATTGCTTCAATCTTCGCCGGGTCAATAGATACTCCATGTTTTGACACCACGTGCCCAAGGAATGCTACTTCCTCAAGCCAGAACTCGCATTTCTTCAGCTTGGCATATAGCTTGTTATCGCGAAGCCTTTAAAGTACTAGTTTCAAATGGTGCTCATGATCTTCACGACTTTTGGAAAAGATGAGGATGTCATCAATAAAGACAACAATGAACTGATCTAAATATTCATTGAACACACGGTTCATCATATCCATGAAAGCAGCAGGAGCATTACTCAATCCAAAAGACATGACTAAGAATTCATAATGCCCGTACCGATTTCTGAAGGCAGTCTTTGGAATATCTTCAGTTTTAATCTTCAGCTGATGATATGTAACGGATATGTTGTTAAAGTTATGATTCTGGGGACAGAATCCTTATAAGAGGGGAATGATGTAACATTCCAGATTTTTTTAAATGTAAATTATAAATATTTATTGATTTATATAAAAATTTATTGGATGTGTTTATTATTGGATAAATAATTGTTCAATTTGATTGATTTGATTTAGTTAATTATTTATTTGTTAAATAATTAATGTGTTATGTGGATTGAGTTATGTGATTAAGTGAATTATATAATAAATTGTTATTTGAAGTAATTAATTAATTAAGTATGAAAACTTAATTAAATAAGGTGTGACTAATAACTATTTTATAAAGAGTTATTAAAATATATTAAAGTAATTTTAATTTAGTTTTGCCAAACAAGGTTTAAGTATATTAATTCTTTAATTTGAAATAGTTTTGCCAAACAGAGCCCTATGGCTTTTGAATTTCCTTTTTTATTTTGAATTATTATTATAATATAAATTAAAAAAAAAGAATATAAATAATATATATAATAATGTTTGGTAACCGCAGTTTTTAATAAGGTCATTAGTAGGCGTATTATTATTTATCAGTTTTATTACGTTGGCTATTCATTAGTTAGTTTACACTTACTATTGTTAGTACCCAGTCTAATACTGAGAGAAGAAAGAAAAGAAAAGTTTTTCAGAGAGAGTCTAAGAGAGAAAAGGCTGTGATTTCCAAAACAAGTTCTAAGTTTGTCAAAGCTATTCTCAGTGGTTAACAAGTGTTGTCTGAACAAATTAAAGGTATGTTGTATAAACCTTATCATATATGTTTTACATTATATAGTTTTTGTGAAATTGTATGTCTCCGTTTTCTTAAAAATCATCCTGTATAAGTTTTTACCAAAATTGTCTATAAACTATGTTCTAGAAGTTGTTATGATATTACGTGTTTTGTTCTTATAATTGTTATACTACATATATATATATATATATATATATATATATATATATATATATATATATATATGATTGTATGCTTATTATATAGATAAGATGGTTTGCTAAATTTCGTGTACAAGAAATGGTTTTACAGTAAATATGTAAAAACCCAAAACCCTAATAAGACTCGTATCTATAAATCCCGTTATATAAATAAAATTTCTCTGTTCTGAATGTGTTACGTGTTATTATATACTTGGTTTGACGAAATTGACCGAATAAATTTTTAACCGAAAAACGTCGTGCTTGACACCTCGTGCTTAAATTTTTTTCCATAATCGGACTTTTCGGTAAAAATATTTTGACAAGTTGCTTTGTCGTGCTTACACTGACAAAACGCTTTGTCGTGCTTGTCAAGATTAGTGAGTTAACCCTAATTAGCAAAAACCTAACCCTAATAAACCCTAATTAGCTAATCTAACTCTAATTAGCTTATGTTAACACTTAATCATGGTTAGTAAACTTCTATTAGGTACTAATTAACATTACTTAACATTCCTAATCATTAGAAACAAAACCCTAATCAAGATTAGTGAATATTTAAGCCTAATTAAGCTACTAACTTAATCAACTAGCTCACAAGTAGGTTGGGAGTCACCATCACAAGTTTCAAAACATCAAATGACAAGCTTCCAAACTCCCAAGCATCAGAAGAGTCACATCTCAGATCTTTATGGAGGCAAGTAGGTGAAAAAATGACCAAAAAGCCAAGTTGGAAAATTCTATAAATAGGAAACTTAGGGCTGAGCAAACCCACGAATTCTCAAAGCATAGATACACTTATAAACCTACCATATCAAGCCTAGGTGTTATCCGCAACAAGATCAGAAGCTAGAAACACAAATTTCTCAAGAAAAGGTGCAAACCCTAGTTCATAAATTTCTCTTTGATCTTATGTTAGATTTGTTGTTTAGATGTTTAGAATATTGTATTAGGATGTTAGAAAGTATGCTAGAGTGGTAGAACACATTTTCATAACATCTAGATGCCTTAATTAAGCGTTTTATAAAATCTGGGAATTTTGAAAAAAATGGTCTGATAGCCGAATGTCAGGGATTTTTGATTCATGTGTGTTTATGCTTTGGTCTGTTAATCGATTGATATTTGTAGCTTGTAAGTAGGTCTTTAATCAGGAAAAGAAAACAGGGTCAAATGAACCATAGATTCCAAGATATAATCAGTCAAAGTGGGTTGACCGTTCACGGAAGCTGGTTTTCTGGGTTACCCAAAAAGCTCAAGAACAGCTGAACCGTCTACTTTGACCGACCTGTTTAATCATCTTCTGATTGTTAATTGTTTATGTTTTTGTTATAAATTGGTACTCTGGTATACATACTACATATCTATGATCTTCAATCCAACAAACTACTCATAGGATTACCGGAATTATTGGTCAAAAGTTGTTGACCGAACATGACCAAGTTTTCTGGGTTTTCCAGAAAACTGAAGAACATGAAGAACAGTTGTTAGCTGTACTTTGATCGGCATAAATAGAGATCTTAGAATTACGATTTATTCATGTTAATGTTATATATATGTACCTTGGTATATAGACTACATGTTACAACAAACACAACATACATCTAATACACCGAATCAAAGTTATTCAAGCCACAAAACCGTTGACCGGCTTGACTAATCATTCTAGGTTACCCGTAAACCCAAGAACAAATTCGATAAAGAACTTTAAATCTTTATAATTTCTTGTTAGATGTAGAGTAAAGCTCGCTTATTGCTTGATCTCAGATTATTACATGAGTACTACAACACCAATACTGCTTATTAATCAAACTCATTACCAAAACCGAAAGTTATTTAATGGTCAAACTAGCCACTCGACCACGAGCAACCACTGCCCATAAACTCAAGAACACCTACTAATGACACTTTTCGTCACCAGAGAGCTTTAGCGATTTGAGGATAAATTAATTTTTAGAAATAAATTATAAAAATTAGAAATAATTAATAAAAAACAGCTTTAAAAATTATATTAAATTATTATAAATTATTTTCGATATTTCTACAAAATGTAATAATTATTTAATTTTATTTAGATATTATTTATAATTAACTTATTAATAAAGTAAATAAAATAATTACTTTTAAAAACTAAATAATTATGTAAAAATATTATTATTGAAATAAAAATCAAAATAAATGATTATAAATTATTTAATAATATTAAATAATGTTTTTATAAAATTTTAGTAAATATAAATTATTTTTAAATAGAAATAAATGTTTTAAAAATCATTTAAAGGATAAATAAATATTTTAAAAAATACTTTAAACCTTCTAAAATATATTATAAGGATAATTAAATTATTTAAAAATATAACCAAATTTTATAAATAAAATTTAGTTCATTTAACAAAGGTATTAAAAGTCAAACCCTATTAAATCTAACCCGGTATTAAATAAATGTTTTATTTGAGTATTGTTATCAATACTAACGTGTTAGATTTATATTCTTGAACGTCATAGGTACTTAATAGCGTTCGAATAGTATTACTTGACTGATCTACGCTCAGGCAAGTCTTCCATACCCAATTTATTACTTATGCAAAATTTATCACCCCTGTTTATTCGCTGAACAAGATTCTATCTTGCTATACTGTTGATATAATACACCTATGTTGAATTACCTATTATTGAAAAGTTATTGCTATAGTTCCAGCATGACTAAGAAATGAATTATTTATTCATATGATATTGTTTATTGAGCATAAACTGTTGTGTCAAGCCAAATTGTTTTGGTAAGGCAATCGTATACTGAAGTTGAGTATCCCGTAAGGGAGCAAAGTGTAGTCAATGAATATATTGACAGTAAATTGTAAGTGTAAATGAGCACTGTAGGTGATATGCATACTCCTAGGATGTTGAATAGGCTGATCCCCTATCTCATATCTGAACAAAATTTCTAAGTCTTTGTGACTGACAGAAATGATAAAAATTCCAGAACTAGTTGGAATTAGAAATCCAGAAATGGTAACAACTATCAGTCAAAATTTGAATTGTTATAATTCTTCAAATCCTATATAGTTATAAATATACAACTTCACGAGCATGTCATAGCTCACCCTTGCAAATTATTCCCTCATAAAGATTAGATGGTAATCCCGAACAACTGGAGTAGATAAAGGGAAGCGTCCCTACATAGATTAGATTATATTCTTCTGTATGAATACTTTGTAATAAGAACTCGTTATGGGAATTTTGTAATCGAATCATAATATTATGATGTATATAACATCTTTTATTTCCGCAACCGTGTTTTCTTACATATATAGATGTAAAGTAAGATGTCTTCTATTCTACTTGAGATCCTTGGGAACTATTTATCTGAGTGAGGGTGTTAATAGCATGGACTGTTCATGTTGTTATTAATACTCTGAATTTCAGATAGATAGTTACTATCGATACGATAATATGTAATCGCATGACATGTACTATACATCGGGTGAGGTATTGGTAATATGGACTGTTCATGTTATTACTGATACTCTGAATTTTAGATAGATAGACTCTAGTCACAGATACAGTTCATATATTCAAGTGAGGGTATCCAAACACAGAAATATTTCTCTTGGAAATTACCATCTGTTATGGGATACTGTGAATCTTGAATCTATGGGAATTATATCTGATAGTCCCTCTATCTAATGTAATATTTTAATCAGATACTATGGGTGTATAGATTTAAATGCATTATGTTAATTCTCTGTAAACACCATACTGGATACCACGTGAGTATAGGTATGGGGGTGTTACAATATTGGTATCAGAGCTGTTAAGGATATAGATATAAGGAAGAGTTTTCTTAGTATATAGTCTTTGAGTCCGTAAAAATTTGTAAAAGACATATATAATATAACATTAAAACTATTATGTTGTGTAAACCTTTATACCAGTATTTATGGAGTTTTCTTTTATAGATGGCCAACTCCAATGCTGAAGAAAGAGTGATCAATCCACCGCAAATAAAGTCTTTTATAACTAGTGATGCAGAAGAAGAAGAATTGCTTCATGATCAACAACTGCTTGATGCTGAAGAAGAAGAAGATCCAGTGGCTGGACAATTAATGAGAATAGATGAGCATGATGAGGCAATGGCATCACTATCGCAGCATAAATGTAATGTGAGAACAATAAGATGAAGTTTAGGCGATTGAATGAGTGTATGCTAATGGATGAAAGGAGTCATAGTCATTAACTGAAAGGACAACTGCACCATGCACATAAGAGCAGGAGGGAAATTCAGTCAAGACTTCTTAAAACATCTTTGGGAGTTCGAGATACTTTTAATGATTTGCAGCGTCGTGTAACTCGATATCCAGTAGAAGAGAAGAAAACTGCTTATCTTATCGATCGATCTGTGGTTTGTCACATGATCCAGGATTCCTTTGATGATATCAATGAATTCTAGAGAGTATCATAGGAGGTTGGATGCTTTATATTAGTACAATAAAGAAGCATTCAAAGTTTGTATTGTGATAAGTACTGTGTAATATACTAGTATGTTTAAAGTTATTGTAAGACTGTGAGTTATAAATAAACAATATGTTTTGGTTATCTAAGAATCTTATGTGAATCTTTGTTGTTGTTTTATAGAATCATGCCACCAACCAGAAGACCCCAAAGAGAAATGAATAATGAGGATAATCCAACTGAACAGTTAGTATATATAATGTTAGGAGTAATAAACAGACCTGTAAACCAAAATACATCCTTTAAAGACTTTAAATTTGTTGGACCACCTGAATTTAAAGGTACATTAGAACCTGTAGATGTACAGATTTGGATTTATGAGATAGGAAAATTCTTCCTAGTAACCAATGTTAGTAATAACAAGAAGACAACTTTTGCAACTTTCTTCTTGAAAGGTGAAGCTAATTATTGGTGGGAATCAACCAAAGGTCGAGTAGAAACTGAAATTGTTCCTTGGGATAAATTTAAAGAGTTATTCTTTGAAAACTATTTTTCCCAATCCCTGAAAGACCGAATGGAAATAAAATTTCTGGACTTAAAACAAGGAGATCTTACTGTAACCCAGTATACGGCTAAGTTTAATGAACTATCTAGGTTTGCTCCTCATCAAGTGACTACTGAACTTAGAAAGACTCGTAGGTACCAAGAAGGTTTAAAACCTCGATTCGAGTAAATTATCGATTGCTTCAAATCAAAACTTTCTCCTCAAATACTAGAGAAGGCCACTATAATTGAAGGTGAAAATGAAAATCTCGCTAAGTTTCATCAGACAAAAGATTCGTAATGAGAAAGGGAAAATAAGACAGTAACCCCGTTTAGGTGGGTTTAATAACAAGCGTAAATGGAATAATTCTTTTTCTAACAATTCAGGAAAAAGATAGAAATACTAATAACAATTTTAGTAATAATAATATTAAACCTTGTCCTAAATGTAATAAGAAACATAGAGAGAGTGTCTTCTTAACAAATTCTTTAATTCAGGACATCAGACATTATCTTTTACGGTGTCCTCTTCCAAAGAAAAATAAATGTTTTAATTGTGGTTCAATGGATCATTTTTCTAAGAACTGTCCCACAAACCAAGGAGGAAAAGGAGTTAGAATACCAGAGAATAATAAATCAACAATAGTTTAGTTGTGGTTCGTAATCGACCATCGAGAACATTTAATATGCTCGGTGAGGGATGTTGTTGTTTCACGTTGTGACGAGTGATGTATCATCCCTATCAACACTTTAAATGCATATGTGTTATTCGATTTTGGTGTTACTTGTTCATTTGTGTCTAGAAATTTCTCTACAAACTTGAATATGCCTTGTGAAAATTTAGACAAACCATTTTGTGTAGAAATTGCTAATAATGAAAGAATTCTGGTTAAGACCATATATAGAAACTGTAGTGTGGTAATAAAAGGACATAATTTTAAGGTAGATTTGATACCAATTCAGTTGGGAGAATTTGATGTAATTCTAGGAATGGATTGGTTAGTTAATCATAACGCGATGATTGATTGTCATCAAAAACGTATTAACCTTTTGACGGCTTCGAAGTCAAAAGTAGTGTTCAATGGTAGTTGTTCACCTAAGCAATCTCGATATTTGACTATAGTTCAGGCAGAAAGATTACTTAAAAAGGGTTGTTTAGGATATTTGGCGTATATAGATGATACTCGTCAGGAAGGAGTAAAACTAGATCAAATACCTATAGTCAAGGAATTTCCTGATGTATTTCCAGATGATTTACACGGTTTGCCTCCAGATAGGGAGATTGAGTTTATCATTGATCTTGCACCAGGAACGACACCGATTTCTAAGGCACCGCATGTAATGGCACCTATAGAACCTGAAAGAGTTACTTATTCAATTACGTGAACTCTTAGATAAAAAGTACATACAACCTAGTGTTTCACCTTGGGGCGCTAATTCGTTGTTATTTGTAAAGAAGAAGGATGGAACTATGAGACTTTGTATAGATTATAGGGAGCTAAATAAGTTAACTATTAAGAATAAATATCATTTGCCAAGGATTGATGATTTGTTTGACCAATTAAAGGGGGCCGAACATTTTTCAAAAATTGACCTTAGAACAGGTTATCATCAATTAAAGGTAAAAAAGAAGGATGTGCCAAAAACAGCGTTTAGGACACGCTATGGACATTATGAATTTCTTGTAATATCTTTTGGATTAACAAATGCACCGGCAGCATTTATGGATTTAATGAATCGAGTGTTTAAACCATGCTTAGACAAATTTGTTGTAGTGTTTAACGACGATATTCTGGTATACTCGAGAACACGGGAAGAGCATATTGAACACTTGAGAGTCGTATTGGAGATATTACGAAAGGAACAACTTTATGCAAAGTTTTCCAAGTGTGAATTTTGGTTGAAGGGAGTTCAATTTTTAGGTCATGTAATTGACAAAAATGGAATATCTGTAGATCCAACTAAGATCGAAATGGTCGTGAACTGGGAACAACCAACAACTCCAATAGAAGTACGAAGTTTTCTCGGTTTAGCGAGTTATTACCGACGGTTTATAAAAGATTTTTCAAAAATAGCAACCCCATTAACCAATTTAACTCGAAAGACAAAGTGAAATACGCCCCGACAGAGATAAATGTGACGAAAGCTTCCAAGAGTTGAAGAAGCGATCGAGCATGGCTCCAAAGTGTTATCCTTACCGGATGATACAGAGGCCTTCAGAGTATATAGTGACGATCACACAGAGGATTAGGGTGTGTGTTGATGCAACATGGGAAAGTGATAGCTTATGATCATCACGACAACTCAAAGATTATGAGAAGTGATATCCTACTCATGATTTAGAGTTAGCCGCAGTAGTTTTTGCTCTAAAAATCTGGAGACATTACTTATACGGGGATAAGTGCGAGATATATACAGATCATAAAAGTCTGAAATATATTTTTACACAACGGGAATTAAATTCAAGACAGAGGCGATGATTAGAACTGATAAAGAATTTTGACTTTGAAATCTTATATCATCCCGGTAAAGCAAATGTTGTAGCTGATGCGTTAATTAGAAAGAATCAAGAAAAATTGAATGTATTAACCACCAATGATAGGTTAATAAAAGACTTTGAAAAGTTAAAAATAGAGGTGGAATGTCCAACTACCTCTACCCAAAAATTATATATTATAGAAGGAGTTTCATCTCTGCTCGATAAAATTAAAGAGATACAAGAGAAGGATGAAGAGTGTCAGAAGTTTAAATCTAAATCCACACATGATAAGTATAATAAATTTCGAATAGATACGGATGGAATAATAAGATATGAAAATAGAATCTGGATTCCGTTAGATCAAGCTTTAAAAGATGAAATTTTGAACGAAGCACATAACTCTAAATTTGCCATACATCCTGGCAGTACTAAAATGTTCAAAGATTTAAGTCGACACTTTTGGTGGTCGAATATGAAAAGGGAAATAGATGAATGGGTAAGTAAATGTCTCACGTGTCAAATGGTTAAGGCAGAACATCAGAAGCCAAGTGGTTTACTTCAACCCTTACCAATTCCTGAGTGGAAGTGGGAACATATAACCATGGACTTTGTAGTGGGCCTTCCAACTACACAAAAAGGACATAACGCCATTTGGGTAATAGTTGACCGTTTAACTAAATCCGCTCACTTTTTACCTATTAAAATTACTCATAACCTGGATAACCTTGCCAAATTATATATCCATGAAATTATCTCTAGGCATGGAGTACCTGTTTCCATAGTATTAGACCGAGATCCACGTTTTACTTCAAATTTTTGGAAGAGTCTTTAAAAAAATTTAGGAACACAGTTAAAACTAAGTACAGATTATCATCCTCAAACTAATGGACAGAGTGAGAGAACCATACAAACATTAGAGGATATGTTGAGAACATGTGTCATAGACTTCAAAGGAAGTTGGGAAGATCAATTACCTTTAGTCGAATTTACCTACAACAATAGTTATCATGCTAGCATCGGTATGCCACCCTATGAAGCCTTATATGGAAGAAAATGTAGAACGCCTATGTGTTGGGATGAAGTCGGGGAAAGACAAATGTTAGGACCTGAAATAATTCAACAAATCGTTGAAACTATCAGAATCATACGTCAACGATTACAAGCATCTCAAGATCGACAAAGAAAATACGCTGATCCACATCGTCAACAACGAAATTTTAGCGTAGGAAGCCATGTATTCTTGAAAGTATCTCCTTGGAAGGGCAAGATACATTTTGGCAAGAAAGGAAAACTAAGTCCGAGGTTCATTGGACCTTTTGAAATTTTAAGAAGAATTGGTGAAGTTGCTTATGAAATAGCACTACCACCTGAGTTACACAATATTCATAATGTGTTTCATGTGTCCGTTTTACGACCATAAAAACCTGATTATAAACACGTTATAAATTATGAGCCGATCCAAATCGAAGAAAATCTTTCTTATGTAGAAGAACCTGTGCAGATTGTTGACCGTAAAGAGCAAGTCCTCCGTAATAAAGTGATAGCATCGGTTAAAGTAATATGGAGAAATAAGAACATTGAAGAAGCTACATGGGAGCCTGAAGATAAAATGCGCGAGAATTATCCTCATCTTTTACTTAATATGCATTGTAATTTCGAGGAATCTAAATTTTATTAGTGGGGTGAATGTAAAAACCCAAAACCCTAATAAGACTCATATGTATAAATCCCGTTATATAAATAAAATTTCTCTATTCTGAATGTATTACGTGTTATTATATACTTGGTTTGACGAAATTGACCGAATACATTTTTATCCAAAAAATGTCGTGCTTGATACCTCGTGCTTAAATTTTTTTCCATAATCGGACTTTTCGGTAAAAATATTTTGACAAGTTGCTTTGTCGTGCTTGCACTGACAAAACGCTTTGTCGTGCTTGTCAGGATTAGTGAGTTAACCCTAATTAGCAAAAACCTAACCCTAATAAACCCTAATTAGCTAATCTAACTCTAATTAGCTTATGTTAACACTTAATCATGGTTAGTAAACTTCTATTAGGTACTAATTAACATTACTTAACATTCCTAATCATTAGAAACAAAACCCTAATCAAGATTAGTGAAGATTTAAGCCTAATTAAGCTACTAACTTAATCAACTAGCTCACAAGTAGGTTGGGAGTCACCATTACAAGTTTCAAAACATCACATGACATGCTTCCAAACTCCCAAGCATCAAGAGTCACAGATCGATCTTTTATGGAGGCAAGTAGGTGTGAAAAATGACCAAAAAACCAAGTTAGAAAATTCTACAAATAGAACCTTAAATGAAAGCAAACCCATTTAATTCTCAAAGCCTAGATACACTTGTAAACCTACCATATCAAGCCTAGGTGTTATCAAAGAACAAGATCGAAGCTAGAATCATAAATTTCTCAAGAAAAGGTGCAAACCCTAGTTTATAAATTTCTCTTTGATCTTATGTTAGATTTGTTGTTTAGATGTTTAGAATATTGTATTAGGATGTTAGAAAGTATGCTAGAGTGGTAGAACACGTTTTCATAACATCTAGATGCCTTATTTAAGCGTTTTATGAAATTCAATGAATTTTGAAAAACATCGTCTGACAGTCGAATGTCAGGGCTTTTTGATTCATGTGTGTTTATGTTTTGGTCTGTTAATCGATTGATATTTGTAGCCTGTAAGTAGGTACTTAATCTGGAAAAGAAAACAGGTTCAGATGAACCATAGATTCCAAGATATAATCAGTCAAAGTGGGTTGACCGTTCATGGAAGCTGGTTTTCTGGGTTACCTAGAAAGCTCAAGAACAGCTAAACCGGCTACTTTGACCGACCTGTTTAATCATCTTCTGATTGTTAATTGTTTATGTTTTTGTTATAAATTGGTACTCTGGTATACATACTACATATCTATGATCTTCAATCAAACAAACAACTCATAGGATTACCGAAATTATTGGTCAAAAGTAGTTGACCGAGCATGACCAAGTTTTCAGGGTTTTCTAGAAAACTGAAGAACACGAAGAACAGTTGTTAGCTGTACTTTGATCGGCATAAATAGAGATCTTAGAATTACGATTTCTTCATGTTAATGTTATATATATGTACCCTGGTATATAGACTACATGTTACAACAAACACAACATACATCTAATACAATCAATCAAAGTTATTCAAGCCACAAAACCGCTGACCGACCTGACCAATCGCTCGGGTTACCCGTAAACCCAAGAATAACTCGACAAGAACTTTAAATCTTTATAATTTCTTGTTAGATGTAGAGTAAAGCCCGCTTATTGCTTGATCTTGATCTTATTATTACATGAGTACTACAACACCAATACTTGCTCGAATCAAACTCATTACCAAAACCGAAAGTTATTTAATGGTCAAACTAGCCACTCTAATGACCACTTAAGCAACAAATACCTGTAAACTCAAGAACACCTACAGCGACACTTTCTGTCACTATAGAGCTTTAGCAACGGACAAAAATTAATTTTTGAGAAATAAATTATAAAAAATTAGAAATAATTAATAGAAACAGTTTTAAAAATTATATTAAATTATTATAAATTATTTTTGATATTTCTACAAAAATGTAATAATTATTTTATTTTATTTAGATATTATTTATAATTAACTTATTAATAAAGTAATTAAAATAATTACTTTTAAATACTAAATAATTATGTAAAAATATTATTATTGAAATAAAATCATAATAAATGATTATAAATTATTTAATAATATTAAATAATGTTTTTATAAAATTTTTGTAAAGATAAATTATTTATAAATAGAAATAAATGGTTTAAAAATCATTTAAAGGATAAATAAATATTTTAAAAATACTTTAAACCTTCTAAAATATATTATAAGGATAATTAAATTATTTAAAAATATAACCAAATTTTATAAATAAAATTTAGTTCATTTATCAAAGGTATTAAAAGTCAAACCCTATTAAATCTAACCCAGATTAAATAAATGTTTTATTTGAGTATTGTTATCAATACTAACGTGTTAGATTTATATTCTTGAACGTCATAGGTACTTAATAGCGTTCGAATAGTATAACTTGACTGATCTACGCTCAGGAAAGTCTTCTATACCCAATTTATTACTTATGCAAAATTTATCAACCCTGTTTATTTGTTGAACAAGATTCTATCTTGTTATACTGTTGATATAATACATAATCAATTACCTATTATTGAAAAGTTATCATATAGTTCCAAAGATTGACTAAGAAATGAATTATTTATTCATATGATATTATTTATTGAGCATAAACTGTTGTGTCAAGCAAAATTGTTTTGGTAAGGCAATCGTATACTGAAGTTGAGTATCCCGTAAGGGAGCAAAGTGTAGTCAATGAATATATTGACAGTAAATTGTAAGTGTAAATGAGCACTATAGGTGATATGCATACTCCTAGGATGTTGAATAGGCTGATCCCCTATCTTATATCTGAACAAAATTTCTAAGTCTTTGTGATCGATGTAAATGATAAAATTCCGTAACTAGTTGGAATTAGAAATCCGTAAATGGTAACAACTATCATCAAATTTGAATTGTTATAATTCTTCAAATCCTATATAGTTATAAATATACAACTTGTTGAGCATGTCATAGCTCACCCTTGCAAATTATTCCCTTTGCAGTATTAGATGGTAATCCTTGAACATCTGGAGTAGATAAAGGGAAGCGTCCCTACATAGATTAGATTATATTCTTCTCTGTATGAATACTTTGTAATAAGAACTCGTTATGGGAATTTTGTAATCGAATCATAATATTATGATGTATATAACATCTTTTATTTCCGCAACCGTGTTTTCTTACATATATAGATGTAAAGTAAGATGTCTTCTATTCTACTTGAGATCCTTGGGAACTATTTATCTGAGTGAGGGTGTTAATAGCATGGACCTGCTCATGTTGTTATTAATACTCAATTTCAGATAGATAGTTACTATCGATACGATAGTATGTAATCGCATGACATGTACTATACATCTGGGTGAGGGTATTGGTAATATGGACTGTTCATGTTATTACTGATACTCTGAATTTCAGATAGATAGACTCTAGTCACAGATACAGTTCATATATTCAAGTGAGGGTATCGAAACACAATAATATTTCTCTTGGAAATTACCATCAGTTATGGGATACTGTGAATCTTGAATCTATGGGAATTTTATTTGATAGTCCCTCTATCTAATGTAATATTTTAATAAGATACCATGGGTGTATAAATTTAAATGCATTATGTTAATTCTCTGTAAACACCATACCGGATACCACGGGAGTATAGGTATGGGGGTGTTACAAAATATATTTATACATGAACTGTGATCAAGTATGATAATAAAAATTCGTGTATGCTAATTGAGAAATTGAACTATGCATGTTAATGGGTTTATATGTTGGTATGCTTATATTTCAAAGGAATTAATTTGGTTATAAACATGTAATTACAGTCATTGTATCAAGAAATATCAACAATGGAGTTTTGGTTTAAAATAGTGTTTTCAAAGAATTAAGTTTTCTAAAATCGTTGTTCAAATTGTTGATAATTTGTTTATAGATGATTGTTAACGTTTATGTGTAATTTATACATGCCAAATATAGATGTTAGCAGTGTTAAGTGGACAGAAAATTTTTTGTTCTTTTCTTTTGGTTTGGTTTTGTGAGTTTCGGCTCCTCAAAGACCAAAATCCACGCCCAAATACAAGTCCCACGCCTTAGCGCCATAAAAATCATTCAACTAGACTTCGAAGTATTGAACGTCAAGTCGGGCCAGATTGTCATAAAATACCAATGTCAACAAGTGTTCGGACTTGGCACGGATCGCCGAGTCCCCTATATAACTCTCGTGCCGAAGTGTCACATCAGCGCCGCAGCACTGCCCATAGTTCACACTGTGGCACCACTTAGCAGAATGTTCTGAAATGATTTATGTCTTGCACGGAAGTCTGAAATTTTTAGTTGTAATGCTATATGACCAAATAATTCTGTTATTATAGTATTGTAATGTGTTGAACGAACATGGTGTTAATACCTAACGAGTTTATTATCGTTTAGGAATATAATTTGATTACATGGTTAGACATTTAAACCATACGTGATGTAGTGTTGATTATGACTGATCATGTCATGTTATCATATGTATATAGGGTATTGTGATTTGGATATTAACAATTCAATCTACGCGCAAGGCAAGTTCTTTAACTCTACTTTTATAATAGTTGAGCAAGTTTTCTTATCCTAAATCTTCGTTATGCAAGTTTCTAGATCTATTCTTTACATTAAGTAAATCTTCTAACTCTATACCTTCGTTGAGTTAGTTTTTTATGATTATGCAAGTTTTTCCTAAATCTAAACTTGTTATATTAGCATGCAAATATGTTTATTCTGTTGAACAATTTACCGTTCAAAGTTATTATTTGTTATGAATGCTTAATATTAAATTCTAAGATGTAACCTTAGCTTAATGTTGTTCAAAGAAAGGTATGATAAATTATTACATTATTATGCTATTAGATTATTCCTAAAGCATGAACTTAGAACGAAATGTTTATTCAGTTATGATTATTCAATAACATAGTGTTATTATCTTTTATTCAACTAATCCTTAGTTGATGTCCGTTGAATTCCAAATTACCTTGAAGTGTATCCAAACCAAACTGACTTTGGTGCGGACTTGTACTATAAATACTGAGATGAATAACCCTATTATTAAGGGTTGCACTTAGTTTTATACTTTGTGCTGAAATATTTGTATACAATACATGTACGAAGGATTCATCCCCCTAAGTACCTTTGAGTCCTTGCAGTCGTATGACTGTTATAGTTCAAAGTTGAAAGATTACTTATAACTGTGGACAGGGTTCGTGGTCATTAGACCCTCAGTGAATGTTATGATTTATGGAATGTTAATAGAACATATTGTTCAGTTCTATTAAGCCTAGTATTTGGCAAGTGATGTAAAGGTTAAAGTTTTATTTATTGTTATTCCAAGTGAGTCTTGTTTGCTCACTCTTAGATGTAAAATTTCTTACAGCTACAGCTGAAAAGGGTGACGTACCTAGCACCAGTAAGGGAAAGGGAAAGATAAACAAGTACTGAAGACTTGTAATAGTTTTGATAATTTTATTATCATACTTTGGTTTAAAGATTGTAATGAAGTTTATTTAATTTTCCATATGAATGATTTTTGTAAAGGTTAGATAACCTGGGAGATTTTAGTTAATGTAATCCTGTATGGGCAGGTTTATTTATTCAATTATATCATGATTGGGTAGTATTAAATGATTGTTTTATTTAATTGAACACCAAATCTTGAGGTTATGAAGTACCGGGATTTGGGGGTGTCACAAGTTGGTATCAAAGCTTTAGGTTATGAACCTTAGGTGGAGGAAAAGCCTTAGGAAGTAACCTTTGAAAAGATAGTTGAGATAACTCTTATCGAGTTTTAAGGAAGAAGTAATAACACACTTATATGCTTATGTGTTTATAACTTATGTGCTCGTGAGTGTCGAGTAGAATGATTAATAATTAAAACTTTAAAACTTTGTTGTCAGGATGACTAATGTCGAAGAATCCAGTCAGGCTAGGAAGGATGGATCGCAAATGCCTATAAAGGAGGAGCCTCGCGACATTCAGGTTGTTTGGGAACAGCTACTGCCACGGGAGTCAGCCCTATTGGTCACAGTGGTTGAAGATGAGGATGATGATGTGGAGAAAGATGAGGAGGATCCCGTGGAGTTGCCACAGGAGGATGAGGATGACGAGGATGAGGAGGAAGAGACTTCACTAACCTCGATGGCTGCTCATATGTATGATGAAGTCTACGACCGTAACGTGGAACTTCAAGACATAGTTGAGGAGTTGCAAGAGATAGTAGCTGAACAACAGACTTTAATGACACAGAAGGACGACGATATCCAGGATCGAGATGAACGTCTAACTAATGTTGAAGAGAAGCTGATGTAGACTGAAGGAGAGAAGGAACAACTGATTGAGATGGTCGTGGAACTGAAGAACAAGTTGAAGGAAGAAGCTACCATGAGGGCGAGAGCTGAAGACGCATATGAGGAAGCTTATCAACGGACTGGAAGAGCAGTAAGGGACGCACAAGCAAAGAGGATGAAGATGGAAGAGATGGATAAAGTATTCAATACCGTGATCAATTGAGCTCAAGATCGGGTCATGGGTTATCCAATTCAGTTCGAGACTCTGCAATCATACGTGTTAGATCGCTGAACAATGTTTCGAGTTATGGAAGAAGAGTGTCGAAAGGCTACGTGGTATTTTAATAGATCATCGTAGGAAATGTGCCTGTTATGCACGTAATAAGTGTTAAATAATGTGTAAATCCCTAGTGTTAAGTAACCATGGGATATGAGAATGATGATGTTGTCCTGTAACTTTTGTAGTTCAGGGAAGGAATGTAAATAGCAGTGATGCTATTATTTTTATGTTTTTTGAAGTAATGATGAATAAATAAAAGTTATTATTTTATTCAATGTGTTATGTGTTATGTGGTTATTTCTTTTATGGAGGTAAGTAATTAGCAAATACTTAAAGAAGTTGAGTAATAGTCTAATAGATGTTTTTTTAACAGAAATGCCTCCCAGACATGAACCACCCCGACAAAGAACCAATGAGAGAACTAACAATAATGATGTTGAAGATAATCCCATCCAACAACTAGTAACGTTACTAACAGGAGCGTTGCAGAATTAACCTCGGAACCAAGGCACAACGTTTAAGGATTTTAAGGTGGTTGGACCACCTGAATTTCGTGGGTCAATGAATTCGGTCGAGGCACAGACCTAGATTATGGAAATTGAGAAGGTGTTTGAAATCGCTTGGGTAGGGGATGAACAAAAGACTGCTTTTACAACGTTCATATTGAAAGTAGAAGCTAGTTATTGGTGGCAGGCCAATAAAACCCAGGAAGGATCAGGAGTGATGACCTAGGATAGGTTTAAGGAGTTATTCTTCGAGACCTATTTCCCAGAGAATTCGAAGAATCAATTAGAGGTTCAGTTTTTGGAACTGAAGCAGGGAACGATGGCGGTATCTGAGTATGCTGCGAAATTCAATGAATTGGCAAGGTTTGCGCCAAATCAGATCAAAGATGCATTTGTGGCGTAAGGCGTAAGAGATTTGAACAAGGATCAAGCCATGGTCAGACAAACAGGTTTCTGTTCCAGTTGAAGACGTTTGCAGCAGTGATGGAGAAGGCAATACTCGCTGAAGGTGGAGGCGAGGTAGTGACAAAATTCAATCAAGAACAAAAGAAGAAGAAGAAGAAGAAGAAGAAGAAGAAGAAGAAGAAGAAGAAGAAGAATGAGGGGGAAGTGAAGAATGGTAGTGGAGGCAATGGAAATAGATACAACAATAACAACAATTTGAAGAGGAAGTGGAACGAAAACGGGGGTACTGGAAACCAGCAGGGTAACCAGCAATTTAGGAAATTTGAAGCATGTGTTACATGCGGGAGGTTTCATAAGAGGGTGTGCTTGATGGGGAAACATGCATGTTTCAACTATGGCCAGGAAGGTCACATAGCCCCAAATTGCACCCAACCCAAGAAGAATGTCTGTTTCACGTGCGGATCCAAGGATCACTTTGCTCGTGAATGCCTTCAGAAGAAGGTTGGAGAAACAACAAGAAGCAAGGGAGGTAGCAGTGGAGGAACATGGGCCATTGCTGGACCTACATCATCAAACAAACCCACAGCCAGAACATTCAACATGACTGTGCAGGATGTTGTGCAATCAAAAGATGTGGTGTCAGGTATTTTCCCAATCAACGATATTAATGCTTATGTATTATTTGATTCGGGTGCTACTTGCTCGTTTATATCTGATGAATTTGCTAAAAGGTTAGAATTGCCTAGAGAAGAACTAAATTTCCCTTTGAACATAGAAATTGCGAATAAGGAAGTGATTCCTGTTAGGTTCGTATACAAGAAATGTAGGGTGAACATTAAAGGGAATATCCTGATGGTAGATTAATTAATCCCAATTAGACTTGGAGAATTTGATGTTATTTTGGGAATGGATTGGCTGTTCAAATATGGAGCAGTAATTGATTGCCACAAGAAGTGTGTAAACCTTCTGACTCCGTCAAGGCTAGTTTTCTATGGTAGCAAATCGCCTAGATAAATGAAATTTCTGACGATTATACAGGCCAAAAAGTTGTTAAGTAAAGGCTGTGTGGGTTATTTTTCTTACATAGTCGATACTCAGAAAAAGGGTGTGAAACTGGAGGAGATACCAGTGGTTAAGGAATTCGTAGATGTATTTCCGAAGGATTTGCCAGGACTTCCTCCTGACAGAGAGATTGAGTTTGTAATCGACTTAGCGCCAGGAACTGCACCGATATTGAAGGCCCCGAACAGAATGGCTCCGGTAGAAATGAAGGAACTGATGGTGCAATTGCAAGAGCTGCTAGACAAGAAATATATTCAACTAAGTGTATCACCGTGGGGAGCGCCAGTATTATTCGTGAAGAAGAAGGACAAATCAATGCGTCTTTGCATTGATTATAGGGAGTTAAACAAGGTCACTATTAAGAAGGTATCCATTGCCTAGAATAGATGACTTGTTTGACCAGTTGAAGGGTGCTAAGTACTTCTCGAAAATAGATTTCAGAAGTGGGTATCACCAATTGAAGGTAAGAAAGGAGGATATACTTAAAATGGCATTCAGAACTTGGTATAGACATTACGAGTTTCTGGTGATGTCTTTTGGTTTAACAAATTCCCCTGCTGCGTTCATGGATTTGATGAACGGGGTATTTAAACCATTCTTAGACAAGTTCGTAGTGGTATTTATTGATGACATTCTGGTGTATTCCAAAACTCAAGAAGAACACGTGGAACATTTACGTTTGACATGGGAGACACTAAGAAAGGAAAAGTTGTACGCGAAATTCTCTAAGTGCGAATTTTGGCTCGATCGTGTACAATTTTTGGGTCATGTGATTGACAAAGATGGGATTTCAGTGGATCCATCGAAAGTGGAAGCTGTAATAAATTAGGAACAACCAAGGACACCTTCGGAGGAGAGGATTTTCTTGGGACTGACCAGTTATTATAGAAGATTCATTCAAGATTTTTCTAAGATAGCCACTTTGTTAACAAATTTGACACGAAAAGCTGTGAAATTCGTTTGGACGGAGAAATATGAGGAGAGCTTCCAAGATTTGAAGAAGAAGCTAAGTGTGGCACCTGTGTTAACCTTGCCAGATAATACATGAAATTTTTTGGTATATAGTGATGCCTCACACAAAGGATTAGGTTGTGTTATTATGCAGAACGGCAAAGTTATTGCCTATGCATCATGACAACTGAAGGATTATGAGAAAGGTTATCCGACTCATGATTTGGAATTGGCTGCAGTAATATTTGCTCTCAAGATATGGAGACACTATCTTTATGGAGAGAAATGTGAGATCTACACAGACCACAAAAATCTGAAGTATATTTTCACTTAGAAGGATCTGAACATGCGTCAGAGAAGGTGGATGGAATTGATAAAATATTATGATTGTGAGATCTTTTATCATCCAGGCAAAGCGAATGTGGTTGCAAATGCTTTAAGTAGGAAAGGTCGGGAGAAGTTGATGATGATAACAACTCAGGAGGAGCTCATTTTAGCAATGACAAAGCTAGAACTGGAAATCAAATTTCACAGAATTGAATTTAACGCCTAGCCTTCATCCAACTTTCTTTGGACAAGGTGAAGAACGCTCAGTTACAAGATGAAGAATCTGGGAAGATAAAAGAGATTATGGTTAAAGGTAGCGATACGAAATACAAGATCGATACCGAAGGATTACTATGGTATGAGGGAAGAATCTGGGTCCCAGAAGAATACCGTAGTGAAAAGACGCGGAATCTTGATCAAGCTCATAACTCAAAATATTCAATTCATCCAGGAAGCACGAAGATGTATCAAGATTTATGCCGACATTTTTGGTGGCCGAATATGAAAAGGGATGTTGCAGAATGCGTGGCGAAATGTATGACATGTCAAAGAGTAAAAGCCAAACATCAAAGACCGAGCGGATTACTTCAACCATTGGAAATACCGGAATGGAAGTGGGAGCACGTCACGATGGATTTTGTGGTGGGTCTTCCAACTACTCAGAGAGGATGCGATGCGATTTGGGTGATAGTGGACAAATTAACAAAATCAGCGCACTTTTTACCAATAAAGATTAGGTTCAATCTTGATCAGTTGGCAAGATTGTACATCAAAGAGATCGTTTTGAGACATTGAGTGCCAGTGTCAATTGTGTCCGATAGAGACCCACGATTCACGTCAAACTTCTGGAAGAGACTACAAGAAATCATGGGAACTCAGTTGCGAATGAGTATGGCTTATCATCCATAAACAGATGGCCAAAGAGAACGAACGATCCAGACATTGGAAGATATGCTGAGAGCATGCGTCATGGATTTCAAAGGATGCTGGGAAGAACAATTACCGTTGGTGGAATTCACTTATAATAATAGTTATCACGCGAGTATCGATATGCCACCTTACGGAGCGTTATACGGCAGAAAGTTCAGAACTCCACTGTGCTGGGATGAAGTCGGTGAACGTGAACTGCTAGGACCAGAACTGGTACAACAAAATGTGCGGTTATCAAACTCATCAGGACAAGATTGGTAATAGCTCAAGACTGACAGAAGAAGTATGCTAATCAACACAAGCAAGATCGTGCATTTGACGTAGGACGCTACGTATTCCTAAAAGTTTCTCCTTGGAAGGGGAAAATTCATTTCGGTAAGAAGGGAAAACTAAGCCTGAGGTTTATTGGACCTTTTGAAGTGCTACGAAGAGTTGGAGAGGTAGCTTACAAGATAGCTCTACCTCCAGAGTTGGAAAACATTCAAAATGTTTTTTATATTTCGGTGTTACGACCGTATAAACCCGATTACAAACACGTGATCAAGTACGAATCGTTGCAGTTCGAGAAAGATTTGTCTTATGAAGAGATTCCTATCCAGATAGTTGACAAGAAAGAACAAGTGCTCAGGAATAAAGTAATACCTTCTGTGAAGGTGATATGGAGGAACCACAATGCTAAAGAAGCTACGTGGGAACTCAAAGAGAAAATGATGAAAGAGTTCCCTGAGTTATTTGTTTAATCTGTGTCTTCAATTCTGGGGACAGAATCTTTGTAAGTAGGGAAGAATGTAATGAATGTGTTGTTTAAGTTGTGATTCTAGGGACATAATCCTTATAAGAGGGGAATGATGTAACATTCTAGATTTTTTTAAATGTAAATTATAAATATTTATTGATTTATATAAATATTTATTGGATGTGTTTATTATTGGATAAATAATTGTTCAATTTGATTGATTTGAT